>JARNME010000356.1:0-350008 GCA_030179655.1 Scaptomyza flava | reverse complement strand
TTCTCGCAACCATAACAATACGGCCTAGGAATGTCATGCCTTTGACCTTAATACCTAGTCTAATTAATGCGGGCACGATCATGGAAAAAAGGGTCATAAATTATAGTATTGGGGGTAATAAAAGTGTCAAAAATAAAGGGTCATAAAATTTAATGGGGGCTAATTAAACTGTCAAAAATGAAAAGTCATAAATTGACACAGAACCGGCAGTTCCCTACTACTAACGTTGTTTGTTAATTCTTTTGTTTAAATTTTTATATTTTGCCATTAGGCGTTCTAGCCCTGTCAGACGCATGCTGTAGTAAAAGCATCCACATGTGTCAACTCCCTCTGTAGTTAAATCAGATGACCAGCTGCACGCTGAAAGATGCTCGCCAAATTTGGATGTAACTAGATGGCAGTTTTCGTACGCCAAGAAAAATTCTCGATATTCTTCAAGCAATTCATGATGTTCAGGAAAAATCATTTCCTCAAACTCTTTTAAAAAATCATCGATTTTCTTGACAATTGTTTTAAATCCAAAGTTAGAATTCAGATCCATTTTGTAGTATACTCGGCAAACGTTTATTTAAGACTGACTTAAATGAATATTTTAACTTTCCTCAAAGCATTTCATTTTTTATTTAGTTTCATATGATGAAATTGTGTCCTAAAAATATTAACATCCCTTTTTATTTCTTTACCCATCTTTTTTGAAATTTCAAACAGTAACCGAGTAAGATCAATTTCTGACTCATAATCATAAGTTGCTTCTTAATCTGAAAGTTGTGTTCTATATTTTCGCATCTCTACACACTTTGGAATAATATAGTTATAATATATATTCTTTATTTGATTTTTCAGTAATGTGTTCCAACACAAAAATATTGTTAAAAAATTCCTGATCTTATAAGCGTCCTCCATGAGTCACTATCAAATTCAACTCTATTACCATACTGATTGAGTATTAATATTCGTTGCCTATCTGATTTTCGAATTTTAAAATGATACTTAACGGTCTCAAGCATTGGATGTTCAATTATTGTATCTGGCATTAAGAAGTCAAAGGGCTCCAGTTTCATTGGATTTACTCCTTAAAAGTTAATAATTGTATCCACTCCTCTTTTTGCAATCCAATAAAGTTACGTTTATGTTGCTGCAGCCAAACCATAGGTGTGAAATCTCTACTCGTAGCTCAAAGTTTGTTAAATGTGGGGAAAGGGGGCTGGGGCCGGTATGGGTGGGCGTGGCATCCAAATTTTTGATGCAGATCTTTGTGGAATGTCAATTGCTATCTTCATACCAATTTGGTGACTCTAGCTCGAAGTTTGTTAAATGTGGGGAAAGGGGGGCTGGGGCCGGTATGGGTGGGCGTGGCATCCAAAGTTTTTCTGCAGATCTATGTGGAATGTCAATTGCTACCTTCCTTCCAAATTTGGTGACTCAAGCTCAAAGTTTGTAAAAAGTGGGGAAAGGGGCTGGGGGCGGTATGGGTGGGAGTGGCATTCAAATTTTTGCTGCAGATCTATGTGGAATGTCAAATGCTACCTTCATACAAAATTTGGTGACTCTAGACTCAAAGACTGTAAAAGGTTTGGAAAGGGGGTGCTCGTGGCTCCAAAACTTTGATGCAGTTTTTTGGGGGTCGTTGCAAGCTATCTTCCTGCCATGTTTGGTGGCTCTAGTTCCACAAATATGGAAAATACACGCATTCTCGTTTTTGACGAAGCGTTGGGTTAGCTGGAGGTGGCTAGGGCGGTATTGGTAGGCGTGGCATCCAAACTTTTGATGCAGTTTTTGGGTTGTCATCATCACCTATCTTGGCACCAAATTTGGTGGCTCCAGCTCAAAAACTGTAAAGATATAGGCTTTTTTGACTTAAAAATGCGGGGGGGGGGGCTGGGGGGAATGGGTGGGCGTGGCTCCAAAACTTTGATGCAGATTGTTGGGGGTCGTTGTCAGCTATCTTCCTACCAAATTTGGTGACTCTAGCTTGAAGCATGTAAAAGGTGGTGAAAGGGGGCTATGGGGCTTGGGGGCGGTATAGGTGGGCGTGGCATTCAAATTTTTGCTGCCGATCCATGTGGGATGTCAATTGCTATCTTCATACCAAATTTGGTGACTCTAGCTCGAAGTTTGTATAAAATGGTGAAAGGGGGGCTGGGGGCGGTATGATTCGCGTGGCATCAAATTTTTGCTGCAGATCCTTGTGGAATGTCAAATGCTACCTTCATACCAGATTTGGTGACTCTAGCTCAAAGTTTGTATAAGGTGGGGAAAGGGGGGCGGAATGGATGGGCTAGGCTCCAAAACTTTGATGCAGATTGTTGGGGTCGTTGCCAGCTATCTTCCTACCAAATTTGGTGGCTCTAGCTCCACTACTCTGGAAGATACACGCATTCCCGTTTTTGACGAAGCGTTGGGGCAGATGGGGGTGGCTAGGGTGGTATTGGTGGGCATGGCATCCAAACTTTAGATGCATTTTGAGCGGGTCACCATCGCCTATCTTTGCACCAAATTTGGTGGCTCTAGCTCAAAAACTGTGGGAGATATAGGCTTTTTGACTTTAAAATGATGTGGGGCTGGGGGCGGAATGGGGGGCGTGATTCCTAATTTTTGATGCAGTTTTTTTGGGGATTGCTAGTAGCTATATTCTTACCAAATTTGGACTTTCTAGCTGTAAGGGTGTGTGAAATATGCGGATTTATCGTTTTTAAGTTATCGAATTTATCGATTTGCCAGTACCCTAGTTATCGTAGAGCCCCAATCTTGACACTTTAATTTACTATCCCATAGACAAAGGGAATTGGAAAGTTTCAAGTCTCTAGCTTGAAGGGTGTGGAAAAAAGTTGCGTTCATACAGACGGACAGACGGACAGACACCATGACGGACATTGCACAAACCCAATATACTCTTTACCTTCGGTATCGAGTATAAAAAATCATAAATATTGTATCCAAAATATTTTCAAAACTACACAACAAAAAGTAAACAAAAAATATATACTTATAATATAGATTTTATTAAAATATCAATTAAAATAATAAAAAAAATAATAATAATATAAGAAAAAAGGGGAATAGATTAATTAAAACAAAACAAAAAAAAAAAAATTATTTTGAAATGGTCTGATCAGCCACAAATATACATATAACAAAAAAAAAAAAAAAAAAAAAAACAGTTAAAAAAAGAAAAAAACATTTTTTTTATAGAAAAAAAGTTCATTATTATACCGAATTTTTAAATTTTTATACTTTTATATTTTTATATTCTTCAATTCTTATTAATAGTAATATAAATAACCACACATTCATAATATTACGTTATTTTTTTAAAAGGGAGGTGTAGTATATTCATATATGTAATTTCAAAACATATATTAAATACAACTTGTAACACTTTGTTGCAAGTATAAATAAACCTAAACACGCTCAGCATAAACATATATATGTATGTCCAAACCAAAGAACATACATACATTTGGTCTGCGCGTGTAAGTAATATGAAGCCTCTTTAGAAGGCCAAGCCAGCGTGAGACCGTTGACCAACGGGAAACGCTGCGCTTGCACTTTGCCAAATATATGAGTATAATCTCTATCCCTCTCTTTGTAGCTGTTAACTGATAACAGCATAAGTTTATAAATGTTAACCATAAGCTAAGAATATATTTCAATTCCAATAAAGATATTCATAAAACCTTAACCGAACAGCACTGACGTGCTTATTGTGAATGTTTGACTAGCGGTGCATACTATACATTAAGAACACAGTTGGATGAGGGCAGATTGCCCACACTTCTAATTAAACCAAAAGAACAAACATTTTTAGAATTTCTACAAGATACTTTATATAAAAAAAAATATATATATATATAAATAAAATAATATAATAAATAAAACTACATAAATAATTTGAAATGCATGAGGCAATAGCACACACGTTCGAAAGAGATCCATATTTTATTATACGAGCAATACGCGTACTAAATCAATTCCGCGAATTTATTTCAACAACTGATTTTGAGAACGCCTGTATGGAATCGTACAATAGAACAACTAGCCCCCTATACCACTGCAATAAAACAGAAAAAGGTATAGTGCTATCCACTTTGCCATATGTGATGGTAAAAGAAATATCAGAAGATAACGTCTTCTTGGGTCGAGTTACTATACTAATGGTGCGATTGCATCGATAAAAGTTAGTAGCTCATGGAATGGTCAGAAATACTTAAACAGATCATTCAGATACGGATAGAATATATAAGTCATATAAATGTCTGAACAAGAACGTACCCATTAAAACCATAACAATAGTTAAACATACTAACATATTAGTCGAACAGTTCAACAAGCTAAGAGAGCTCGTTCAACAAATTATGGTAGACTAACTAGTGAGCATAAATTACAGGCTGAGGAAAATATTAGAATATTGAGATCAGGACTTGTTCATTTGAACAACAAACATAGCTTGCATCTCTTTTTACCTTCGGTGTTAACAGCACCAGTGACATTTGACCCATCAATGAAGCTTGACGACGAACCGTCTACATCAAAGCAAGAACCTCAGGGTAATATCGAAGAACTTATTTACCAAGATTTGGAAATCTTACCACATAACGAAAATAAAATGACGAACTCAGCAGCAGATAAGCGGGAATATGTGCGACAAATTTCGTCCACAATACCAGAGTTCGATGGTAAAAGAATAAATCTAAACAGGTTCTTGACAGCATTGAAATTAACCGATCTCACCAAAGGTGACTATGAATCTTTGGCCGTAGAAGTAATTAAAACAAAAATAATAGGCCCTCTGTCATATAAGGTACAGAGTGAAACAACTATTTCCAGAATCATAGATATTCTGAATTCAGCAGTTAAGGGTGAGTCACCTGACGTACTTGAAGCTAAACTGTTAAACACACAACAGCGAGGTAAAACAGCTTCCCAATATACGACAGAGATCGAAGCTCTACGTAGGTCGCTTGAGGCTGCCTACATAGATGATGGTCTTGACGCAGACAATGCAGATGAATTCGCTACAAAAGAAGCAATATCTGCAATGACTAGAAACTGCGAAAACGAAAACTAAAAACCATATTGGAAGCAGGCAATTTCAACACTATGAATAGTGTCATCGAAAAGTACATACACTGCTGTACAGACATGACTGGCAATACTAATACTGTCTTTTTCTACAACAATAGAGGACAAAGTTATGCCAAAAGAAATAACTACCGGGGTAATTACCACAATAGAGGTAATGGCAGAGGCAATAATAACAATCATGGTTACGGAGGTTATCGCGGAGGCAATAGAAGCCGTAGCGGCAATTCCAATAATCGAGGTAGAGGTTTCCGCAGAAACCAAAACCAAGATGGAAATGATAACAACCGCAACCCCTTGAGAAACACCCAACAGTAAAGGTGTGTAAGATCAATCTCAATTTAAGCGTTTTTGTTCAAGTTTTAAATATCCAAACAAATACACAATTAACGCTATTATAGACACAGGTGCAGACATTTCACTGCTTAAATGTAGAAATAATAATATAGACTCAGTAAACTCATTAGTAAAGGCCAATATATCTGGAATTGGGCATGGAACGATACAGTCTCTTGGAACAATAGAGTTAAATATAAGTGTTAAAAATATAATTATACCTTATGAGTTCCACGTAGTGCCAGACAACTTTCCTATACCGGGTGATGGTATAATCGGATTGGATTTCCTAAAAAATACAATTGTATTTTGGAATTTCAAGACGAAGAAGATTGGTTCACAATCAGACCCAAAAGCTTCAAACAAGTCGATATCCCAATGGTACACTCCTTAGAAGACCAGACATTACTACCAGCTAGATCGGAAGTTGTCCGATACATAAAAATTAAATCGAAAGAAAAATATCTCGTGATTCCAAATCAGGAGTTGTCACCAGGGATAATAATAGCCAGTGCTTTAGTAGATTCCACAAATGCTATGATTCGCATTATCAATACAAGAGATGAAAACACTGTGGTGAACAGTGCGAAGATTACTAGCGAATCAACAAGCAATTATGATATATACGAAGCAACAGAATATAAAGAAAACCGACTAGAAGAAGTATTAAAAAATTAAAATTTCCAGCTGTCTTTAAAAACGAGTTAACACAGTTATGCACCGAGTTCAGCGATATTTTTGGCATCGAAACAGAGACCATATCAGCTAACAATTTGTATAGACAAAATTGAGATTGAACGACAGAACACCTGTTTATATTAAGAACTACCGAATGCCAGAAAGCCAAAGGCCTGAGATACAAAAGCAGGTAGACAAGTTAATAAAAGATGGTATTGTAGAACCATCAATATCTGAATATAATAGCCCACTTCTCTGGGTACCCAAGAAATCATTGCCTAATTCGGCAGAAAAAAGATGGCGATTAGTAGTTGACTATCGGCAGATCAATAAAAAGCTGTTAGCAGATAAATTCCCACTTCCAAGAATAGAAGATATTCTTGATCAATTAGGCAGAGCTAAATATTTTTCATGTCTAGATTTAATGTCTGGGTTCCACCAGATCGAGCTGGACGAAAGTCCAGAAATATTACTTCATTTTCCACAGCAACAGGCTCATATCGCTACACGCGATTACCGTTTGGACTAAAAATTGCTCCTAATTCCTTTCAACGCATGATGACTCTTGCATTTTCAGGCTTACAGCCTTCGCAAGCATTTTTATATATGGATGATTTAGTTGTGATCGGATGCTCTGAAAAGCATATGTTCAGGAATTTGGCCGACGTCTTCAACATGTGTAGACAACACAACTTGAAGCTGCATCCAGAAAAATGTACTTTCTTTATGAAAGAAGTCACATATTTAGGTCATAAATGTACTGATAAAGGTATATTGCCAGATGACACTAAATATGAGGTTATTAAAAATTACCCACAACCAACAAATGCGGACGAAGCTCGGCGCTTCGTTGCATTTTGCAACTACTACAGGAGATTTATTAAAAACTTTTCGGATTACTCACGCCATTTAACAAGGCTTTGTAAAAAGAATGTCCAGTTCGAATGGACATCAGATTGCAAAAATGCATTTGAATATTTAAAAAGGGAATTAATGAAACCTACATTACTTCAGTACCCAGATTTCAGCAAACAATTTTGCATAACCACAGATGCCAGTAACAGGCATGTGGAGCGGTACTAACCCAAGACCATAACGGTCAACAGCTACCAGTGGCATATGATTCAAGATCCTTTACTCAAGGTGAAAGTAATAAGTCCACAACAGAACAAGAATTGGCCGCAATCCATTGGGCAATCGGCCATTTCAGACCTTATATTTACGGCAGGCATTTCTTGGTAAAAAGTGACCATAGACCTTTGTCATATTTGTTTTCAATGAAAAACCCAAGCTCCAAGCTAACGCGAATGCGATTAGATCTGGAAGAATATGACTTACAGTAGAGTACCTCAAGGGAAGGATAATCATATAGCAGATGCGCTATCCCGAATAACAATCGGTGAGCTAAAGGACATAAATAGACAAATTCTGAAGGTAACAACGAGATCTTCAGCAAGACAGGAATCTACCTGCGCAGGTACAAATTCAAATTGCAAGAACCTAAAGTTAAGAAAGAAATTAAAAAGCCCAATGTCTATCAGGTAATCAATAATATTGATGCCAGAAAATACATAACTCTCAAAATAGACAAGCATAAGTGTTTGTTGAAAAAAGGGAAAATGTTATTGTAAGATTTGATGTGACCAATTTATACTCTAATGGAAAATTCGATTTAGATCAATTTTTCCAAAAGCTTATTAAAGAAGCCGGAATATATAAAATCACACAATTACAAATGTCACCATGTGAACAAATATGTGAATTTGTCACAATAAATAATTTTAAAGAAATGGGCAATAAAAAATTAAAAAAGTTAAAAGTAGCGCTAATAAACAAGGTGACAATTATAGAAAACGATGAGGTTCAAATAAATGCAATCCTGTCCAAATACCATGACGATCCGTCAGAAGGAGGCCACTCAGGAATTTCTAGAACCCTGAGAAAATAAAAAACTTTTATTACTGGCCACAATGACAAAGAAAATAAACAAATACGTAAAGACTTGTTTAAAATGTCAACAAGCCAAAACATTGACTCATACTAAACACCCTTAACGCTAACTGAAATGCCAGCAACAGCATTTGAAATAGTGTTGATTGATACCATTGGTCCACTTCCAAGATCAGAAAATGGGAATGAGTATGCAGTCACAATCATTTGCGACTTGACTAAATATTTGGTTACAATACCGGTACCAAATAAAAGTGCAAAAACAGTTGCTAAAGCAATACTTGAGAATTTCATACTTAAGTATGGCCCAATGAAAAAATTCATTACGGACATGGGCACTGAGTATAAAAATCAACTTGTAACAGACTTGTGCAAATACATGAACATTACTAATGTTACATCTACAGCACATCATCACCAGACTTTAGGGACAATAGAATGTAGTCACAGAACACTTAATGAATATATTCGTTCATACATCTCTGTTGACAAAAGCGATTGGGATGTGTGGATTCAATATTTTACATATTGTTTCAACACAACACCGTCAGTTATACACGACTATTGCCCATATGAACTCGTATTCGGCAGATTGCCGACACAGTTCATAAATTTCAACAAATAGACAGAATAGATCCTATCTACAATATCGATGACTACTCTAAGGAAGTTAAATTTAGACGAGAAGTAGCGTATAAAAGAGCTAGGCATATGTTAGAAAAAGCTAAAGCTAGTAGAAAAATTAGCTTTGACAAAAATGTCAAAAATTTTGAAATACATATAGGAGACCAGGTTTTAGTTAGAAACGAAACAGGTCATAAATTAGATAAAATTATTTAGGTCCATATATAGTAGAAAAAATAGAAGGTAACGACAATATAACAATTAAGAACAATAAAGAAAAGAAACAAATAGTACATAAAGATAGATTAAAGCCTTGTCTTTAAGTAAAAAAAAATAAAATAAAAATCAAAAAAAAAAAAAAAATTTTTATTATATAAATTTAAATAATAATAATTATCATATGCAATATATTGTCATGACTTTATTAAGTACTTAAAATTGGTCTGATCAGCCACACACAAAAAAAAAAAAAAATTTATTATATAGATATAATGACAACTAAATAATTTACTATTTTTCCAATAAATGTTAATTACAACAAATAAAAAAAAAAAAAGAAAAAAAAATAAATCATTTAAAAAAAAAAGCAGCTGATTATAACACTAAATTTTTATACTTTTATATTTTTATATTATTCAATTTTTATATATCTAATAATAACAATCATGTATACTATAATTAACTACATATTCATAATATTACGTTATTTTTTTTAAAAAGGGAGGTGTAGTGTATTCATATATGTGATTTCAAATATATATAAAACGTAACTTGTAACACTTTGTTGCAAGTATAAATTAACCTAAACACGCTCAGCATAAACATATATATGTATGCGCATACCAAAGCACATACATACATATGGTCTGCGCGTGTAAGTAATATGAAGCCTCTTTAGAAGGCCACGCAAGCGTGAGACCGTTGCCCTACGGGAAACGCCGCGCTTGCACTTTAGCAAAACGTATGAGTACAATCGCTCTCCCTCTCTTTGTAGCTGTTAACTGATAACAGCATAAGTTTATAAATGTTAACCATAAGCTTAGAATATATTTTCAATTCTAATAAAGTCATTCAATAACGTGCCTTTCATGAAAGAGAGTCGAAGTGTTTCACTCAAACCGTTCATGGCGACCGTGACAGCGATCCGTATCGCAGAATAAGTACAGTAAAGTACTAAAACAATTAAATACAAACTTGCAATGAAATTATAAAACAGTGAAAAGTGTGGAAAATACTAAAACTACTAACTGAGTGAAGCTAAAGAACTATGTACAAAAACAATAAATAAATGGCGCAACAACAATAAACAGATGAAACTACAACTGTGCAACAATAATTTTATGTGTTCAGCTCAACAACAAAACAACATCAACAACAAATAAACAAACATAAATAGATGACAACAACAACAGCATCGATGGATCGTCGAGGGAAACCAAAAACCAACAAACAATCTGAGTGAGTAGAGTGTATAGATATGGGAAAACGCGGTGGAGTAAAAATAAAATAACAAAAAGGATAGCACACATAAAGTGGCTATTATTTACAAAAACTCCGCCACCCGCGTGGGAAACAGCTGCAAAATTGCAAGCTGAACTTGACTATTTAAAGTCAATTTCAAGAACCCCAAACTATACATCTCACACAGCTCACATTAAAAATATAAATAAAACAGCTATTAAAGAACATCGTCCAATTAAAGATCTACCAAAAAGGAAGAAGATGTGCCCTCAGGACTGCGCGGGACCATTGGAGTCGCCACATTGCCAATATACATGCACAACGAAGAAAAATAAAGCGCAGAAGGCATAGGACCGCCATCGAGGGAGCATCAGCAGCAGACAATAGAAAGTGCGGAAGGCATAGGATCGCCTTTTGCACCAACGTTGGAATACAGAGCGAAAGGCAAACCGTCTTTTGCTCAATCGAGGGAGCATCAGCGTGCCATGTCCGGCGACGCCCAGCTGATGCAAACGATCAACGGCAGCAGAAATCATCGGAAGCAGCATATGTGTATATTATAATTAAATTTGTTTTATAAAATTGTAAAATCGCGCGGAACCATTTCCGCCCGATTAGAAGCATAGCCCGTAAAGCTATGCGACCCATTAGGAAGGATAATCATATAGCAGATGCGCTATCCCGAATAACAATCGGTGAGCTAAAGGACATAAATAGACAAATTCTGAAGGTAACAACGAGATCTTCAGCAAGACAGGAATCTAAAGTTAAGAAAGAAATTAAAAAGCCCAATGTCTATCAGGTAATCAATAATATTGATGCCAGAAAATACATAACTCTCAAAATAGACAAGCATAAATGTTTGTTGAAAAAAGGGAAAAATGTTATTGTAAGATTTGATGTGACCAATTTATACTCTAATGGAAAATTCGATTTAGATCAATTTTTCCAAAGGCTTATTAAAGAAGCCGGAATATATAAAATCACACAATTATAAATGTCACCATGTAAACAAATATTTGAATTTGTCACAATAAATAATTTTAAAGAAATGGGCAATAAAAAATTAAAAAAGTTAAAAGTAGCGCTACTTAACAAGGTGACAATTATAGACAAAACGATGAGGTTCAAATAAATGCAATCCTGTCCAAATACCATGACGATCCGTCAGAAGGAGGCCACTCAGGAATTTCTAGAACCCTGAGAAAAATAAAAAACTTTTATTACTGGCCACAAATGACAAAGAAAATAAACAAATACGTAAAGACTTGTTTAAAATGTCAACAAGCCAAAACATTGACTCATACTAAAACACCCTTAACGCTAACTGAAATGCCAGCAACAGCATTTGATATAGTGTTGATTGATACCATTGGTCCACTTCCAAGATCAGAGAATGGGAATGAGTATGCAGTCACAATCATTTGCGACTTGACTAAATATTTGGTTACAATACCAGTACCAAATAAAAGTGCAAAAACAGTTGCTAAAGCAATACTTGAGAATTTCATAATTAAGTATGGCCCAATTAAAAAATTCATTACGGACATGGGCACTGAGTATAAAAATCAACTTGTAACAGACTTGTGCAAATACATGAACATTACTAATGTTACATCTACAGCACATCATCACCAGACTTTAGGGACAATAGAACGTAGTCACAGAACACTTAATGAATATATTCGTTCATACATCTCTGTTGACAAAAGCGATTGGGATGTGTGGATTCAATATTTTACATATTGTTTCAACCCAACACCGTCAGTTATACACGACTATTGCCCATATGAACTCGTATTCGGCAGATTGCCGACACAGTTCATAAATTTCAACAAAATAGACAGAATAGATCCTATCTACAATATCGATGACTACTCTAAGGAAGTTAAATTTAGACGAGAAGTAGCGTATAGAAGAGCTAGGCATATGTTAGAAAAAGCTAAAGCTAGTAGAAAAATTAGCTATGACAAAAATGTCAAAAATTTGAAATACATATAGGAGACCAGGTTTTAGTTAGAAACGAAACAGGTCATAAATTAGATAAAAATTATTTAGGTCCATATACAGAAGAAAAAATAGAAGGTAACGACAATATAACAATTAAGAACAATAAAGAAAAGAAACAAATAGTACATAAAGATAGATTAAAGCCTTGTCTTTAAGTAAAAAAAAATAAATAAAATAAAAATCAAAAAAAAAAAAAAAAAATTTTATTATATAAAATTTAAATAATAATAATTATCATATGCAATATATTGTCATGACTTTATTAAGTACTTAAAATTGGTCTGATCAGCCACACACAAAAAAAAAAAATTTTATTATATAGATATAATGACAACTAAATAATTTACTATTTTTCCAATAAATGTTAATTACAACAAATAAAAAAAAAAAAAGAAAAAAAAATAAATCATTTTAAAAAAAAAGCAGCTGATTATAACACTAAATTTTATACTTTTATATTTTTATATTATTCAATTTTTATATTTCTAATAATAACAATCATGTATACTATAAATAACTACATATTCATAATATTACGTTATTTTTTTTAAAAAGGGAGGTGTAGTGTATTCATATATGTGATTTCAAATATATATAAAGCGTAACTTGTAACACTTTGTTGCAAGTATAAATTAACCTAAACACGCTCAGCATAAACATATATATGTATGCGCATACCAAAGCACATACATACATATGGTCTGCGCGTGTAAGTAATATGAAGCCTCTTTAGAAGGCCACGCAAGCGTGAGACCGTTGCCCTACGGGAAACGCCGCGCTTGCACTTTAGCAAAACGTATGAGTACAATCGCTCTCCCTCTCTTTGTAGCTGTTAACTGATAACAGCATAAGTTTATAAATGTTAACCATAAGCTTAGAATATATTTTCAATTCCAATAAAGTCATTCAATAACGTGCCTTTCATGAAAGAGAGTCGAAGTGTTTAACCCTAGTTCAAAACTTACACGTATGCGGCTCGAATTAGAAGAATACGACTTACAGTCGAGTACTTAAAGGGAAAAGATAATTATGTGGCAGACGCCCTATCACGGATAACAATATCCGAATTGAAAGATATATAAATCAAAGTCCTGAAAGTCACTACCAGGCAATGAAGTAGACAAAATTCCTGCGCAGGAAAAGAAAATAAACAAGAAGATTTGCAAAAACAAACTCTTGAAAAAGCTTCTAAGCCCAACGTATATGAAGTCATCACAAATGACGAAGTACGAAAAGTAGTGGCCTTGCATATGAAAGAAAAGCTGTGTTACTTCAAACATGGAAATAAAATCATTGCAAGAATAAATGTTAGCGATCTTTATACTAATGAAATTATTGACTTAGAACAATTTTTCCAAAGGCTCGAAAAGGAAGCCGGTATAAATGATATACGCGAACTAAAATTGGCACCGCATGAAACAATTTTTGAACAAGTTTCAATAGTTGATTTCAAAAATATGGGCAATAAAATATTGATTTTATTAAGTGTAGCGCTACTCAAGCCGGTGACCATTATATCAAATGATAAAGAAAAAGAAGCAATAATGTCTACATACTATGATGATCTAATCCAAGGAGGTCATACAGGCACATCGAAAACTTTAGCTAAAGTAAAAAGACACTACTACTGGAAAAATATGACTAAACATATAAAAGAGTACGTACGTAGATGTCCAAAATGCCAAATGTCTAAAACTACGACAAATACAAAGACTCCTCTTACAATAACAGAAACGCCATTAGGTGCATTTGACAGAGTAATAGTGGATACCATAGGCCCACTACCAAAATCAGATAGCGGCAACGAATATGCAATCACATTAATATGTGACTTGACAAAATACCTTGTAGCAATACCAATACCTAATAAAAATGCTACTACAGTTGCTAAGGCAATATTCGAATCTTTTATTTTAAAGTTCGGTCCAATGAAGACGTTCATTTCGGACATGGGAACTGAATATAAAAATTCCATTATTAATGACATGTGCAAATATCTAAAAATCAAGAATATAACATCAACAGCACACCACCACCAGACCGTTGGAACAGTAGAAAGAAGTCACAGAACTTTTAACGAATATATACGTTCATACATTTTAGTTAACAAAACCGACTGGGATATGTGGATTCAATATTTCGTATATTGTTTTAACACGATCCCCTCTATGGCACACAATTACTGTTCATATGAGTTAGTTTTTGGTAAAAAAAGTAATTTGCCAAAACATTTTTGTACAATAGATAATATTAATCCTTTATACAATATAGATGATTACGCTAATGAATCTAAGTTTAGATTAGAACAAGCCTACAAAAGAGCAAGAATTATGTTAGAAAAGCATAAAGCTAGGAGTAAGGAATATTATGATTATTATTATTATTATTATTACTAGGGCCTTGTTGCACTGCGACCAGATGTTAGGTCTTTTGTGCCGGCCTGTAGGAATTAGGGTAGAGCCTCTATACCAAGGCTTCTAATAAAAGAGAGCATTTTGGTAGGGTCTATATGTTCCAATATCCTGTAGGGGGGGATGAGTTCACCTCCTAGTTGTAGAAGTCGACGTCTGCTTAGCGAGGGGCATTCACATAGAACATGTTCTGATGTTTCAGGCTCCATCTCACAGAATCTGCATGTGTCGATTTCTGAAAGTTTTAATTTCTTAAGGTGATACCTTAGGTTGCAATGACCCGTTAGGTAGCCTGTTAGAATACGTATTTCGTTCTTTTTTAGATTGATGATGCGTTTTGATCGCGTCATCTGGGGGACGAGAAATTGTTTGGCTTGTCTCAGCCCTGCACTGTCGGTCCAGTGGCGACTTATTTCCTTTTCCTCCCATTTCCTGACCAGTTCTCTTTTGTGTCCTTTCGAGAGTCCACAGAACGGTTCAGGGCCGATTAGTGGTGACATCGCCCCGCGTTTTGCTTGGGAGTCTGCTACCTCGTTTCCTATGTGGCCTTCATGCCCCGGCACCCAGCCCATCGTTAAGATGTTTTTTGAGGCAAGGGCGTTCAGCTGCTGGAAACAGTTCTCTACAAGTCTGGAGGAGATCGTGAAGGATCTTAGCGCTATGAGCGCCGCCTGACTGTCAGAGAAGATGTAAATCCGTGCACCTTGCATTTTCCAGCGAAGGCATTCACGAGCACAGATTTCTATAGCGTATATCTCTGCTTGGAAAATGGTTGGAGACTTTCCCATGGCTATGGACTTGTTGAACCTTGGTCCAAAAATACCAGCCCCGGTGTCGCCGTTTTCCAGTTTTGACCCGTCAGTGTACCACGTTTGTGATCCACTGGGCAGAGATATAAGGAATTTTATGATAGAAATGTAAATAACAGCATATTTAGGAACATATGCAGTAGAGCAGATAGAACTTAACGAAAATATTGTAATTAAAAATAGTAAGAATAAACAAGTGGAAACGTTGCAGTCGGACGCAACTGACTCTGGCATACTCGATACCAGTATTAAAACAGGGAAAAATAGGCCTGATTGCAAAGGGGTACGGATGGGGCAGGGGTGTACGCTGCTTTAAAGATTCTCCGATGCATATAGGAACGCCACCAACTATCTTCCTTCCAAATTTGGTGACTCAAGCTGAAAGTTTGTAAGAGCTGTTTAAAGGGGGCTGGGGAAGGTATGGGTGGGCGTGGTATCTAAATTTTTACTGCAGATCTTTGTGAAATGTCAATTGCTATCTTCATACCAAATTTGGTGACTCTAGTTGGAAATTTGTAAAGAGCGGGGAAAGGGGGGCTGGGGGCGGTATAGGTGGAAGTGGCATCCAAATTTGTGATGCAGATCTTTGTGAAATGTCATTGCTTTCTTCATACCAAATTTGGTGACTCTATCTAAAAGTTTGTAAAAGGTGGGGAAAGGAGGTAAAATGGGTGGGCGTGGCTCCAAAACTTTGATGCAGATTTTTGGGGGTTGTTGCCAGTTATCTTCCTACCAAATTTGGTGGCTCTAGCTCCACAACTCTGGAAGATACACGCATTCCCGTTCTTGACGAAGCGTTGGGGCGGATGGGGGCGGCTAGGGCAGTATTGGTGGGCGTGGAATCCAAACTTTTGATGCAGTTTTTAGGGGGTCATCATCACTTATCTTGGCACCAAATTTGGTGGCTCTAGCTCAAAAACTGTGGGAGATATAGCCATTTCCGATTTCAAAATCCGGGTGGGCTGGGGGCGGAATGGGTGGGCGTGGCTCTATAACTTTGATGCAGTTTTTTGGGGGTCGTTACCAGCTAGCTTCCTTTCAAATTTGGAGGCTCAAGCTCCACAACTCTGGAAGATACACGCATTCCCGTTTTTGACGAAGCGTTGGGGTGGATGGGGGCGGCTAGGGCAGAATCGGTCGGCGTGGCATCCAAACTTTTGATGCAGTTTTTGGGGGGTCATAATCACTTATCTTGGAACCAAATTTGGTGGCTTTAGCTCAAAAACTGAGGGAGATATAGGCTTTTTTGACTTTAAAATACGGTGGGGTTGGGGGCGGAATGGGGGGCGTGGCTCCAAAAATTTTTGATGCAGTTTTTTGGGGGTTGCTAGTAGCTATCTTCTTACCAAAATTGGCAGTTTTAGCTGTAAGGATGTGCGAAATATGTGGATTTATCGGTTTTGAGTTATCGAATTTATCGATTTGCCAGCCCCCCAGTTATCGTAGAACCGCCATCTTGACACTTTAATTTACTTTCCCATAGATAAAAAGAATTGGAAAGTTTCAAGTCTCTAGCTTGCAGGGTGTGAAAAAAACTTCCAACCATACGGACGGACAGACGGACAGACGGACAGACACCATGACGGACATAGCACAAAACCAATATACTCTTTACCTTCGCTATCGAGTATAAAAACAAACAGTTCATTAGGATAGGTTATAAAAAAAAAATATAAAACAAGTGGAAACGTTGCAGTCGGACGCAACCGACTGCGGTATACTCGATACCAGTATTAAAAATTTTGATGCCCATCCATGTGGGATGTCAATTGCTATCTTCATACCAAATTTGGTGACTCTAGCTCAAAGTTTGTATAAAGTGGGGAAAGGGAGGCTGGGGGCGGTATGGGTGGAATTGCATCCAAATTTTTGATGCAGATCTTTGTGGAATGTCAATTGCTACCTTCATACCAAATTTGGTGACTCTAGCTCAAAGTTTGTATAAAGTGGGGAAATGGGGGCTGGGGGCGGTATGTTTGAGCGTGGCATCCAAATTTTTGGTGCAGATCTATGTGGGATGTCAATTCTATCTTCATACCAAATTTGGTGACTCTAGCTCGAAGTTTGTATAAAGTGGGGAAAGGGGGGCTGGGGGCGGTATGGTTGGGCGTGGCATCCAAATTTTTGCTGCAGATCCTTGTGGAATGTCAAATGCTACCTTCATACCAAATTTGGTGGCTCTAGCTCGAAGCATCTAAAAGGTGTTGAAAGGGGGGCTATGGGGCTTGGGGCGGTATGGGTGGGCGTGGCATTCAAATTTTGCTGCCGATCCATGTGGGATGTCAATTGCTATCTTCATACCAAATTTGGTGACTCTAGCTCGAAGTTTGTATAAAGTGGGGAAAGGGGGGCTGGGGGCGGTATGGGTGGGCGTGGCATCCAAATTTTTAAGGCAGATCTATGTGGAATGTCAATTGCTATCTTCATACAAAATTTGGTGACTCTAGCTCAAAGTTTGTAAAAGGTGGGGAAAGGGGGGTGGAAGGGGTGCGCGTGGCTCCAAAACTTTGATGCAGTTTTTCAGGGGTCGTTGAAGCTATCTTCCTGCCAAATTTGGTGGCTCTAGCTCCACAACTCTTGAAGATACACGCATTCCCGTTTTTGACGAAGCGTTGGGGTGGATGGGGGCGGCTAGGGTGGTATTGGTGGGCGTGGCATCCAAACTTTTGATGCAGTTTTTGGGGGGTCATCATCACCTATCTTGGCACCAAATTTGGTGGCTCTAGCTCAAAAGCTGTGGGAGATATAGCCATTTCTGATTTCAAAATGCGGGGGACAGGGGGCGGAATGGGTGGGCGTGGCTCCAAAATTTTGATGCAGTTTTTTGGGGGTCGTTACCAGCTAGCATTCTACCAAATTTAGAGGCTCTAGCTCCACAACTCTGATAGATACACGCATTCCCGTTTTTGACGAAGCGTTGGGGTGGATGGGGGCGGCTAGAGCAGTATCGGTGGGCGTGGCATCCAAACTTTTGATGCAGTTTTTGGGGGGTCATCATCACCTATCTTGGCACAAAATTTGGTAGCTCTAGCTCAAAAACTGTGGGAGATATACGCTTTTTTGGTGGGTGGGCGTGGCTCCAAAATTTTGATGCAGTTTTTTGGGGGTTGCTAGTAGCTGTCTGCCCACCAAATTTGGTAGTTCTAGCTGTAAGGATGTGCGAAATATGAGGATTTATCGGTTTTGAGTTATCGAATTTATCGATTTGCCAGCCCCCCAGTTATCGTAGAACCCCCATCTTGACACTTTAATTTACTATCCCATAGATAAAGAGAATTGGAAAGTTTCAAGTCTCTAGCTTGAAGGGTGTGGAAAAAAGTTGCGAACATACAGACGGACAGACGGACAGACGGACGGACACCATGACGGACATTGCACAAACCCAATATACTCTTTACCTTCGGTATCGAGTATAAAAAACAACAAAAAAATTTTTGTATAATAATAATATAGTATTAATTTCAAAATAACTTCATGTATTACGTTATTTTTCAAAAGGAGTGAGATGTAGCATACCACAAATGTAATAAATTAATATAATAACAACAACACTTTGTTGCTGTTCAAGGGCATACAAAAATTCATATAACAACAAACATATCATGTTGTTGTATAAGTGCACGCTTAAAACCAAAACTGGGCAACGACACTTTGTCGTTACATAAACACAAAGCCAGCAACAATTCAAGTGCAAATGTAAATCGACCGCTTGAGAACGCAGCGCGACACATGATGCCGCGTCAGCATTCTCAAGTGGATTTTGACCATAAACATGCCAAACATAAATGCACAACTCTTGCCTCCTAATATATAAGTAAATATATAAGTAAATACTCTGCGTTTTCAAATATTACTAACTGTTCACAGCACCAATATCCAAATTATGTGCTGGAGAACGGACAGGTATACCGGCATCTTGGCCACCGCCCCCTAGAAGAAGACTATGTACCCTGGAATAGTAAAATTAATACATTTCCTTATCATAATGCATGCTCTAGGTGAAGGATCTCTTTGATCCCAGATTACCTTTGAGTCAGCGGTGTACAGGCCTTGTATGCCATTGTTTACCCATGGCTCCTGTACCAGGGCTAGCCCAAGATGTTGGGTGATAAATATCCTGGCCAAGACAGCAGAGGCTGCCTTAGCCCGATGGAGGTTTATCTGGGCTAGCCCAGTGACGGTGACGTTTGATGTCACCATCACTCATCCGCCGCTCGAGCTCCTGGTGATGTAGGTTGGGAGCTGCCCACATCACCGCTGCCCGTCATGGTGACGTCAGCTTCTGCCGTTTCAAGCTCCTCAGCGAGATCTTGCGAGGACATCGGCACCTCATCATCCATCCCTTCCAGCTCTGCTGGACCGAGCGTCATCTCCGCCAGGTCCTCATCCTCGGCCAGATCCTCTGATAAATCAGAGACATCTGCCAGATGAGCACTCGGAACAGTGGCGGTGGGAGGTGTGTGGGCCGAGCCTGCAGCTCCCGGGACTGTCGTTTAGGCAGGGGTAGTCCTTTCGCCAACACTCTTCTTCTTCAGACCGCTAACGGGGATGGTCCCGTAGCGGAATGAAACTTGGTGGCCTCTCGCCACTATCGCGTCCTTGGATGCCTCACCGAGGAGAATGGAGCACTTTCGGAGCACCAGTTTGGCTTCCGAAAATCCAGGTCAACGGTGGACGCAATAGAGATGGTGGTGGATATAGCTTCGAAGGCAATCGCAGGAGCAAGATGGCGATGGGGGACGAAGGAGTACTGTGCGGTGGTAACGTTGGACATAAGATACGCGTTCAACACGGCCAGATGGTCACGGATTCAGGATGTGCTCGCTCGAATAGGAGTTCCGGACTACCTCCTACGAATAATCAGCAGCTATCTGTCGGAGAGGGTGCTCGAGTACGACACGGACGATGGCTTGAAGCGGCACAACGTTACGGCGGGTGTTCCACAAGGATCGGTCCTCGGACCACTTCTTTGGAACTTGATGTACGACGACGTCCTGAGACTGCAACTTCCAAATGGGTGCAGACTAATCGGTTTTGCAGACGACCTAGCGCTTGTGGTAGTGGCCAAAAAGGTCGAGCAGGTGGAAGCGGCCGTTAGCGCGGCAGCCGACACGATCACGGAGTGGCTCGAGCAGGCCGGACTGGAACTAGCATGCCATAAGACGGAGGCAGTGCTCATTACGAGCAGGAAGGTGTTGGAGTTCGCTACCTTCAGAGTGGGCAATGCGCTCGTGAAGTCGAAGGAAGCCATTAAGTATCTCGGTCTCTCATGGTCGACAACCGATTGAACTTTGGAGCTCACATCAGGTATGTCACAGGAAAGGCGCTAAGGACGCAAGCGGCACTGGCAGGCATGCTGCCGAACATTGGAGGACCGAAAGCAGGTAGAAGACGACTGCTGTCACAAGTAGTTTCGTCTATTTTACTGTATGCAGCGCCTATATAGGCATCGGCGGTGACCACAAATAGTGGCATGAAGAAGAGGCTGGCGGCGCCATACAGGCTTTCGGCGCTACGCGTAATATCTGCGTTCAGGACGGTTTCCGAAGACGCAGCCCTGGTGCTAGCTGGGATGGTGCCGGTGGACATCCTGGCGGAGGAGACGAAGAGGATCCGCATAGCACGGCGAGACACGGGCGTGTCCGCTGCAGAGGCCAAGAAGGAGGCAAGACAGGAATCCCTGATCAGGTGGCAGAGAAGATGTGATGCGGCCAGCGGAGGTAGATGGACGCACCGCCTGATCCCAGATGTCAGCGGTTGGCTTGGCCGCGGAGTTGGACAGGTGGACTTCCACCTAACGCCATTCCTCACGGGCCACGGAGGATACAGGAAGTATCTCCACCGCTTCAAACACGAGGACAGCCCGGTGTGCCAGTGCGGCCAAGGGGAGGATGAGGACCCGGAGCACGTTCTGTACAGCTGCAGACGATACACTGGAAGAACAAGAACAGTGCCATCAACGGAGAACTTGCTGAAGTTCATGCTGGAGTCGGAGGACAACTGGGAGAGTATGCGTCAGCTCATAATAGGCATCCAGATTAATCTGAGACGATGTGAGAAAGAGCGACGTGAAAGGTTGTTAGCCTAAGCAGGCTACCGCCCCCCGCGAAGAAATACTTTGCGGTGGATCCCGCGGGGGATGGGGTGTGGTGGGGGGGGGGGGGTGAGATTAGTACGTAGGCGTCGACGGTGTCGATGAGTCATGCATATTGGTGGACCGCCAATATCTTTTGAAGATTCTCACCTCCAGGCGGCGACAAAAAAAAAAAAAAAAAAAAAAAACACCCCCCACCCGAATTTGAGCTTGGTAGAGCGGGGTAAGTTGGCCAACGGCCAAGAATGTAGCGTTGCGAACAAGTACCTGTTCCCTACTCCCTTAAATGTGAAACAATAAATGATTTAAATGTATCCACGTTAGTGTTTTCTTGTAGTACTCTCTTCCCTTTTCAGCGGGTAGTCGAAGCCTCTGGCTTCGGGTCACCTCACCATACGGCCCACATGGGATCGGCATGAGGGGCCAGAATAGCGAATCTTCCGAGTTTTACTCTAGATTCTTCGACGTCTGCTTCTTGGCCTGTTCCGTGTGTAGCGACAACTGGGTAATACCTGAGCGTTGCAGGTTGTGGTGGGCTCAGGTAGGGGAGTCTGGGACGCATTCCGAGTCTTACTCTGTGCGCCCCGGATCCCTGCCTGGGTCCATCACACGCGTTTTCAAAAGGCGCGGCCGGTGGGTGAAAACGGGTCGAACGGGATTAGGTGATCGCTTGGTAAGGCTTCCGGGTCTTACCCTTAGCCGATCCAGGTGAGTACCTGCTCCCGATCCTCTTCGCGTCCCCGAAGTCACAGGTTTCTACGCCTGGTCGGTACTGAGGAGTGGACGGAATCGACCCCAGCACGCACTAAGGCATCCGCACACACCATACGCACACACGGAATTGACACCAGCACGTACTAAGGCATACGCGCACACCATACCCACATTCAGAATCGACACCAGCACGCACTAAGTCATACGCGCACCACATACACACATACGGAATCGACAGCCAGTGTCCACACACGTATACGCACCAAGCATACACACACCCGGAATTGACCCCAGCACGCACTAAGGCTTACGCACACACCACACACACACGGCATTGACACCAGCACTCACAACGGCATACACACACACCACACACACACCCAGGCTATACACACTCAGGCGGCCAATCACACATACCCACTCGTATACACCCCCCACCCGAACACCGTGTGGTGGCGGTGCATAGAATACCACCTCAGCCGGCCACGGCTTGTCGTAGGAGGCGACTAAAGTGGCATCAAGACCTAGCCCAGTACGGTCTTGATTAGGACACTGGACGCAAAGGGAAGGATTTGACGATAAGGTCTGACAGCGTGCGGTTTTCTGGCATGTTAGTAAGCGGAGTGAAATCTTGCCGAAACCACTGCCAGGATAAAACCTTGGCAGGTCTCCAAGTACGATCGTTGGACCGTCCCCATTCAGTTGGGCGCACAAGCTCAGATATAACATTCCTGACAAGCGCGGATCCGGCTCTGAACAGACGACCCCATAAAGGCGTCTGTCAACCCTCGCATGGCCTCCCTGCATGCATAGACAACCATGAGATCACTAAACGCGATTGTGCTACGACCAACGATAACGGCTTGGAGTTGGGACCCAATTGATTATGAACCCCACTAACAAACATGATGATGGTATGGCGGAGGAGAACAACGGGACAGAGAGCCAAACGTGCAGGAGGAGCAATAAGCTGCTAAGGTCACCGGTGCTCAGGCACGAAATTAGCCCAACGGCCGAAGGAGGGCTAGGAGCAGAAGCGGCTGCACATGCGAAGGGTACGGAGAAATTCATGGAGCAGTCGAGTAGCGGCCCACTGCTGGACCTCGGAAAAGAGATAAGCAAGCTCGTGGAGATGATGGAGGAGGGAAAGCGGCGATCGATGCATCAGCCTATGAAAGATGCAATAGAGAACATAAAGGCGCTTTTCGGGCTGGTGGCCATCAAGATGCACGATGATGGAGCTAAGGCGGTGATAAGAGTGAACAAGTCCTCACAAACATCACCACTCTTCAAGATGACGGTGGAAGCAAAGCGGAGACAAGGGCCTGAAGCTGGCACACCAGGCAGTAAGAGAAGGGAAGGGAATGATGCAGGAATCGAGGAGACCCCATCTGCCAAAGTGGTAACCAACCCCGAGGAGGCCACACCAGCACATGGTATGCCTGTGAGGAAAGAGGCTGCATGGAAGAAGGTGACATCAAAGCGCAAGCCGCTCAAAAATAATAAGGGACTGACGGAGAAGATAAGGCTGGATGCAATAGTCATCAAGACGAAGGGAGAAGCCAGCTATGTGGACATCCTACGGAAAATTAAGGCGGATGAAAAGCTGCAGAGTTTAGGAGACGCAGTGTCAAGAATAAGGAGGACTCAAAAGGGGAGTTGCTCCTGCAGCTCACCAAAGCAGGAGGCGCAGCTGACAACTATAAGAGCCTGGTTGAAGAGACACTGGGAGAACAGGTGGAGGTCCACACCCTTTCGCATCGGGTGGAAATCGAGTGCCGCGACTAGGACGAGAGCACCACCAAGGAAGAGATATGCATGGCGTTGAAGAACCAGCTGATGATTGAGGTGGAGGTAAGGGATATCTACCTGAGGAGTGTTTATGGGGAGACCCAAGCCGCAACGATCAGAATGCCAGCCGAGAGCGCACGCAAGGCGCTAGAAAAGGGATCGCTGAAAGTCGGCTGGGTGAGGTGCAGGCTGAAAGAGCGCGTCGTGGTGGTCAAGTGCTTCAGATGCGTAGAATTTGGACATATGGCCCGCAACTGCAGCAGCAAGATTGATAGATCAAAGATGTGCAGGAGGTGTGGTCAGGAGGGCCACATAGCCAAGGATTGTCGGAGCGACCCTCAGTGCATGTTCTGCAAAGATATGAACAATGAGTGGAGGCACGTGGCGGGAAGTGGGCGTTTCCCACTATTCAGGAAGGCTCTTCAACAGCCAAAATAAATTGTGTTCAACTAAATCTTAACCACTGCGAGGCGGCTCAGGCACTACTGAGACAAACGGCGAAGGATTTGCATACGGATGTCGCATGGATTTGGACAACATGAAGTAAGGAGGTTGGGTGAGGGACAGAAGTTAGGTTATGGGAAATGTCGTGGGCATCTTCGTCGTCATCGGCGTGGTATGGCTTCCGATCGGCGAGGTTGGCGACGCGGCGTCGTTTTGTCGCCTCATGGTGGATCCGGACGACGTTTGGGGAGACAAATTTCAAGACTCGATATGGCCCGTCAAACTTCGGCGCTAGTTTTGCCGCGAATCTTTCCACCGCGTTGGACAGCACGTGGTGTTTGGCCAACACTCGTGTGCCAAGCGTAGGCCGCCAATCCCTTCGGCGGAGTTATACTCCTTGGCCTGGTCCTGGGATGCCAACTGTGTGTTGCTTCGTACAGCGTCAAATACTCCACTCAACTCCGTGGCTCGATTCTCGGGATTTACCTCCTGCCGACCACTCCCAGGGGTGACTTGGTCGTATAAGGCGTTGGGTAGCCTAGGCTCACGGCCTTGCACTAAGTAGGCTGGGCTAAACTTGGTCGTGTCTGAGATGCTTGTACTGATGGCCAGCATTATTTCTGGCAGAAGTTCATCCCACGTATTTTGATGACCATCCACATACTGCGACAGCATAGTTTTTATTGTTCGGTTTGCCCTCTCGGTTGGGTTCTGCTGGGGGCTATAGGGGGCGGTGTGTTGGAGTTCCATTCCCAGCTGTTTGCAGTAACGAGTAAATGACCGGCTCGTGAACTGTGTTCCGTTGTCGCATACGAAACAGCGCGGTGTCCCGAACCGGCACAATATCCTCTCCCGGAACGCTTTCGTCAGGTGGGCCGTCGTGGCTTTGCGCAGTGGGGCGAGTTCCACCAACTTGGAGAAATGGTCGAAGAAAACCTGTAGCATGGTATTGCCGTGCTTCGATCGAGGTAGGGGTCCGGTGAAATCCGCATGGTTCCGCTACTTGCCTTGTTAACATTTTCCCAGCCGGCTTGAGTTGGCTTACCTTGAACACCTGGCACTTGGTACACTGCCGTACGTACTTGGTTGCGTCCCAAAACAGGCCGGGCCAGTAGTACCTCTGCATCACTCGTCCGATGGTCTTACGGATCCCAAGATGTCCAGCTGTAGGATTGTCGTGGCATTCGCCTAGGACGTGGGGGCGTTGTTCGGTAGGTACGCAGAGTTTCCAGGGTACATAGTCATCTTCTAGGGGGCGGTGGCCAAGATACCGGTATAACTGTCCGTTCTCCAGCACATAATTTGGATATTGGTCCGGGTGCTCCTTGATCCGCTGGACCAATTTGCAGAGCCACGGACAGTTGGTGGCGTCGACCTGCAAAGTCTGCAACACCTCATCTAGCGGTTGCCGAGATAACGCATCTGCGACCACGTTCAACTTCCCCCGTCGATAGTGGA
Source organism: Scaptomyza flava (assembly GCA_030179655.1). Taxonomy (NCBI): domain Eukaryota; kingdom Metazoa; phylum Arthropoda; class Insecta; order Diptera; family Drosophilidae; genus Scaptomyza; species Scaptomyza flava. Next base: position 324,146 of record JARNME010000356.1, on the reverse strand, counting down.
TGTCAAACTGGTACCGTTGTAGTTCTAGCGCCCACCTTGCGATCCGACCAGTCGGGTTGTCGATGCTGTTCATCCACTTGAGCGCCAAGTGGTCTGTCACTACATCAAAGCGGTAGCCCTCGAGGAAGCATCGCAAATAACGAATGCGCTCGTTCCGTTCCGTCTAATTCCTGAGTCAGTACCGCTCCTATACCGAAGTCGCTGGCGTCGGTCTGTAACACGAACTTTTCCTCAAAGTCGGGGCATGCTAGGACAGATGCCTCCGTAAGTCATCGCTTGAGTTCGTCGAATGCGGCTTGCTGCTGTTCACTACCTCAGCGAAGTTGGCCACAAACCTCCAATACCACGACGCGATACCCAGACATCGTCTTGTCTGGGTCGGTGTGGATGCCCTGCTCGCTGACGACGTGACCCATATACGAGAGGCTGCGCTTAAAGGACTTTCACTTGGCTTTGTTCAGCCGCAAATTCGCCTCCCGCAGCCGTCCAAAAACCTCTTGTAGTTTCTGCAGGTGGTCATCGAGGTCCGACCCGTGATGATAATGTCATCCAAGTAGGCGAAGGCGTACGGTTCTAGGTCCGGTCCAATGACTCCATCCAGTGCCCGTTGGAAGGTGGCCGGAGCGGAGTGAAGGCCAAAGGGCATAACCTTCCAATGGAACAGTCCTCGTCCCGGTACCGTAAAAGCGGTATATTGATGGCTGTCGCGAGCCATTGGAATCTGCCAATATCAGCTCTTCAAATCCAGTGTGCTGATGTATTTGGCGTTTCGCAGCCGCTCCAGGATGTGTTGTATACGGGGTAACGGATAGGCGTCGGGGATAGAGCGTGCGTTCAGCTGCCGGTAGTCGATGCACATCCTGATGTCACCCGTCTTCTTGCCTACCAGCACGATGGGTGCGCTATGGGGGGACTTCGAAGGCTCTATGCATCCGTTCTTCAGCAGTTCGTCCACTTGCTCGTAAATAACCTTCTGCATGGCGGGATTCTCCGGGTAGTAACGTTGCTTGATGGGTCTCTCGTCCCGCATGGTGATCACATGCTCCGCGACGTGAGAGACCCCCTTTAATCCATCAAACATCGCCAGTTCTCGTTTCGGAAATGCTTTAACCCTGGGATCGGTCTCCTCGTCGGCGTCGCTCGGTTTTCCCTGGTCGTCTTCTGGCACCTGGGCTATTGTTACAGCTTGGGGCTGCTCGAAGGTCACCTCACGACTGCAGACTTCGGGTGTCTCGCGAATGTTTGCCTCTTCCGTCTTTGGAGTGGCTGTCTGGGGTGGTATCCGTTCTGTGGATGGCGCAGGTTCTTGTGTTGTGGTCCTGGGCTTTCGGCGTCCGGCGGGGCTTAGGAACAATTCCTTGGTCATCTGCAGCTCCGATGATCCAAATGTTAGCGTCGCTTGCATCGCACACAGGAAATCAATGCCCAGGATGAACTCATCGAGGACAGTCGGCATTTCAGTAGGCGGATTTCTGGATTTCTTTGAGTCCCTCTGCCGACAGCTGCTGGGCGGCCTTTTGGCTGGCAAAGCTGCGAGTTGCTCCGGTGTCGATAGTAGCCAGGCTACTATCCTTGCGTTCTCGAGTCGAATGGCTCCGTTGGTTTCCGATGCTCTCTGGTCGCCACTCCCCCTGGTTCGGATCTAGGAGGGAGGTGCTTCGTTTCCCGTCAGCCGTGTGCAGCACTCGATCGTCCGAACCCCTCGCCGTCCACACTGCCAGCAGTGTATCATCTGCGGGTTCCTGCACGTTCGGGCGGGGTGCCCCGACTATCCGCATCTTCGGCAGGCGTTGCTGACGTCTACCGGGGTCTCGTCGGTCGCTACTGGGGGAACTCGAGGTGTGTTGTCCCAGAAGGGGTTGTGCGGTATCGGAGCCGATGGGGTCTTCTCTGGGCTAGGCGCAGGGGGTCGGTGGCCAGTCGTCGGCTTCCTTTGGCTCTGCTGCTGCGTCTCCCTTTCCCTGACCGTTTCGTAATGCGTGGCCAACTGCGTCAGCTGGCTCAGGCTAGTCACCTCGTGTCTTCGCATATATAGTTGGTATTCTGGCAGTAGGTTTTCGTAGAGCCGGTCCAGCTCTCGCTCGCCAGAATACCCTGCCCGTTGCATCATGAGTCGCAGTTGTACCATGAAGCGTTTAAATGGCTCCCCGTCACGCTGCAGGTGACTCCGTATTTCGTCCTCCAACCGCTCGAAATATCTGGGGGGCAAGTAGAATTCCAAGAACTCTCTCCGGAACCGCGTCCAGGTCTCTTCGTGCATCCGGTTAACCCTGTACCAGCTATCTTCCTCTCCGGTCAACAGCTCCGAGATCAGTAGGGGTAGGCTGTGTGCGTCGATCTGATGGACCGCGGCTCGCTTCTCTACCCTTTCGACGAAGCTGAGTGGGTCGTTGGTCCCATCGAAGGTTAGGCCCCAGCGTTGCATCTTTTCGGGCAACATGCCGTGTGAGAACTCCGGTCGAGTTGGCCTGTGAGGTGAAAGGCGGCGTAGGCGTGGTGGGGATCAACTGGTGAGTCGGGTCGGGTCGGGTCCAGGTACGGCTCCATCGGTATTAGTCACCGTGATGATCGGCCTGGGTGCTGGAGAGGGGCTCATCTCTTGCGGAGTGGGATTTGGGGACCGGGACCTTGCCTAGGTGTCGGATGGTGGCGGATCCTGGTATCTGGCCGCCAACTCTTCAAAGCGGGCTACCAGTGTTTCTGGGTGCTCGCTTCGGCTTATGAAGCCTGCCACCCTGCTCCGTAGCTCGGTCACGGTTCCCTCTACGTCGAGTCCGAATTCGCTTGCCAGGGATATTAGCTCGTCCTTCTTGCGGTAGTAGACCCAGCTCACGGCTACCATGGTTGCCTAATGAGGGGTGGTTCTATGGGGCTCAATTTAATTTTATCCTTCGAGGCGGATTGTTGAATAATGGTTATCCTTCGAGGCGGATCTTTGGCTTTATTATTAATATCCTTCGAGGAGGATTTTTTAATTATGGTTATCCTTCGAGGAGGATCCTTGGCTTTATTATTAATATCCTTCGAGGAGGATTGTTGAATTATGGTTATCCTTCAAGGAGGATCTTTGGCTTTATTCTTAATATCCTTCGAGGAGGGTTGTTGAATTATTGATATCCTTCGAGGATATCTTTCGCGGTTCTGTGATGACTACTGTGTTGCCAGCTCGGAGGCTGGAGAATGACTAACTTTCTGGTGCTAGCAGCCTGCCTTATATACACAAGTGGCCGCTCTGTCGGCAGCGAAGATCCCGTCGGCAGCGCGGCGACGCAGCCTTCTGCCGCCGGCTGCCGCGACGCTCTCAAATCCATGACGTTGCGCGGGACGAAGAAGGTGACAAGGGTTTTGTTTTGGTAAAAACTGAGGAACAACACAAAAAAAAACGCAAGGACATAGAATGGACAAAAACAGACGAAACCCTACACAATGGTGTTGATCCCGGACCGCCCCTTTCCGTACCACCGTTGTACAAGTGGTTCTTTCGGCCACAAAAAAGGGGAGGGGCTCCTTGTCAACAAAATCTTCCAGATTCCCTGCTCGTACTTATCCTTGAAGGCAAAGTTCAGAGCCTGAGTTGGGAAATATCTAATAACGTTGGCCCTGTTACCGCGCCAGAATGAAGTAAAACCCTGTTCTTTTGGAATGCGGATAAAGCAATCAATCATGCCCTTGTACTGTTGATCGGCGGCGATCTGTTTCGAGATGTGCTGAACCTGCAGCAGCAGCTTCACACGCTCGATGGTTGCGACAACAGTCTTTGAGACAGCTGCGGAGATACCACCGGCAGCGAAATCCTTAGCGAATCCCACAATATCGAAATCCTTGCCCATTTTGCTTTAAACTTCTTCACTGAATAAAAACTTCTTTTGCAGAAATATTCCCACTTGGCGTCGAAAATTGCCGCGAGCTCACTTAACGAACGCAAATCGTCAGAGACCTCTCGCGAGATGATTTGTGTGCGATGAGAGCTTAATAAGATATTTTACTTTTTGTTCCTCTATTTCCTCCTTGACTGTTGAGATGTTAAAGTCTTTATGAATGTTTTCGTTTCGAACATACCATGGTGCCCCGGTAATGGTTCTCAATATTTTTGACTGGGCTCTCAGGACCTTGTAGTCCAAACTAATGGAAGAGCGAGCATTGATGAGCCAGTGGAGGCTATTGGCTTTCAGTTTGAGATGTGTTCTTTTAGCTTCAATGTGTCGCCGCCATGTTAGTATTCTGTCTAAGTGTACGCCCAGATACGTTACATCGTTTGCTTTTGGATGTGTGGTGTTGTTTAACGTGAGCAGTGGACAATCTTGCCTTTAAGGGTGAAAGTTACTTGCTTACATTTTTGTTCGTTTACCTTAATTCGCCAATCTGATAACCATTTTTCCACGTTGACCAGATGAAGGGATAGTTGCGCTGTTGCTTGTATTGGGCATCTGGAGCGGCTGAGAATAGCTGTATCATCAGCAAAGGTAGATGTTGTCAATCGGCTGCTTATTGGGATGTCTGCTGTGAAAAGCACGTACAGTGTTGGTCCAAGTACGCTGCCCTGTGGAACACCAGCTTCGATACTGTGTTCGTCAGACATTGCAGTGTTACATCTTACTGCGAACTTCCTGTCGTATAGGTACGACTTAAGCAGCTTATGTGTGTTGTTTGGGAGCATTGCTTTGATCTTATGCATTATACCTTCCAACCAAACTTTGTCGAATGCCTGAGCTACATCCAGAAATATTGCAGTGCAGTATTCTCTATTTTCGAACGCGCTTCGTATCTCTGATGTTATTCTGTTAACCTGCTCAATTGTTCCGTGCTTTTCACGAAAGCCAAATTGGTGTGACGGGATTATGTTATGAAGATTCAGGAATGGATTTATCCGAGACAGCAAACATTTTTCAAAAAGTTTTGATAGACACGGTATAGCTTATAGGTCTATACGACGTGGGAACTGTGTGATCTTTTCCAGGCTTTGGTATCATAATGATAATTGACTTTTTCCATCTGTCTGGAAAGTGGCCAAGTTTGGTGATAGTATTGAAGAGCTGGGCAATTATGCAGATCGCACAGTAAGGAAGCTCAATAATCATCTTTGGGGTTATTTGGTCACCTCCTGGAGATTTTTTTGGGTTCAGTTGCTCTTTAATGATTCTAACGATTTCATTCGGGCGAAACTTGATTGGATCATCTTGAAGCTGAGAGCCGTTTAAAGAAGTCGGTAGTGCAAACGTATTTGTTGCAGGGTTAGGCTGGAACACTTTTTGGAGATGAGTAGCAAATGTGTTAGCTCTTTCTTCATCGCTGCGAGCCCAGCCGCCTGCGAAGTTTCTTATAGGCATTACTGTTTCTGTTGGTGAGCTTAGAGTTGGGTGAGCTCTCCACAATGAGTTTTTCGTACTGGTGGTTGATAATTGCTCGATGTAACGGCGTTGCGCACTCGTCCTCGATTTTTAACGCTTTGGTGAGTTTACGTGTGGCGTCTTCTAGTTTTTGCTTTGCCGATGGCGATCTGTTCGATTGCCAATCACGTCGTAAGCGCCGCTTTTCAAGAACGAGCTGTTCAATTTGTAGATTTGTTATCCTTTGGTTGTGTATTGTTTTTTGTATTTGAGGCGTAGCGGCGTGAGCTGCGGCGACGAAGACAGTCTCCAGAGTGTTAACAAAACTATCAATGTCAGCTACATCAACGAGACGTGGCTTAAGCTCAATGTGTGAGCTTATATATTTTTGTATCTGAGCCAGTTAGTTTTATGTGAAGTTAACTTACTGGGTCGATTATGTATTCAGGGTGTCGTTGCAGATTTATTAGGACTGGGGAGTGATCGGATGATAGATCCGAAAGGCACTCTGCACTTATCAGTCTACGCGAAATGTTTTTGGTAACTGCAAAGTCAATCAAATCAGGTAGTTTTTTGGGATCTGTCGGCCAGTATGTTGGTCTGCCAGGAGAAACGTAGTCGAGCTTGTTGTTAGCTTTTATAACTGCTTTCCTTTTGGATTCACTAGACGAGATCCCCAGTGTGTGTGCTTGGCATTGTAGTCTCCTGCCGCTATAAAGCATTCTCCTAGTGAGTTAAAAAATTCCATAAATTGGTCTTCAGATATGGTATAACGCGGAGGGCAGTATACAGCGGCAAGAGTAAGTTGGTTCCCACTGTCCAAATGTATTTTTAGAGATGTGGCCTGTAGAAAGTTTTCAGCAAACTCCTTATAGTAGTGGTGCTTGAGGCGGCTTCTGATCAAAATACCAGTTCCACCGTGTGCTTTACCATCGGGATGATTTGTACCATAGAATAAGTATCCACTTATGTTAAAGTTATATTTGTTTGTAAGGTGTGTTTCGGAAAGTAGCATTACGTCGATGTGCTTATCGAGTAGGAATTGAGCTAATTCAAGTTTATGCTGTGAGACGCCATTAGCGTTCCACGTAGATATTCGTATCTCAGCCATTGATTATTTTGACTGTTGTGATACAAGCATTTGTATCAAGAGATTTTGATTACGCATTAGTTCCTGCATAGTTGTTTTCATGAATGACATAAACTCGTTCATGCTCTGCTGCAGGGTACATACGAGTGCTTCGAGGTTACTTTGTTGCTGCTCCTGTGCAGCGTTTGTGCTCACTTGTTTTGGTTGTAAGTACGGTGTGTTAGAGGCAGGAAGAGCCAGTCCGGATCTTAGGGCGCTTGCATAAGTTGCGTTATTGGTTGAGAACTCGGGGCCAATTGAGGATGTGGCTGCAGATGAAAAGAAGACGTCTGGGTTGTGTTTCGATGGAGTGAAGGTAGTCGGTGCTTGTTGCGAGCGTGCAGTGGTACAGCGCTGATGTATACGATTTTGAAGTTCCTTGTAGACTTGGCAGCCTCTGTAGTTGGCTGTATGCTTGCCTTCGCAGTTGTTGCAGAATTTTTTGCTAGAGTCTTCTTTGCTTACTGGGCAACTTGCGGAGCTGTGCAGTTCCCCACAGTATACGCATACCGAGCACAGTGTACAGTAGGCTTTTGTATGGCCGTACTCTTGGCAGTTCATACATTGTACCGGACCGTTTCGTTTGTGCGGTTCTTTTACGGTGATTCTTCGGTGAAGTAAAAGATGAAGTTTGTATATTGAGTGCACCTCGTTTTTTTTAAGCATCTTCGTTTCTGGTTCAAGTTCTATTTTAAAAAGTGGTTGCGGCATCCTATTCCTGTTTAAGATGTTTATGACGGTTTTTGCTCGAAATCCTTTTTCCTGCAGCGCCTGTTTTATTTCTTCTGGTGTTACATCAGGTTCTATGCCTTTTATTACGACCTGCAGGCCCTTGCAGCTTTTTAATTGATACGTATAATAATTCATTTTTTTTTCGTTTAGATACTTTATGAGAACTCTGTAATTATCTTCCGACTTTGTCTGGACTTTAATTTCTTGAATTTTAACCTGTACGAGAGGGACTATGTAGAAACTATCTTTGCCTATGAGCTCGATAACTTTGTTAACAAAAGCACTGGAGCTTTTCTCGCGTATATATATTGGGGGTGGCTGCAGAAGGCAGATCATCTGTGTTTTCTGCCAAGATGTGAAATCTATTGCTATTGTATGTAGTATCATTCGAGGGTATATTTAAATTGCTACGGGTCATTTTTGGTTTATTCGTAGAATTTTGCGGACTTAGCTTTCTTTTGATATAAATGTAGCGATCCATACCAGTCTGCGTAGCCGGCTTAACATTTTTGCTGTTTGCAGTTTGATTTGCTGACGGCGCAGCAGTCGTTGTGCTTGTTGAACGGGAAGTAGGTATCGGTGCAGTTGTGGTTGTAGTCGCTGTTGCGGTACCTAGAGAGGCCGCGGCACTTGCAGTCGTTGCTAAGAGAGACGGGGAGCACGAAAACTTTCGGTCGCGTGCTGTGTGCAATACTTCATTTGTCGGATTGGGTGTTGCCGACCGCGCGCGGTCGGATTGCGTTGACTCGATAGATAACAGGGACGGAGACGGTGAACAAGAACGTTCTCTGGCACGCGCTGTGTAAGAGAGTTCGATTTGCGGGTTGGGGGTAATTGACCGCTCGGGCTGCTCTGAAACTACGGAAAAGTAAGCGTTGCTCAGCCAACGACGCTCGTCTTGCTCGCGTTGTCGCTGGCCACAATTCTCGCGTTGACTCGTTGTCTTAAGCGAGGTGAAGAATTTGTTAGTGCCTTTTGTTGTATATGTTATTATTTGTTAAAAGTCAATTGTTTTGTTTGAATTGCAGATTTTTAAAAAGCAATTTGTGCAGATACATTGTACTTAGCGTCTTTTCGCATAAAATATATATTTTATAAGCTTTTATATCACTGAACTTTTGCGTTTAGGAATTAATTAACCGGACCACGATGAGAAAACACGTCTGCATTCCACGACAGCTAATTTATCGATAAGATTCTGAGCAAAATTTAATCTCAATACCTAAAAGCTGATAAAATATAGAGACAGACATATAGTACTTGAAAGCCTACGGTGTTGATCTACATATTGATTAAGAATAAACATATCTGAGATCAAGTATGCTTTCGTTTATGCAGCACAGAAAAAAAAAAAAATACTATGACTCGGTTCAAAAATTGAGTGGCAAAACCCTTAAATTTAAAGGCAATATATAAAGTCAAATAACATAAAAGAATGAAATAAAATTAAATAGCAAAATAATAAAAACAATATACAAATATTATTAGAATGGAATGACATACTACTTTTAAATCTTACTCCATGCCGTATTATATGTCAAGGAAAATGGGTCAAGAAAATAGATTGTGGACCTAAACAAGAACAGCTTTATCTCGCTCTTTCAATGTACGAATTATAACCCACAAGAATCATAACAGAATATAGTCTAGCAAAACTACTTACTACTTACTACTTGAAGTCTAAACGGTCTTAAGACCATGAATCCTAAGTTAGTGAAAATTATTGTAAATGACTTGCTTGCGCTCTTTTTATTAGTTTTACATACAACTATTGCTTTACCAACATAAAAAAGAAAAATAAATCTTATGATACAATTATTTAACCAAATTTTATTATTTGGAGCCTCCTCCACAAACAGTATACAATAAAATCAGACCCTAATCTAAAATCAAAAACAGGATCAAGAGCTAGGGTGTATAAAACGACTAATACAAAGGAAGAAAAAACCGAAAATACCAATATTTAGTAGGTATAAACAAATCCGGTGATAGTTAAGGTACATTATTTTAAAAACACACTACAATTAAAAATTTTAAGTACTCTACCGCCCGTTTTGCAAAATACCGACTCTCAAGTCATCTCGAGCTTTAGTACATCACAACCGTATTTTGCCATCCAAATTCAATACTAATGCAAAAGTTCAAGAATAATAAAACACAATACAATGGTTTCACGAATTAAATAAATAGCTCAGATCATGAAAAAATAAATCCTTTAGCGACAATAAGTTTTGAGCACTAAAGAAAATAAGTCTCCTTAAGAATAATTATAATAATTATATGAATAAATACGCCCTAATAACATGGCATCTAATAGATACTTAACCCTTAAATTAAATCATTTAACGTATTCATACTTTTCGAAACAGTGTAAGACTCATATCTCGAACTGTTAAGCTAGTTCAATGCACTTCCTTATTAAATGAATGAAAAATGGGGAGAATAATGAAATAAATATTACCATCCATCAATTATAAGAAATTAGTAACAAAATTTTGTAAGTTCAAGCATTGAGTTTGGAAATATAAAAATCTAACATAATCACTAAAAAAGTATAAAGGTATATAGGTTGACAGTTGAAATATATTAAAGCAATCAATTATAAAGTGAAAAATCAATGTCCGATCGATTTCCCTGTTAAAATTAAGTTAACTTGTTAAGGACAATAATACAATCTATCTCGTTTTAAGCGTTAAGCCTAGTCAAAATAGCTAACTACATAACATAAAATGTATAAAAATCTGTAGAATACTAAGTTGAAGAAAACGATTATATATAACACAACATAAGATAGGGTATCATACAACGTCAATAGAAGAACTTTTGAAGTCAGTAAATGAGTACAAAACACATTATACATTTTTATCGTAGGTAGCATACTGATAAAGAGTTGGTAAAACCCGTTTATAAAAAAAAAATCAAGCTGCTAAGAACATCATACTGTTTTCATTTTCTTTATTTTAGAAATTGATTTGATATGTGAGTTTGATAATAATTTTAGTTGAGTATAAGAAATAGTTTGACGGATATCTTAAATATGAAAAGTGTCATTTGATGAAAATCTTAAAGCGAGCAGAGGGAAAGTTAAGGAAATGATTATTTGATAAGCCTAAAAGATTACCTTAAGGAATTTACAGAATGTATAAGCAAAATAAATTATTACTGAGATAGAACGAAATCCAATATATGGGGATTAAAGCAATAATAATAACAATAATCTCAATAAACGATGAAGTATAAATATTAAGATCAAAATTATTTTGTTAAAACATGATTTATTATACCAGCTACACGAACTTCGTTAAGCTTTCAAGTGAGTACTAGAACTAAGGCTTATAATATTGACTTAAAACAGCTTTTTATAAAGCCGAAACAAAATCATGGAGTATGACTTGTGTGTTTTACCGGCTTGTCATTAATCTTAATGTTCGGTGTTTGTGTTTGCTAAATCCCTCAACGGAACAAGCTTAATATAAATCTTAAATTTAACATACTACAAAAATCCATAAAAAAAAATTAAAAAAAAAGATATATATATGAAATAAAATTAAAACATACCCATAAGAAAAACGTAATTTGATAGTTTCTTAAAAAAGTACACCAACTTAAAAAATGTTCATTGGTTTATTAAAAAGTTATACTAATTAGCTCTATAAAAGTAACAGAAGCCAGTGCAATAATCAAAACAGATATATGCAAGTAAAGGTTAGAAACGTAAGTAGCGAATAAGTTGGGTGTGCGTTAGACGGAGGGACAATCAATAAACATACCACCTGCATTTCATAGACGCTCGTGAATAGAATCGCATAAGGGAGCGTGTTTTAATATAATAATACAAGCAGGATCACTTTCCCCTATAACACTTTCCCCCTCTAACACCTACTCTCTCTAATACTAACTCTCTCTTTCTCCCTCTAACACTTTCCTCCTCTTACAACTTCCCCCTATAATATTTCAAACTAAATCTGCAAGTCTCAATACTCTTGTGTTGATCTTGTTGCTGCTGCTGCGAAATTCCCATCCCTTGCTTACATAACACTCACGAATGTTGTTGTTCTTGTTGTTGTTGGTTTTGCTTTTGATCATAACAATGCGGCCTACGAATGTACTGCCCTTTGACTAGCGTACCTCAAACAAGCACAATATTGTCTCAATCCTTTTATTCTTTGATCACAGGTTTTCACAAACATTCATTGTTTATGTTTTGCCTGCAGGTGGGCAAGGCAACGCACGTCAAACAGCCGCCCTCTCGACTATCTCTTAACTACTAATTCGTATCTAACACCTTCTCCCTCTAACACTTTCCCACTCTATCCTTTTCCCCTCTTACACCTTCTCCCTCTAACACTCCCCCTCTTACACCTTCTCCCTCTAACTCTTTATAATCTAAATGTACAAGTATCAATACTCTTGTTAAAAAACAATGTGTTGATCTTGCTGCTGCTGCTGCTGCGAAAGAAAATTCCCATCCTTGCACACATAACCCCCCACGAAGGATGTTGTTGTTGCTGTTGACAATAACAATGTACGTGTGCAGAGCAATGTATTTAAAACAGTAGCATACTTGACTCTAAAACTAATTGGTTGAATAGCAAAAACTGATCCTGTTATTATCACAACCAAAAGGCTCAACGTATTGACATTGCTGCTGCTGCTGCTGCTTAAGAAAAGTTCCACACCTTGTTCAAAGAGCCCCGCGAAGGTTGTAGTTGTTGTTGCTGTTGGTGTTGCTTTTGATCATAACGATGAGGCCTACGAATCTACTGCCCTTTGACCAGCGTACTTCAAAAAAGCACAATCAAGCATGCACAAACTTGTCTCTAAGTCTTCCTCCTTCTTACACTTTCTTGCACACATTATCCTTCTAACACTATCCTCATCTAACTCTTTCCTCCTCTAACACCTTCTCCCTCTAACACTTTCCCCCTCTATCCTTTCCCCTTCTTACACCTTCTCCCTCTAACATTCTCCCTCTTACACCTTCTCCCTTTAACTCTTTATAATCTAAATGTACAAGTATCAATACTCTTGTTTAAAAACAGTGTGTTGATCTTGCTGCTGCTGCCGCTGCGAAAGAAAATTCCCATCATTGCACACATAACGCCCCCACGAAGGTTGTAGTTGTTGTTGCTGACTAGCGTACTTCAAAAAGCACAATCTTGTCTCAATCCTTTTATTCTTTGATCACTGGTTTTCACAATCATAAACATTCATTGTTAATGTTTTGCCTGCAGGTGTGCAAGACAACGCACGTCAAACAGGTGCCCTCTCGACTCTCTCTTATCTACTTATTCGTAGCTAAGAAACCTGCTCACAGTTGACTCTCTCTCTCTCTCTCTCTCTCTCTCTCTCTCTTATCTACTAACTTGTAGCTAAGTAACCAGTGCACACTTGACTCTAGCATTTAATAGTTTCATAGGCAATGTACTTTGCTCACTGAACCTCACGGACGGTGATACCTATAACACATTAGCCAACTAATGTACTTGACCTTTGACTAGCGCACTTCAAGCATGCACACACTTGTCTTTAAGTCTTCCTCCCTCTAACACTTTCTTGCACACAGTCTCTTTCTAACACTTTCCCCGTCTAACTCTTTCCTCCTCTAACACCTTCTCCCTTTTAACACTTTCCCTGCTGCTGCTGCTGCGGCAGAAAATTCCCATCCTTGCACACATAACCCCCACGAAGGCTGTAGTTGATGTTGCTCTTGACAATTACAATGCATGTGTGCAGCGCAACGTATTTAAAACTGAAGCACACTTGATTCTAGCACTAAATGGTTAAATAGCTAAATCTGATCCTGTCATTATCACAACCATAAAATCAATGTTTATGGCCTGCTTGTCAAACAGGAGCACACTTGACTCTAATACAAATTGGTTACATAGCCAAAACCGATAGTGTGAACACTGATTTTCACAACTTGACACCCGATCCCTTGCTCACAAACCCACATGAATGTAGTTGTTGTTGTTGTTGGCAAAAACAATGTATGCTGTGGCTTGCTTGCACGTGTTCAAGGCAACGCACTTAAAACAGCAGCACACTTGACACCCGATCCTATGATCACTGATTCTCAAGGATGCTGTTGTTGATGTTGCTCTTGACAATAACAATGCATGTTGTGGCTTGCTTGCAGGGGGTAAAAGACAACGCACGTGCAAACAGATGTACACTTAACACCAGTTTCTATGATCACTGATTCTCGCAACCATAACAATACGGCCTAGGAATGTCATGCCTTTGAACTTAATACCTAGTCTAATTAATGCGGGCACGATCATGGGAAAAAAAGGGTCATAAATTATAGTATTGGGGGTAATAAAAGTGTCAAAAATAAAGGGTCATAAAATTTATTGGGGGCTAATTAAACTGTCAAAAATGAAAAGTCATAAATTGACACAGAACCGGCAGTTCCCTACTACTAACGTTGTTTGTTAATTCTTTTGTTTAAATTTTTATATTTTGCCATTAGGCGTTCTAGCCTTGTCAGACTCATGCTGTAGTAAAAGCATCCACATGTGTCGACTCCCTCTGTAGTTAAATCAGATGACCAGCTGCACGCTGAAAGATACTCGCCAAATTTGGATGTAACTAGATGGCAGTTTTCGTACGCCAAGAAAAATTCTCGATATTCTTCAAGCAATTCATGATGTTCAGGAAAAATCATTTCCTCAAACTCTTTTAAAAATCATCGATTTTCTTGACAATTGTTTTAAATCCAAAGTTAGAATTCAGATCCATTTTGTAGTATACTCGGCAAACGTTTATTTAAGACTGACTTAAATGAATATTTTAACTTTCCTCAAAGCATTCATTTTTTATTTAGTTTCATATTATGATGAAATTGTGTCCTAAAAATATTAACATCCCTTTTTATTTCTTTACCCATCTTTTTTGAAATTTCAAACAGTAACCGAGTAAGATCAATTTCTGACTCATAATCATAAGTTGCTTCTAAATCTGAAAGTTGTGTACTATATTTACGCATCTCTACACACTTTGGAATAATATAGTTATAATATATATTCTTTATTTGATTTTTCAGTAATGTTTTCCAACACAAAAATGTTGTTAAAAAATTCCTAATCTTATAAGCGTCCTCCATGAGTCACTATCAAATTCAACTCTATTACCATACTGATTGAGTATTAATATTCGTTGCCTATCTGATTTTCGAATTTTAAAATGATACTTAACGGTCTCAAGCATTGGATGTTCAATTATTGTATCTAACATTAAGAAGTCAAAGGGCTCCAGTTTCATTTGGATTTACTTCTTAAAATTAATAATTGAATCCACTCCTCTTTTTGCAATCCAATAAAGTTACGTTTATGTTGCTGCAGCCAAACCATAGGTGTGAAATCTCTACTCGTAGAAAACCCACACTTTAGTTTAAGCTCTAGACTAACAAAATACTCAAATCCAAAAATTATTTCATGATCTTGAATTTTCCTTGAGTTTTTCTTTTTTTCCAAGTGTAGCGTATCCATCCTCTCTTAACTGCTTTTTCAAACTAAACGTAAAATAAGATAAACCATAATATTAAGGTATTGATTTTTGTATAATTTCTCAGTACATCATTAACGCTAGAGGAAAAATGGTCCCTCTCTAAATTTTTCCCCCTCTTACACACAGTCTCTTTCTAACACTTTCCCCCTCTAATTCTTTCCTCCTCTAACACTTTCCCACTCTATCCTTTACCCCACCATCTAACACCTTCTCCCTCTAACACTCCACCTCTTACACCTTCTCTTTCTAACTCTTTATAATCTAAATGTACAAGTATCAATACTCTTGTTTAAAAATAATGCGTTGATCTTGCTGCTGCTGCTGTGAAAGAAAATTCCCATCCTTGCACACATAACCCCCCACGAAGGTTGTTGTTGTTGATGTGGCTATAATAATGCACGTGTGCAGAGCAATGTATTTAAAACTGAGGCACACTTGACTATAAAACTAGTTGCTTAAATAGCTAAAACTAATCCTTTCATTATCACAACCATAAAGATCAATGAAGAACCGGAGCACACTTGACTCTAATACAAATTGGTTACATAGCCAAAACTGATCGTGTAAACACTGATCTTCACTCACCAGATCCCTTGCGCACAAACCCACATGAATGTAGTTGTTGTTGTTGTTGTTGACAAAAACAATGTATGTCATGGCTTGCTTGCACGTGTTCAAGGCAACGCACTTAAAACAGCAGCACACTTGACACCCGATCCTATGACCACTGATTCTCAAGGATGCTGTTGTTGATGTTGCTCTTGACAATAACAATGCATGTTGTGGCTTGCTTGCAGGGGGTAAAAGACAACGCACGTGCAAACAGATGTACACTTAACACCAGTTTCTATGATCACTGATTCTCGCAACCATAACAAAACAAAAAGGGTCATAAATTATAGTATTGGGGGGTAATTAAAGTGTCAAAAAAAAGGGTCATAAATTTAAGTATTGGGGTAATAAAAGTGCCAAAAAAAAGGGATCATATTACTTAATGGGAACATAAATTATGATTAGGGGGTAATTAAAGTGACAGCTACTTCCTGGGGTAGAACCCCCATTCTCCTGCTTCTGACGTTGTAAAAGCAAAAATGGCCAATGTATACCAAAAGGGTAAAACTTGTAGTGTTCAGCTATGATGGGACACAGGGATGCCTGCAAAGGCATCCGTAGCTCACACTGTCTGAAGGAAAATGCGTACAGAGGATTCGGCGGTCGTGCACTTCTAGCGTTGCTGTGTCCTATGCTCGTCGGGGGTGGCGTGAGTTTTTGCCTCTTCCTGCTATATGACACTACTCGACACAAAATAAGTAAGAATTAAGTGCACTATCGGAAATCTAAAAGAAATGGTTCAAATGAGTGTCTGGGCTGCACCCAAGTATAAAAATCAGCAGCAGTAAATGATCGCGCTTACCTTTACGGTGGCTGAGGTTTTATTCGCCCCTTATTCTTTACCCTCACTACCTTCTTTACGTCCCTACCCACCTAACTGATTAAACATTTGGTGGGTACCCCTTGTCAAAGACTTCATTTATTTCACATCAAATAGTATAATAGTAAACGCTTTTTTGTCGATTAGCGACGGACTTAAATATTAAATCTACTCAGACATTGTTGAATAATATATATAGCATGATCCATATGGACTGCATTACCCTACTCAAAATCGAAATATACTTCAATTTAACTGCTACGGAAATTCATACGCGCATTTTTAGTAATCGCAGATATTCGCTTAAATACCCAACACAATATTCTTGCTAATGCAAGTTGTACTCACAAAAAAGTAAACAGCTTATGCTTTTTCTTTACTCACATTCCTTCCATCGATGTACCTTCACTGCGCCCGTTGAAGTAACAGCTGATGTTTTGATATTTTCTCGCTCTATGGAACAACAAAATATATTTAAGCGAAAGTTGCAAACACTAATTACAAGTTCATGACGTATGATTTGCGTGTAACAAAGTATTTCGATTTTAATTAATAATTAACTTCGCAAGAATTGCGTTTCTAGTCACTACATTACGCTCAAAATTGTACTTAACAAGTGGAAACGTTGAAGTCGGACGCAACCGACTAAGGCATGCTCGATACCAGTATTAAAACCGCTTAAAAAGAGGTCTGATTGCAAAGGGTACGGATGGGGCAAGGGCTTACGCTGCCTCAAAGATTCTCCGATGCAGATGGGGAGTCCACCAACTATCTTCCTTCTAAATTTGGTGACTCTAGCCCAAATTTTGTAAGAGCTGTGGAAAGGGGGGCTGGGGGCGGTATGGGTGGCTGTGACATCTAAATTTGTAATGCAGATCTTTGCGTAATGTCAATTGCTATCTTCATAAAAAATTTTGTGACTCTAGCTCGAAGTTTGTAAAAGTGGGGATAGGGGGGCTGGGGGCGGTATGGTTGGGCGTGGCATCCAAATTTTTGATGCAGATATGTGTGGAATGTCAATTGCTATCTTCATACCAAATTTGGTGACTCTAGCTGGAAATTTGTAAATAGTGGGGAAAGAGGGGCTGGGGGCGGTATGGGTGGAATTGCATCCAAATTTTTGATGCAGATCTTTGTTGAATGTCAATTGCTATCTTCATAACAAATTTGGTGACTCTAGCTCAAAGTTTGTAAAAGTGGGGGAAGGGGGGCTGGGGGCGGTATGGTTGGGCGTGGCATTCAAATTTTTGGTACAGATATATGTGGGATGTCAATTGCTATCTTCATACCAAATTTGATGACTCTAGCTCGAAGTTTGTATAAAGTGGGGAAAGGGGGGCTGGGGGCGATATGGTTGGGCGTGGCATCCACATTTTTGCTGCCGATCCATGTGGGATGTCAATTGCTATCTTCATACCAAATTTGGTGACTCTAGATCGAAGTTTGTATAAGGTGGGGAAAGGGGGCAGAATGGTTGGGCTAGGCTCCAAAATTTTTAATGCAATTTTTTGGGGGTTGCT
Organism: Scaptomyza flava; assembly: GCA_030179655.1. Classification (NCBI taxonomy): domain Eukaryota; kingdom Metazoa; phylum Arthropoda; class Insecta; order Diptera; family Drosophilidae; genus Scaptomyza; species Scaptomyza flava. Next base: position 306,491 of record JARNME010000356.1, on the reverse strand, counting down.
AGTAGCTATCTTCTCACCAAATTTGGTAGTTCTAGCTGTAAGGATGTGCGAAATATGTGGATTTATCGGTTTTGAGTTATCGAATTTATCGATTTGCCAGCCCCCCAGTTATCGTAGACCCCCATGTTGACACTTTAATTTACTATCCCATGGATAAAGAGAATTGGAAAGTTTCAAGTCTCTAGCTTGAAGGGTGTGGAAAAAACTTGCAACCATACGGACGGACAGACGGACAGACGGACAGACACCATGACGGACATTGCACAAAACCAATATACTCTTTACCTTCGGTATCGAGTATAAAATGAAAGTAAGATGTAACAAAACTGCAACTATCACAGTTAAGGAACAGTAGTAGTAGATACTTAACCCTTAAATTGAAACACCTAACGTATTCATACTTTTCGAAACAGTGTAAGACTCATATCTCGAACTGTTAAGCTAGTTTAATGAACTTCTTTATTAAATGTAAGAAAAATGGGGAGAATAGTGAATAGCTTAACTTTACCGTCTGTGAACGGCAGCTCACTACCGGATGTTGAGAGAGTTGAACTGATGTTACCTAAATGTGAATATCTAACTAAATATGATATAAGCTTAATATGTTATTTAAAAAACTACATTTTCGAAAACAAAAAAAACCGGTTTATTAAAACTCAATTCAAATTTTAATTGAATATAAGTAAATATTTTGTGTACCCGTATAACAGCCTACTTTTATTTTTAAATGAAAAAATAATCACAGCTATTCCCTTCCATCAGTTTTATAGATTCATTGCCTTCCGTTTTTAACAGCCCAATTTTGTCAAATAATGGGCGATTGAATATAAATTGTAGGAAACATATGATAAATTATTAAAGTAAGTATAAAAGTGAAGCGAAAAAAGAAACATAAGGTAAAAATACTATATGAGATGCAAAAGAAATAAATAAACAAAATAATAATTAACAACAATAATCAGCAATCAATCGGGAACATGCAGCGCTTTCCATTAAGTAATGTTATAATCTCAAAGTGCGTGATGAAAAGCGATAGGGAAAGAACCAACTAATAATGTTGAAGAAAATCTATAAGACAGTTTCGTCTTTCCACAAATTGTTTTAACTGTATAACCTACCAAGCTCAGGCAAGCAAATTGTTCTTAAAAGCGTCAAATTGTAAACTCTTTGAAACGACAAGATCTGATGCTCCTTAAGCGTGAAAGTTGTAACACTCATGTGTTTAAGTCAGCGATTAGATTCTGAGTAGAATTTAATCTCAATACCTAAAAGCTGATAATATATAGACACAGACATATAGATCTAGGAAGCTTACGGTGTTGACCTAAATATTGATTCTTTCTTGATCGTTTACTCTAACGCGCTCTTTTGTGTTGGTGTTGGTCGCGGTCAAACTTTTCTCCGTTGCTTGTTGCTTTCGGTGGTCGCGCTCGCGCCGGTTTTGTTTGTGAAGCTGTGGAGTAAGTTTTGTTTGTAGCTTTACTATTTGCACATTAGGGTGGACCTGTATCTTAATAATAACAATTTCTGCAGAGATTTTTTATTGTTATTTATTTATTTTTTTTTACTTTTATATTCTTTTAATAAATTCAATAAAAATGTCTGTTTGCTGCTATGCGAATTGTCAAGTCCGCGCTAACTCAAAAATGGGTTTTGTCTGCTGCTGGATGTGCACAAATGTTGCTCATGAGCAATGTGCTGGCATTAATGGCCGTATTTCAGACCTCTTGAAGGTTACTAATTTAGAGTGGCCGTGTTGGTCATGTTTGGAGAAAAAAAAAGACATTGCAAGCTTTATAGAAACTCAGCTTGGCTTAGAGGGCGTTTTCTGTCAGTTGAATAAACTGTGTGAAAAATTCTCATCGGTTCAGAGAAACCTTAGCGAGAAAAATCTCGTACAGGATTCTCCAAAGCGTCAAATGGCCAACGTTGGGCAGTTATCGGGCTCTGTGACGTTGGAAAATACTCCAAACTCTCCGATACCACAGGGTAAAGTAAATAAAATCTTCATGTCCCTTCTACTAAAGTTATCGAGAACTTAGATGATATAACAATAACTCCCATGGATATTGTCTTATCTGATCCCGATCCTTCGGTTCCTTTGGTGGTTAGTAGTGTTGATGTTAATCAACATAAAAACTCTATCAAACCTAAAGAGCCAAATATTCAATTATCCGAGACTGAGTCTTCCTAACCAGCCTCAGTGGAGGATATAATTAAAAATTTGTTGCTGTCCCACCTAAAAAACAAATATTTGTTTCAAGGCTTCCCCCTGATTTAACATCAGATGATGTCAAGGTCTATATCAAGGCCAAATCAAATGCCAATGTCACGGTGGAGAAATTCAAATTTGCTTATGATCGGAACATTTCGTCTTTTAAAATCAGTGTTTCGAATCAAGATTTTTGCACCATATGCTGCAAAGAATTTTGGCCAGAACACATAATTGTGAAAGAGTATACTGCAAGAAAAAAAAATCGGCACCCGATTGTATCTACACTTCCGGTGGTTGGTTCTAAGGTAACTCTCCCAATTACTGATAGTTCAAAAAACTAACATCCTCCTTCTTACTTGGCTATCAGAATGTAAGAGGTATTTGTAGTAAACTCACTAGCTTATACCTTAATAGTCTTTCTTTCCCTTTCCATGTCATTGCCTTTACTGAAACGTGGTTAAGGCAAGACATTCTCAATTCCGAAATTCTATGTAGTACATATTCTATTTATAGAAAGGACCGTACTATTCGGCGTGGTGGTGGAGTGCTTATTGCTGTGATTGTTGACTTTCCTTCTGAATTAGTCGTTCTAGTTCTTTTGATATAGAGTTTATTGCTGTAAAGCTAAATATTTACGGTATTAACATTTTTATCACTTGTTCCTATATACCTCCTTCCTCTGATCTCTCTATCTATGAGACACATCTATCTGCTATTCATTCTGTCTCTGCCTTGCTTTCTGATCGCGATTTTCTTGTAGTTCTTGGTGATTTCAACATTGCTGAAGCTACTTGGATTTCTTGTCCTGACTCTGGTGCCCTGACTCCCACTGCCCCGAATGAATTTTTAATCGACTTACTTGAGATGTCATTGAGTCAAATTAATGCTATCCCAAATTCTCTTAATAAAATGCTTGATCTGATTTTTGTTTTGGATTCATCATCTTCATCCGTTTCCCGTTCCCAGCCTATATCTTATCCCGAAGACTTATACCATCCTGCGTTGGAGCTGTTGATTAATTTACCTTCCCGGACGCGTTGCAATGTCAAAATGCATTTGAGTCGATTTCGTCAATTTCGGAAAACTGATTTTGAGGGTCTCGCCCTGCTTTTATCCCATACTGACTGGTCTCCCCTCTACGAGTCTGACGACTTGGACGTGGCAATCAGTATTTTTACAATACCTTATATTCTTTATTTGATTTATGTGTCCCGGTTGGTAAGCTAAACAGGTCTAATAAACCTGTTTGGTTTAACCGAGAGTTGACAATTCTCAAAAATCGAAAATCTAAACTCTACAAGAGATTTAGAAAAAGCGGCTCATCGGTAGCCTATTCTGATTACTTGATTGCTCGTGCCAGTTTTGCTATCTTAAACAACCAATGTTATAAGAATTACCTGACTCGGTGTAGATTACAGTTTCAGCAGGATCCAAAGCGGTTTTTTGATTTTGTTAAAGCGAAGCGTAGGTCATCGACACTCCCAACGGAGGTATTCTTTGAGGAAACGAAGGCCAATTCTGAACAGGAAATTGCAAATATATTTGCCCAATTTTTTCAAACGACGTATAGTTCTTTTCAATCTCAAGTCGGTTTGCCTTACCCTTATCAGGTTAATGGCTCGAATCGCATCTTTGGACTGAAAATCACTGAGAACTCACTTTTAAATAATCTACATGTTTTGAAACCTATATTTTCCCCAGGACCTGACGGAGTGCCAGGCTGTGTGCTTAGACACTGCGCTCATGGTCTTTTAAAGCCATTGCTTAAAATTTTTAACTTGTCCCTGGAGTTAGGCTCCTTTCCAAAAATTGGAAAGAGTCATTATTATTCCTCTCCATAAAAAAGGAAACAAATGTAATGTTCAAAATTATAGGGGTATCTCCAAGTTGTCCGCTATTCCTAAGATTTTTGAAAAATTAATAACCTCCCATCTTCAACAACTTTGTAAATCTATTATTTCACCGTGCCAGCACGGATTTATGAAACAAAGATCTACTACCACTAACTTGTTAGAATTTACTTCGTTTGTTATCAAGGGTTTTCAGGACAAATTGCAGACTGATGTTATTTATACTGATTTTAGTAAGGCTTTCGACTCTGTAGATCATCGTCTACTAATACATAAACTAGAACTCTTGGGCTTTTCAAATATTCTAGTTCTTTGGATTAAAGACTACCTAACTCTTAGAACTCAGAGGGTTTTATTTAAAGGGTCCGTTTCCAAGACGGTTCAGGTCACTTCAGGCGTTCCTCAGGGTAGTCATCTTGGTCCTTTATTATTTATTTTGTTTATAAACGATGGAACAACAGCTTCAAAGAGATTTAGACAACTTTCAAATGTGGTGTAAAGTAAATTTTTTAAATCTTAATTACAGTAAATGTAAAGTAATGTCATTTTTTAGATGTTTGCCCTTTTTTAATATTTATTTTCTTGACAACAAACCACTAGACAGAATTGAATGGGTTGACGATTTGGGCATCGTTATGGACCCAAAGCTGAAGTTTGACAAGCATATTTCTTCAATTTCTAATCGAGCATCTGGTGTCTTGGGCTTCATTAAGCGCTGGTCAAAGGAGTTCAACGATCCCTACTTAACAAAAACTCTGTATTCTTCTCTTGTAGGACCGATTCTGGAATATGGATCTTGTATATGGTTTCCCACATACGAAATTCATCAGAATAAAATAGAATCTTCCTTCTCTTAATGATCGTAGAGTAATGCTAGCATTTTCCTTTTTTCACAAATTAATTAATGGTGAAATTGATTCTTCTGAATTAATTAAAAAAATTAACTTTGCTGTTACTATTATAAATACTAGAAATTTTGTACCTATATCTCTTCAAACTTGTAATTCTAATTATGCTCTTCATAACCCTTTTCGTATTCTGTGTTCTATTTATAACGATCTTTCCCACTTAATACACAGTGCCACTCCTACTTGCTCTATAAAAAAGTTAGTTTTGTGTCATTTGTCTGCATGTTCGCGATCATCGTAACCGCACATTAAGCGGAGCGCCCCTCGGTCGGATGGGCGGGAGGTGGGTCGCTTTGTGCGTGGGTCCGCGCGTTAACAAGCCGGTGCTTGGTATCGTTGGGCCACTTGACTGTACTGTTCGTTAGTAAATCTACGTCCAATAATATCTGCGATCAAGCATGCTTTGTTTATGCAGCACAGAAAAAACAACAATGTCTCGGTTCAAAAATTGAGAGGCAAAACCATTAAATTTAAAGGCAAAATATATCAACTCAAATAACATAAAAGAATAAAATTAAAAATTAAATAACAAAACAATAAAAACAATATGCAAATATTACTAGAATGGAATGTCATACTACTTTTAAATCTTACTCCCTGCCGTATAATATGCCAAGGAAAATGGACCAAGAAAATAGATTGTAGACCTAAACAAGAACAACTTTATCTCGCTCCTTCAATGTACAAACTATAACCCAAAAGAATTCTAATAGAATATAGCCTTGCAAAACTACTTACGATGAAATCTAATCGGTCTTAAGACCATGAATCCTAAGCTAGTGAATATTATTCTAAATGACTTGCTCGCGCTCTTTTTATTAGATTAACATACACACAACTAGTGCTCTAAAATACAGCCACAAAAAAGAATAATAAAAAATATCATACAATTACTAAATCCAATCTTATTATATGGAGCCTCCTCCGCAAACAGTATAAATAAAATTTGACCCTAATCTAAAATCCAAAAACTTAAAATACCAATCTTTAGTGGGTATAAACCAATCCGGTGATAGTTAACGTACATTATTTTAAAAACACACTACAATTACAAATTTTAAGTACTCTACCGCCCGTTTTGCAAAATATCGACTTTTAAGTCATCTCGAGCTTTAGTACATCATAGCCTTATTTTGCCATCCAAATTCAAGATTAATGCAAAGGTTCAAGAAGAATAAAACACAATACAATAGTTTCATGAATTAAATAAATAACTCAGATCAAGAAAAAAAGGTCCCTTAGCGAAAATAAGTTTTGAGCACTAAAGAAAATAAGTCTACTTAAGAAATAATTATTACAATTAAAAGAATAAATCCGCCCTAATAACATGGCATCTAGAACAAAAAGGTTTTGTTCTCATTAAAATGATAATGCACCTAAAAAAAAAAAAATAAAAAATAAATAAATAAAAACAAGAAAAAAAATGGAAGTGACATGTAACAAAACTGTAACTATCACAGTTAAAACAGTAGTAGTAGATACTTAACCCTTAAATTGAAACACCTAACGTATTCATACTTTTCGAAACAGTGTAAGACTCATATCTCGAACTGTTAAGCTAGTTCAATGCACTTCCTTATTAAATGCAAGAAAAATTGGGAGAATAATGAAATAAAATATTACTATCCATCAATTATAAGAAATTTGTAATGAAATTTTCTTAGTTTAAGCAATGAGTTTGGAAATATAAAAATCTAACATAATCACTAAAAAAGTATAAAGGTATATAGGTTGACAGTTGAAATATATTAAAGCAATCAATTATAAAGTGAAAAATCAATGTCCGATCGATTTCTCTGTTAAAATTAAGTTTACTTGTTAAGGACAATAATACAGTCTATCTCGTTTTAAGCGTAAAGCCTAATTAAAATAGCTAACTACATAACATAAAATGTTTAAAAATCAGAAGAATACTCAGTTGAAGAAAACGATTATATGTAACACAAATTAAATAAGGGTATCATACAACGTCAATAGAAGAACTTTTGAAGTCAGTAAATGAGTACGAAACAAATTATACATTTTTATCGTAAGTAGCATATTGGGAAAGAGTATAGGCAAACCCGATTATAAAAAAAAATCAAGCTGCTAAGAACATCTTACTGTTTTCATTTTCTTTATTTTAGAAATTGATTTGATATGTGAGTTTGATGAAATAATTTTAGTTGAGTATAAGAAATAGTTTGCCGGATATCTTAAATAAGAAAAGTGTCATTTGATGAAAATCTTATATGCGAGCAGAGAAAAGTTAAGGAAAAGATTATTTGATAAGCCTAAAAGATTACCTTAAAGAATTTAAAGAATGTATAAGCAAAATAAATTATTACTGAGATAGAACGGAATACAATATATGGGGAATAAAAAAAAATAATAATCTCAATAAACGATGAAGTATAAATATTAAGATCAAAATTATTTTGTTAAAACATGATTTATTATACCACCTACACGAACTTCGTTAAGCTTTTAAGTGAGTACTAGAACTTAGGCTTATAATATTGACTTAATAAAGCTTAACGATCAGTGTTTGTGTTTGCTAAATCCCTCAACGGAACAACCTTAATATAAATCTCAAATTTAACATACTGCAAAAATCCATAATAAAAAAAGTTTAAAAAATATATGATATAAAATTAAAACATACAAAAAAGTTATACTAATTAGCGCTATAAAAGTAACAGAAGTCAGTGCAATAATCAAAACAGATATATGAAAATAAATATTAGAAACGTAAGTAGCGAACAAGTTGGGTTTGCGTTAGAAGGAGGGACAATCAATTAACATACCACCTGCATTTCATAGACGCTCGTGTACAGAATCGCATAATAATACAAGCAGGATCATTTTCCCCTATAACACTTTCGCCCTCTAACACTTACTCTCTCTAATACTAACTCTCTTTCTTCCTCTAACACTTTCCCCCTCTTACAACTTACCCCTCTAATATTCCAAACTAAATCTTCAAGTCTCAATACTCTTGTTCAAAAACAATATGTTGACCTTGCTGCTGCTGCTGCGAAAAAAATGCCCATCCCTTGCTTACATAACACTCACGAATGTTGTTGTTGTTTTGATCATAACAATGCGGCCTACGAATGTACTGCCCTTTGACTAGCGTACTTCAAACAAGCAAAATCTTGTCTCAATCCTTTTATCCTTTGATCACTGGTTTTCACAACCATAAACATTCATTGCTTATGTTTTGCTTGCAGGTGTGGAAAGCAACGCACGTAAAACAGGCGCCCTCTCGACTCTCTCTTATCTACATATTCGTACCTAGGAAACCTGCGCACAGTTGACTCTCTCTCTCTCTCTCTCTCTCTCTTATCTACTAGCTTGTAGTTAAGAAACCTTTCCACACTTGAATCTAGCACTTAAATGTTTCATAGGCAATTTACTTTGCTCACTGATCCTCACGGACGGTGATACCTATAACACATTAGCCAACTAATGTACTTGACCTTTGACTAGCACACTCCAAGCATGCACTAACTTCTCTCTAAGTCTTCCTCCCTCTAACACTTTCTTGAACACAGTCTCTTTCTAACACTTTCCCCCTCTAACTCTTTCCTCCTCTAACACCTTCTCCCTCTTACACTTTCCCCCTCTATCCTTTCCCCCTCTCACACTTTCTCCCTCTAACACTCCCCCTCTTACACCTTCTCCTCTAACTCTTTATAATCTAAATGTACAAGTATCAATACTCTTGTTTAAAAACAGTGTGTTGATCTTGCTGCTGCTGCCGCTGCGAAAGAAAATTCCCATCATTGCACACATAACGCCCCCACGAAGGTTGTAGTTGTTGTTGCTGATGGTGTTGCTTTTGATCATAACAATGCGGCCTACGAATGTACTGCCCTTTGACTAGCGTACTTCAAAAAAGCGCAATCTTGTCTCAATCCTTTTATTCTTTGATCACTGGTTTTCACAATCATAAACATTCATTGTTAATGTTTTGCCTGCAGGTGTGCAAGACAACGCACGTCAAACAGGTGCCTCTCGACTCTCTCTTATCTACTTATTCGTAGCTAAGAAACCTGCTCACAGTTGACTCTCTCTCTCTCTCTCTCTCTCTTATCTACTAACTTGTAGCTAAGTAACCAGTGCACACTTGACTCTAGCATTTAATAGTTTCATAGGCAATGTACTTTGCTCACTGAACCTCACGGACGGTGATACCTATAACACATTAGCCAACTAATGTACTTGACCTTTGACTAGCGCACTTCAAGCATGCACACACTTGTCTTTAAGTCTTCCTCCCTCTAACACTTTCTTGCACACAGTCTCTTTCTAACACTTTCCCCCTCTAACTCTTTCCTCCTCTAACACCTTCTCCCTTTTAACACTTTCCCTGCTGCTGCTGCTGCCGCAGAGAATTCCCATCCTTGCACACATAACCCCCCACGAAGGTTGTAGTTGATGTTGCTCTTGACAATTACAATGCATGTGTGCAGCGCAACGTATTTAAAACTGAAGCACACTTGATTCTAGAACTAAATGGTTAAATAGCTAAAACTGATCCTGTCATTATCACAACCATAAAATCAATGTTTATGGCCTGCTTGTCAAACAGGAGCACACTTGACTCTAATACAAATTGGTTACATAGCCAAAACTGATAGTGTGAACACTGATTTTCACAACTTGACACCCGATCCCTTGCTCACAAACCCACATGAATGTTGTTGTTGTTGTTGTTGGCAAAAACAATGTATGCTGTGGCTTGCTTGCACGTGTTCAAGGCAACGCACTTAAAACAGGAGCACACTTGACACCAGATCCTATGATCACTGATTCTCAAGGATGCTGTTGTTGATGTTGCTCTTGAAAATAACAATGCATGTTGTGGATTGCTTGCAGGGGTAAAAGACAACACACGTGCAAACAGATTTACACTTGACACCAGATTCTATGATCACTGATTCTCGCAACAATAACAATACGGCCTAGGAATGTCATGCCTTTCACCTTAATATCTAGTCTAATTAATGCGGGCACGATCATGGGAAAAAGGGTCATAAATTATAGTATTGGGGGTAATAAAAGTGTCAAAAATAAAGGGTCATAAAATTTATTGGGGGCTAATTAAACTGTCAAAAATGAAAAGTCATAAATTGACACAGAACCGGCAGTTCCCTACTACTAACGTTGTTTGTTAATTCTTTTGTTTAAATTTTATATTTTGCCATTAGGCGTTCTAGCCTTGTCAGACGCATGCTGTAGTAAAAGCATCCACATGTGTCGACTCCCTCTGTAGTTAAATCGGATGACCAGCTGCACGCTGAAAGATGCTCGCCAAATTTGGATGTAACTAGATGGCAGTTTTCGTACGCCAAGAAAAATTCTCGATATTCTTCAAGCAATTCATGATGTTCAGGAAAAATCATTTCCTCAAACTCTTTTAAAAATCATCGATTTTCTTGACAATTGTTTTAAATCCAAAGTTAGAATTCAGATCCATTTTGTAGTATACTCGGCAAACGTTTATTTAAGACTGACTTAAATGAATATTTTAACTTTCCTCAAAGCATTTCATTTTTTATTTAGTTTCATATTATGATGAAATTGTGTCCTAAAAATATTAACATCCCTTTTTATTTCTTTACCCATCTTTTTTGAAATTTCAAACAGTAACCGAGTAAGATCAATTTCTGACTCATAATCATAAGTTGCTTCTAAATCTGAAAGTTGTGTACTATATTTACGCATCTCTACACACTTTGGAATAATATAGTTATAATATATATTCTTTATTTGATTTTTCAGTAATGTGTTCCAACACAAAAATGTTGTTAAAAAAATGAGTCACTATCAAATTCAACTCTATTACCATACTGATTGAGTATTAATATTCGTTGCCTATCTGATTTTCGAATTTTAAAATGATACTTAACGGCCTCAAGCATTGGATGTTCAATTATTGTATCTAACATTAAGAAGTCAAAGGGCTCCAGTTTCATTTGGATTTACTCCTTAAAAGTTAATAATTGAATCCACTCCTCTTTTTGCAATCCAATAAAGTTACGTTTATGTTGCTGCAGCCAAACCATAGGTGTGAAATCTCTACTCGTAGAAAACCCACACTTTAGTTTAAGCTCTAGACTAACAAAATACTCAAATCCAAAAATTATTTCATGATCTTGAATTTTCCTTGAGTTTTTCTTTTTTTTAAGTGTAGCGTATCCATCCTCTCTTAACTGCTTTTTAAACTAAACGTAAATAAGATAAACCAAAATATTTAAGGTATTGATTTTTGTATAATTTCTCAGGACATCATTAACGCTAGAAGAAAACTGGTCCCTCTCTAAATCTTTCCCCCTCTTACACACAGTCTCTTTCTAACACTTTCCCCCTCTAATTCTTTCCTCCTCTAACACTTTCCCACTCTATCCTTTACCCCACCATCTAACACCTTCTCCCTCCACCTCCACCTCTTACACCTTCTCTTTCTAACTCTTTATAATCTAAATGTACAAGTATCAATACTCTTGTTTAAAAATAATGCGTTGATCTTGCTGCTGCTGTGAAAGAAAATTCCCATCCTTGCACACATAACCCCCCACGAAGGTTGTTGTTGTTGATGTGGCTATAATAATGCACGTGTGCAGAGCAATGTATTTAAAACTGAGGCACACTTGACTATAGAACTAGTTGCTTAAATAGCTAAAACTGATCCTTTCATTATCATAACCATATAGATCAATGAAGAACCGGAGCACACTTGACTCTAATACAAATTGGTTACATAGCCAAAACTGATCGTGTGAACACTGATCTTCACAAAACAGATCCCTTGCGCACAAACCCACATGAATGTAGTTGTTGTTGTTGTTGACAAAAACAATGTATGTTATGGCTTCCTTGCACGTGTTCAAGGCAACGCACTTAAAACAGCAGCACACTTGACACCCGATCCTATGATCACTGATTCTCAAGGATGCTGTTGTTGATGTTGCTCTTGACAATAACAATGCATGTTGTGGCTTGCTTGCAGGGGGTAAAAGACAACACACGTGCAAACAGATTTACACTTGACACCAGATTCTATGATCACTGATTCTCGCAACCATAACAATACGGCCTAGGAATGTCATGCCTTTGACCTTAATACCTAGTCTAATTAATGCGGGCACGATCATGGGAAAAAAAGGGTCATAAATTATAGTATTGGGGGTAATAAAAGTGTCAAAAATAAAGGGTCATAAAATTTAATGGGGGCTAATTAAACTGTCAAAAATGAAAAGTCATAAATTGACACAGAACCGGCAGTTCCCTACTACTAACGTTGTTTGTTAATTCTTTTGTTTAAATTTTTATATTTTGCCATTAGGCGTTCTAGCCTTGTCAGACTCATGCTGTAGTAAAAGCATCCACATGTGTCGACTCCCTCTGTAGTTAAATCGGATGACCAGCTGCTCGCTGAAAGATGCTCGCCAAATTTGGATGTAACTAGATGGCAGTTTTCGTACGCCAAGAAAAATTCTCGATATTCTTCAAGCAATTCATGATGTTCAGGAAAAATCATTTCCTCAAACTCTTTTAAAAAATCATCGATTTCTTGACAATTGTTTTAAATCCAAAGTTAGAATTCAGATCCATTTTGTAGTATACTCGGCAAACGTTTATTTAAGACTGACTTAAATGAATATTTTAACTTTCCTCAAAGCATTTCATTTTTATTTAGTTTCATATGATGAAATTGTGTCCTAAAAATATTAACATCCCTTTTTATTTCTTTACCCATCTTTTTTGAAATTTCAAACAGTAACCGAGTAAGATCAATTTCTGACTCATAATCATAAGTTGCTTCTAAATCTGAAAGTTGTGTACTATATTTACGCATCTCTACACACTTTGGAATAATATAGTTATAATATATATTCTTTATTTGATTTTTCAGTAATGTTTTCCAACACAAAAATGTTGTTAAAAATTCCTAATCTTATAAGCGTCCTCCATGAGTCACTATCAAATTCAACTCTATTACCATACTGATTGAGTATTAATATTCGTTGCCTATCTGATTTTCGAATTTTAAAATGATACTTAACGGTCTCAAGCATTGGATGTTCAATTATTGTATCTAACATTAAGAAGTCAAAGGGCTCCAGTTTCATTTGGATTTACTCCTTAAAAGTTAATAATTGAATCCACTCCTCTTTTTGCAATCCAATAAAGTTACGTTTATGTTGCTGCAGCCAAACCATAGGTGTGAAATCTCTACTCGTAGAAAACCCACACTTTAGTTTAAGCTCTAGACTAACAAAATACTCAAATCCAAAAATTATTTCATGATCTAGAATTTTCCTTGAGTTTTTCTTTTTTTTTAAGTGTAGCGTATCCATCCTCTCTTAACTGCTTTTTCAAACTAAACGTAAAATAAGATAAACCATAATATTTAAGGTATTGATTTTTGTATAATTTCTCAGTACATCATTAACGCTAGAAGAAAAATGGTCCCTCTCTAAATCTTTCCCCCTCTTACACACAGTCTCTTTCTAACACTTTCCCCCTCTAATTCTTTCCTCCTCTAACACTTTCCCACTCTATCCTTTACCCCACCATCTAACACCTTCTCCCTCTAACACTCCACCTCTTACACCTTCTCTTTCTAACTCTTTATAATCTAAATGTACAAGTATCAATACTCTTGTTTAAAAATAATGCGTTGATCTTGCTGCTGCTGCAGTTGCTGTGAAAGAAAATTCCCATCCTTGCACACATAACCCCCCACGAAGGTTGTTGTTGTTGATGGGGCTATAATTATGCACGTGTGCAGAGCAATGTATTTAAAACTGAGGCACACTTGACTATAAAACTAGTTGCTTAAATAGCTAAATTTGATCCTTGTGATAATAACCATAAAGATCAATGAAGAACCGGAGCACACTTGACTCTAATACAAATTGGTTACATAGCCAAAACTGATCGTGTGAACACTGATCTTCACACACCAGATCCCTTGCGCACAAACCCACATGAATGTAGTTGTTGTTGTTGTTGACAAAAACAATGTATGTTATGGCTTGCTTGCACGTGTTCAAGGCAACGCACTTAAAACAGCAGCACACTTGACACCCGATCCTATGATCACTGATTCTCAAGGATGCTGTTGTTGATGTTGCTCTTGACAATAACAATGCATGTTGTGGCTTGCTTGCAGGGGGTAAAAGACAACACACGTGCAAACAGATTTACACTTGACACCAGATTCTATGATCACTGATTCTCGCAACCATAACAATACGGCCTAGGAATGTCATGCCTTTGACCTTAATACCTAGTCTAATTAATGCGGGCACGATCATGGGAAAAAAGGGTCATAAATTATAGTATTGGGGGTAATAAAAGTGTCAAAAATAAAGGGTCATAAAATGTAATGGGGGCTAATTAAACTGTCAAAAATGAAAAGTCATAAATTGACATAGAACCGGCAGTTCCCTACTACTAACGTTGTTTGTTAATTCTTTTGTTAAAGTTTTTATATTTTGCCATTAGGCGTTCTAGCCTTGTCAGACGCATGCTGTAGTAAAAGCATCCACATGTGTCGACTCCCTCTGTAGTTAAATCAGATGACCAGCTGCACGCTGAAAGATACTCGCCAAATTTGGATGTAACTAGATGGCAGTTTTCGTACGCCAAGAAAAATTCTCGATATTCTTCAAGCAATTCATGATGTTCAGGAAAAATCATTTCCTCAAACTCTTTTAAAAAATCATCGATTTTCTTGACAATTGTTTTAAATCCAAAGTTAGAATTCAGATCCATTTTGTAGTATACTCGGCAAACGTTTATTTAAGACTGACTTAAATGAATATTTTAACTTTCCTCAAAGCATTTCATTTTTTATTTTGTTTCATATTATGATGAAATTGTGTCCTAAAAATATTAACATCCCTTTTATTTCTTTACCCATCTTTTTTGAAATTTCAAACAGTAACCGAGTAAGATCAATTTCTGACTCATAATCATAAGTTGCTTCTAAATCTGAAAGTTGTGTACTATATTTACGCATCTCTACACACTTTGGAATAATATAGTTATAATATATATTCTTTATTTGATTGTTCAGTAATGTGTTCCAACACAAAAATGTTGTTAAAAAATTCCTAATCTTATAAGCGTCCTCCATGAGTCACTATCAAATTCAACTCTATTACCATACTGATTGAGTATTAATATTCGTTGCCTATCTGATTTTCGAATTTTAAAATGATACTTAACGGCCTCAACCATTGGATGTTCAATTATTGTATCTAACATTAAGAAGTCAAAGGGCTCCAGTTTCATTTGGATTTACTCCTTAAAAGTTAATAATTGAATCCACTCCTCTTTTTGCAATCCAATAAAGTTACGTTATGTTGCTGCAGCCAAACCATAGGTGTGAAATCTCTACTCGTAGAAAACCCACACTTTAGTTTAAGCTCTAGACTAACAAACTACTCAAATCCAAAAATTATTTCATGATCTTGAATTTTCCTTGAGTTTTTCTTTTTTTAAGTGTAGCGTATCCATCCTCTCTTAACTGCTTTTTTAAACTAAACGTAAAATAAGATAAACCATCATATTTAAGGTATTGATTTTTGTATAATTTCTCAGTACATCATTAACGCTAGAAGAAAAATGGTCCCTCTCTAAATCTTTCCCCCTCTTATACACAGTCTCTTTCTAACACTTTCCCCCTCTAATTCTTTCCTCCTCTAACACTTTCCCACTCTATCCTTTACCCCACCATCTAACACCTTCTCCCTCTAACACTCCACCTCTTACACCTTCTCTTTCTAACTCTTTATAATCTAAATGTACAAGTATCAATACTCTTGTTTAAAAATAATGCGTTGATCTTGCTGCTGCTGCTGTGAAAGAAAATTCCCATCCTTGCACCCATAACCCCCCACGAAGGTTGTTGTTGTTGATGGGGCTATAATAATGCACGTGTGCAGAGCAATGTATTTAAAACTGAGGCACACTTGACTATAGAACTAGTTGCTTAAATAGCTAAAACTGATCCTTTCATTATCACAACCATAAAGATCAATGAAGAACCGGAGCACACTTGACTCTAATACAAATTGGTTACATAGCCAAAACTGATCGTGTGAACACTGATCTTCACACACCAGAACCCATGCGGACAAACCCACATGATTGTAGTTGTTGTTGTTGTTGACAAAAACAATGTATGTTATGGCTTGCTTGCACGTGTTCAAGGCAACGCACTTAAAACAGCAGCACACTTGACACCCGATCCTATGATCACTGATTCTCAAGGATGCTGTTGTTGATGTTGCTCTTGACAATAACAATGCATGTTGTGGCTTGCTTGCAGGGGGTAAAAGACAACGCACGTGCAAACAGATGTACACTTAACACCAGTTTCTATGATCACTGATTCTCGCAACCATAACAAAACAAAAAAGGGTCATAAATTATAGTATTGGGGGGTAATTAAAGTGTCAAAAAAGGGTCATAAATTATAGTATTGGGGTAATAAAAGTGCCAAAAAAAAGGGATCATATTACTTAATGGGGTCATAAATTATGATTGGGGGTAATTAAAGTGACAGCTACTTCCTGGGGTAGAACCCCCATTCTCCTGCTTCTGACGTTGTAAAAGCAAAAATGGCCAATTAATACCAAAAGGGTAAAACTTGTAGTATTCAGCTATGATGGGACACAGGGATGCCTGCAAAGGCATCCGTAGCTCACACTGTCTGAAGGAAAATGCGTACAGAGGATTCGGCGGTCGTGCACTTCTAGCGTTGCTGTGTCCTATGCTCGTCGGGGGTGGCGTGGGTTTTTGCCTCTTCTTGCTATATGACACTACTCGACACAAAATAAGTAAGAATTAAGTGCACTATCGGAAATCTAAAAGAAATGGTTCAAATGAGTGTCTGGGGCTGCACCCAAGTACAAAAATCAGCAGCAGTAAATGATCGCGCTTACCTTTACGGTGGCTGAGGTTTTATTCGCTCCTTATTCTTTACCCTCACTACCTTCTTTACGTCCCTACCCCCCTAACTGATTAAACATTTGGTGGTTACCCCTTGTCAAAGACTTCATTTATTTCATATCAAATAGTATAATAGTAAACGCTTTTTTGTCGATTAGCGACAGACTTAAATATTAAATCTACTCAGACATTGTTGATTTAAACTCTAAAAGTCAATAATAACATACTAATATATTAGCATGATCCATATGGACTGCATTACCCTACTCAAAATCGAAATATACTTCAATTTAACTGATACGCAGATATTCGCTTAAATACCCAACACAATATTCTTGCTAATGCAAGTTGTCCTCACAAAAAAGTAAACAGCTTATGCTTTTTCTTTACTCACAATCCTTCCATCGATGTACCTTCACTGCGCCCGTTGAAGCAACAGCTGATGTTTTGATATTTTCTCGCTGTATGGAAGAACAAAATATATTTAAGCGAAAGTTGCAAACACTAATTACAAATTCATGACGTATGATTTGCGTGTAACAAAGTATTTCGATTTTAATTAATAATTAACTTCGCAAGAATTGCGTTTCTAGTCACTACATTACGCTCAAAATTGTACTTAACAAGTGGAAACGTTGAAGTCGGACGCAACCGACTGCGGCATGCTCGATACCAGTATTAAAACCGCTTAAAAAGAGGTCTGATTGCAAAGGGGTACGGATGGGGCAAGGGCTTACGCTGCCTCAAAGATTCTCCGATGCAGATGGGGAGTCCACCAACTATCTTCCATCTAAATTTGGTGACTCTAGCCCAAAGTTTGTAAGAGCTGTGGAAAGGGGGGCTGGGGGCGGTATGGTTGGCTGTGACATCTAAATTTGTAATGCAGATCTTTGCGTAATGTCAATTGCTATCTTCATAAAAAATTTTGTGACTCTAGCTCGAAGTTTGTAAAAGGTGGGGAAAGAGGGGCTGGGGGCAGTATGGCTGGGCGTGTCATCCAAATTTTTGATGCAGATATGTGTGGAATGTCAATTGCTATCTTCATACCAAATTTGGTGACTCTAGCTGGAAATTTGTAAATAGTGGGGAAAGAGGGGCTGGGGGCGGTATGGGTGGAATTGCATCCAAATTTTTGATGCAGATCTTTGTTGAATGTCAATTGCTATCTTCATAACAAATTTGGTGACTCTAGCTCAAAGTTTGTAAAGTGGGGAAAGGGGGGCTGGGGGCGGTATGGTTGGGCGTGGCATTCAAATTTTTGGTGCAGATATATGTGGGATGTCAATTGCTATCTTCATACCAAATTTGGTGACTCTAGCTCGAAGTTTGTATAAAGTGGGGAAAGGGGGGCTGGGGGCGATATGGTTGGGCGTGGCATCCAAATTTTTGCTGCCGATCCATGTGGGATGTCAATTGCTATCTTCATACCAAATTTGGTGACTCTAGCTCGAAGTTTGTATAAGGTGGGGAAAGGGGGGCGGAATGGTTGGGCTAGGCTCCAAAACTTTTAATGCAATTTTTTGGTGGTTGCTAGTAGCTATCTTCTCACCAAATTTGGTTGCTCTAACTGTAAAGATGTGCGAAATATGTGGATTTATCGGTTTTGAGTTATCGAATTTATCAATTTGCCAGCCCCCCAGTTATCGTAGACCCCATGTTGACACTTTAATTTACTATGCCATGGATAAAGAGAATTGGAAAGTTTCAAGTCTCTAGCTTGAAGGGTGTGGAAAAAACTTGCAACCATACAGACGGACAGACGGACAGACACCATGACGGACATTGCACAAAACCAATATACTCTTTACCTTCGGTATCGAGTATAAAAATGGAAGTGAGATGTAACAAAACTGCAACTATCACAGCTAAGGAACAGTAGTAGTAGATACTTAACCCTTAAATTGAAACACCTAACGTATTCATACTTTTCGAAACAGTGTAAGACTCATATCTCGAACTGTTAAGCTAGTTTAATGAACTTCTTTATTAAATGTAAGAAAAATGGGGAGAATAGTGAATAGCGGCATCCCCGTTTACTTTACCGTCTGTGAACGGCAGCTCACTATCGGATGTTGAGGGAGTTGAACTGATGTTACCTAAATGTGAATATCTAACTAAATATGATATAAGCTTAATACGTTATTTAAAAAAATACATTTTCGAAAACAAAAAAAACCGGTTTATTAAAACTCAATTCAAATTTTAATTGAATATAAGTAAATATTTTGTGTACCCGTATAACAGCCTACTTTTATTTTTAAATGAAAAAATAATCACAGCTATTCCCTTCCATAAAAATACTATATGAGATGCAAAAGAAATAAATAAACAAAATAATAATTAACAACAATAATCAGCAATCAATCGGGAACATGCAGCGCTTTCCATTAAGTAATGTTATAATCTCAAAGTGCGTGATGAAAAGCGATAGGAAAAGAACCAACTAATAATGTTGAAGAAAATCTATAAGACAGTTTCGTCTTTCCACAAATTGTTTTAACTGTATAACCTACCAAGCTCAGGCAAGCAAATTGTTCTTAAAAGCGTCAAATTGTAAACTCTTTGAAACGACAAGATCTGATGCTCCTTAAGCGTGAAAGTTGTAACACTCATGTGTTTAAGTCAGCGATTAGATTCTAAGTAGAATTTAATCTCAATACCTAAAAGCTGATAAAATATAGATACAGACATATAGATCTAGGAAGCTTACGGTGTTGACCTAAATATTGATTCTTTCTTGATCGTTTACTCTAACTCGCTCTTTTGTGTTGGTGTTGGTCGCGGTCAAACTTTTCTCCGTTGCTTGTTGCTTTCGGTGGTCGCGCTCGCGCCAGTTTTGTTTGTGAAGCTGTGGAGTAAGTTTTGTTTGTAGCTTTACTATTTGCACATTAGGGTGGACCTGTATCTTAATAATAACAATTTTCTGCAGAGATTTTTTTATTGTTATTTATTTATTTTTTTTTACTTTTATATTCTTTTAATAAATTCAATAAAAATGTCTGTTTGCTGCTATGCGAATTGTCAAGTCCGCGCTAACTCAAAAATGGGTTTTGTCTGCTGCTGGATGTGCACAAATGTTGCTCATGAGCAATGTGCTGGCATTAATGGCCGTATTTCAGACCTCTTGAAGGTTACTAATTTAGAGTGGCCGTGTTGGTCATGTTTGAAGAAAAAAAAGACATTGCAAGCTTTATAGAAACTCAGCTTGGCTTAGAGGGCGCTGTGACGTTGGAAAATACTCCAAACTCTCCGATACCACAGGGTAAAGTAAATAAAAATCTTCTTGTCCCTTCTACTAAAGTTATCCAGAACTTAGATGATATAACAATAACTCCCATGGATATTGTCTTATCTGATCCCGATCCTTCGGTTCCTTTGGTGGTTAGTAGTGTTGATGTTAATCAACAAAAAACTCTATCAAACCTAAATAGCCAAATATTCAATTATCCGAGACTGAGTCTTCCTAACCAGCCTCAGTGGAGTATATAATCAAAAAATTTGTTGCTGTCCCACCTAAGAAACAAATATTTGTTTCAAGGCTTCCCCCTGATTTAACATCAGATGATGTCAAGGTCTATATCAAAGCCAAATCGAATGCCAATGTCACGGTGGAGAAATTCAAATTTGCTTATGATCGGAACATTTCGTCTTTAAAATCAGTGTTTCGAATCAAGATTTTTGCACCATATGCTGCAAAGAAAAAAAAATTTTCAAAAAACTAACATCCTCCTTCTTACTTGGCTATCAGAATGTAAGAGGTATTTGTAGTAAACTCACTAGCTTATACCTTAATAGTCTTTCTTTCCCTTTCCATGTCATTGCCTTTACTGAAACGTGGTTAAGGCAAGACATTCTCAATTCCGAAATTCTATGTAGTACATATTCTATTTATAGAAAGGACCGTACTATTCGGCGTGGTGGTGGAGTGCTTATTGCTGTGAATGTTGACTTTCCTTCTGAAACAGTCGTTCTAGTTCTTTTGATACACAGTTTATTGCTGTAAAGCTAAATATTTACGGTATTAACATTTTTATCACTTGTTCCTATATACCTCCTTCCTCTGATCTCTCTATCTATGAGACACATCTATCTGCTATTCATTCTGTCTCTGCCTTGCTTTCTGATCGCGATTTTCTTGTAGTTCTTGGTGATTTCAACATTGCTGAAGCTACTTGGATTTCTTGTCTTGACTCTGGTGCCCTGACTCCCACTGCCCCGAATGAATTTTTAATCGACTTACTTGAGATGTCATTGAGTCAAATTAATGCTATCCCAAATTCTCTTAATAAAATGCTTGATCTGATTTTTGTTTTGGATTCATCATCTTCATCCGTTTCCCGTTCCCAGCCTATATTTTTCCCGAAGACTTATACCATCCTGCGTTGGAGCTGTTGATTAATTTGCCTTCCCGGACGCGTTGCAATGTCAAAATGCCTTTGAGTCGAGTTCGTCAATTTCGGAAAACTGATTTTGAGGGTCTCGCCCTGCTTTTATCCCATACTGACTGGTCTCCCCTCTACGAGTCTGACGACTTGGACGTGGCAATCAGTATTTTTTACAATACCTTATATTCTTTATTTGATTTATGTGTCCCGGTTGGTAAGCTAAACAGGTCTAATAAACCTGTTTGGTTTAACCGAGAGTTGACAATTCTCAAAAATCGAAAATCTAAACTCTACAAGAGATTTAGAAAAAGCGGCTCATCGGTAGCCTATTCTGATTACTTGATTGCTCGTGCCAGTTTTGCTATCTTAAACAACCAATGTTATAAGAATTACCTGACTCGGTGTAGATTACAGTTTCAGCAGGAGCCAAAGCGGTTTTTTGATTTTGTTAAAGCGAAGCGTAGGTCATCGACACTCCCAACGGAGGTATTCTTTGAGGAAACGAAGGCCAATTCTGAACAGGAAATTGCAAATATATTTGCCCAATTTTTTCAAACGACGTATAGTTCTTTTCAATCTCAAGTCGGTTTGCCTTACCCTTATCAGGTTAATGGCTCGAATCGCATCTTTGGACTGAAAATCACTGAGAACTCACTTTTAAATAATCTACATGTTTTGAAACCTATATTTTCCCCAGGACCTGACGGAGTGCCAGGCTGTGTGCTTAGACACTGCGCTCATGGTCTTTTAAAGCCATTGCTTAAAATTTTTAACTTGTCCCTGGAGTTAGGCTCCTTTCCAAAAATTTGGAAAGAGTCATTTATTATTCCTCTCCATAAAAAAGGAAACAAATGTAATGTTCAAAATTATAGGGGTATCTCCAAGTTGTCCGCTATTCCTAAGATTTTTGAAAAATTAATAACCTCCCATCTTCAACAACTTTGTAAATCTATTATTTCACCGTGCCAGAACGGATCTATGAAACAAGGTCTACTACCACTAACTTGATAGAATTTACTTCGTTTGTTATCAAGGGTTTTCAGGACAAATTGCAGACTGATGTTATTTATACTGATTTTAGTAAGGCTTTCGACTCTGTAGATCATCGTCTACTAATACATAAACTAGAACTCTTGGGCTTTTCAAATATTCTAGTTCTTTGGATTAAAGACTACCTAACTCTTAGAACTCAGAGGGTTTTATTTAAAGGGTCCGTTTCCAAGACGGTTCAGGTCACTTCAGGCGTTCCTCAGGGTAGTCATCTTGGTCCTTTATTATTTATTTTGTTTATAAACGATGGAAGACATCGGTTATAAAGTTCCCTCGGGTTTTGATGTACGCTGATGATGTAAAGTTATGCACGTCAGCTGCAACTCCCCTAGCTGCTCAACAGCTTCAAAGAGATTTAGACAACTTTCAAATGTGGTGTAAAGTAAATTTTTTAAATCTTGATTACAGTAAATGTAAAGTAATGTCGTTTTTTAGATGTTTGCCTTTTTTTAATATTTATTTTCTTGACAACAAACCACTAGACAGAATTGAATGGGTTGACGATTTGGGCATCGTTATGGACCCAAAACTTAAGTTTGACAAGCATATTTCTTCAATTTCTAATCGAGCATCTGGTGTCTTGGGCTTCATTAAGCGCTGGTCGAAGGAGTTCAACGATCCCTACTTAACAAAAACTCTGTATTCTTCTCTTGTAGGACCGATTCTGGAAAATGGATCTTGTATATGGTTTCCCAAATACGAAATTCATCAGAATAAAATAGAATCGGTACAAAAAGAATTTCTGCTCTTCGCACTTAGAGGTCTTAACTGGGACACTAACAATAATTTGCCATCTTATCGTAGTAGACTTTTACTAATAGATCTTCCTTCTCTTAATGATCGTAGAGTAATGCTAGCATTTTCCTTTTTTCACAAATTAATTAATGGTGAAATTGATTCTTCTGAATTAATTAACAAAATTAACTTTGCTGTTACTATTATAAATACTAGAAATTTTGTACCTATATCTCTTCAAACTTGTAATTCTAATTATGCGTGGGTCCGCGCGTTAACAAGCCGGTGCTTGGTATCGTTGGGCCACTTGACTGTACTGTTCGTTAGTAAATCTACGTCCAATAATATCTGCGATCAAGCATGCTTTTGTTTATGCAGCACAGAAAAAACAACAATGTCTCGGTTCAAAAATTGAGAGGCAAAACCATTAAATT
The DNA here is from genome assembly GCA_030179655.1 of Scaptomyza flava. Lineage (NCBI taxonomy): Eukaryota > Metazoa > Arthropoda > Insecta > Diptera > Drosophilidae > Scaptomyza > Scaptomyza flava. The sequence continues at coordinate 282,959 of JARNME010000356.1, read as the reverse complement.
TAAAGGCAAAATATATCAACTCAAATAACATAAAAGAATAAAATTAAAAATTAAATAACAAAACAATAAAAACAATATGCAAATATTACTAGAATGGAATGTCATACTACTTTTAAATCTTACTCCCTGCCGTATAATATGCCAAGGAAAATGGATCAAGAAAATAGATTGTAGACCTAAACAAGAACAACTTTATCTCGCTCCTTCAATGTACGAACTATAACCCAAAAGAATTCTAATAGAATATAGTCTAGCAAAACTACTTAAAACTTACTACTTGAAGTCTAAACGGTCTTAAGACCATGAATCCTGAAGCACACTAGACTCTAGCACTAAATGGTTAAATAGCTAAAACTGATCCTGTCATTATCACAACCATAAAATCAATGTTTATGGCCTGCTTGTCAAACAGGAGCACACTTGACTCTAATACAAATTGGTTACATAGCCAAAACTGATAGTGTGAACACTGATTTTCACAACTTGACACCCGATCCCTTGCTCACAAACCCACATGAATGTTGTTGTTGTTGTTGTTGGCAAAAGCAATGTATGCTGTGGCTTGCTTGCACGTGTTCAAGGCAACGCACTTAAAACAGCAGCACACTTGACACCCGATCCTATGATCACTGATTCTCAAGGATGCTGTTGTTGATGTTGCTCTTGACAATAACAATGCATGTTGTGGCTTGCTTGCAGGGGGTAAAAGACGTGTTGTCTGGTTGACGTGCAAACAGATTTACACTTGACACCAGATTCTATGATCACTGATTCTCGCAACCATAACAATACGGCCTAGCAATGTCATGCCTTTGACCTTAATACCTAGTCTAATTAATGCGGGCACGATCATGGGAAAAAAAAGGGTCATAAATTAAATGAAAAGTCATAAATTGACACAGAACCGGCAGTTCCCTACTACTAACGTTGTTTGTTAATTCTTTTGTTTAAATTTTTATATTTTGCCATTAGGCGTTCTAGCCTTGTCAGACGCATGCTGTAGTAAAAGCATCCACATGTGTCGACTCCCTCTGTAGTTAAATCGCATGACCAGCTGCACGCTGAAAGATACTCGCCAAATTTGGATGTAACTAGATGGCAGTTTTCGTACGCCAAGAAAAATTCTCGATATTCTTCAAGCAATTCATGATGTTCAGGAAAAATCATTTCCTCAAACTCTTTTAAAAAATCATCGATTTTCTTGACAATTGTTTTAAATCCAAAGTTAGAATTCAGATCCATTTTGTAGTATACTCGGCAAACGTTTATTTAAGACTGACTTAAATGAATATTTTAACTTTCCTCAAAGCATTTCATTTTTTATTTAGTTTCATATTATGATGAAATTGTGTCCTAAAAATATTAACATCCCTTTTTATTTCTTTACCCATCTTTTTGAAATTTCAAACAGTAACCGAGTAAGATCAATTTCTGACTCATAATCATAAGTTGCTTCTAAATCTGAAAGTTGTGTACTATATTTACGCATCTCTACACACTTGGAATAATATAGTTATAATATATATTCTTTATTTGATTGTTCAGTAATGTGTTCCAACACAAAAATGTTGTTAAAAAATTCCTAATCTTATAAGCGTCCTCCATGAGTCACTATCAAATTCAACTCTATTACCATACTGATTGAGTATTAATATTCGTTGCCTATCTGATTTTCGAATTTTAAAATGATACTTAACGGTCTCAAGCATTGGATTTCAATTATTGTATCTGGTATTAAGAAGTCAAAGGGCTCCAGTTTCATTTGGATTTACTCCTTAAAAGTTAATAATTGAATCCACTCCTCTTTTTGCAATCCAATAAAGTTACGTTTATGTTGCTGCAGCCAAACCATAGGTGTGAAATCTCTACTTGTAGAAAACCCACACTTTAGTTTAAGCTCTAGACTAACAAAATACTCAAATCCAAAAACTATTTCATGATCTTGAATTTTCCTTGAGTTTTTCTTATTTTCAAGTGTAGCGTATCCATCCTCTCTTAACTGCTTTTTCAAACTAAACGTAAAATAAGATAAACCATCATATATAAGGTATTGATTTTTGTATAATTTCTCAGTACATCATTAACGCTAGAAGAAAATGGTCCCTCTCTAAATCTTTCCCCCTCTTACACACAGTCTCTTTCTAACACTTTCCCCCTATAATTCTTTCCTCCTCTAACACTTTCCCACTCTATCCATTACCCCACCATCTAACACCTTCTCCCTCTAACACTCCACCTCTTACACCTTCTCTTTCTAACTCTTTATAATCTAAATGTACAAGTATCAATACTCTTGTTTAAAAATAATGCGTTGATCTTGCTGCTGCTGCTGTGAAAGAAAATTCCCATCCTTGCACACATAACCCCCACGAAGGTTGTTGTTGTTGATGTGGCTATAATAATGCACGTGTGCAGAGCAATGTATTTAAAACTGAGGCACACTTGACTATAGAACTAGTTGCTTAAATAGCTAAAACTGATCCTTTCATTATCACAACCATAAAGATCAATGAAGAACCGGAGCACACTTGACTCAAATACAAATTGGTTACATAGCCAAAACTGATCGTGTGAACACTGATCTTCACACACCAGATCCCTTGCTCACAAACCCACATGAATGTAGTTGTCTTGCTTGCACGTGTTCAAGGCAACGCACTTAAAACAGCAGCACACTTGACACCCGATCCTATGATCACTGATTCTCAAGGATGCTGTTGTTGATGTTGCTCTTGACAATAACAATGCATGTCGTGGCTTGCTTGCAGGGGGTAAAAGACAACGCACGTGCAAACAGATGTACACTTAACACCAGTTTCTATGATCACTGATTCTCGCAACCATAACAAAACAAAACAGGGTCATAAATTATAGTATTGGGGGGTAATTAAAGTGTCAAAAGAAGGGTCATAAATTTAAGTATTGGGGTAATAAAAGTGACAAAAAAAAAAAGGGATCATATTACTTAATGGGGTCATAATTATGATTGGGGGGTAATTAAAGTGACAGCTACTTCCTGGGGTAGAACCCCCATTCTCCTGCTTCTGACGTTGTAAAAGCAAAAATGGCCAATGTATACCAAAAGGGTAAAACTTGTAGTGTTCAGCTATGATGGGACGCATCCGTAGCTCACACTGTCTGAAGGAAAATGCGTACAGAGGATTCGGCGGTCGTGCACTTCTAGCGTTGCTGTGTCCTATGCTCGTCGGGGGTGGCGTGGGTTTTTGCCTCTTCCTGCTATATGACACTACTCGACACAAAGTAAGTAAGAATTAAGTGCACTATCGGAAATCTAAAAGAAATGGTTCAAATGAGTGTCTGGGCTGCACCCAAGTATAAAAATCAGCAGCAGTAAATGATCGCGCTTACCTTTACGGTGGCTGAGGTTTTATTCGCCCCTTATTCTTTACCTTCACTACCTTCTTTACGTCCCTACCCCCCTTACTGATTAAACATTTGGTGGTTACCCCTTGTCAAAGACTTCATTTATTTCACATCAAATAGTATAATAGTAAACGCTTTTTTGTCGATTAGCGACGGACTTAAATATTAAATCTACTCAGACATTGTTGATTTAAACTCTAAAAGTCAATAATAACATACTAATATATTTAGCATGATCCATATGTACTGCATTACCCTACTCAAAATCGAAATATACTTCAATTTAACTGATACGGAAATTCATACGCGCATGTTTAGTAATCGCAGATATTCGCTTAAATACCCAACACAATATTCTTGCTAATGCAAGTTGTACTCACAAAAAAGTAAACAGCTTATGCTTTTTCTTTACTCACAATCCTTCCATCGATGTACCTTCACTGCGCCCGTTGAAGTAACTGCTGATGTTTTGATATTTTCTCGCTGTATGGAAGAACAAAATATATTTAAGCGAAAGTTGCAAACACTAATTACAAATTTATGACGTATGATTTGCGTGTAACAAAGTATTTCGATTTTAATTAATAATTAACTTCGCAAGAATTGCGTTTCTAGTCACTACATTACGCTCAAAATTGTACTTAACAAGTGGAAACGTTGAAGTCGGACGCAACCGACTGCGGCATGCTCGATACCAGTATTAAAACCGCTTAAAAAGAGGTCTGATTGCAAAGGGGTACGGATGGGGCAAGGGCTTACGCTGCCTCAAAGATTCTCCGATGCAGATGGGGAGTCAACCAACTATCTTCCTTCTAAATTTGGTGACTCTAGCCCAAATTTTGTAAGAGCTGTGGAAAGGGGGGCTGGGGGCGGTATGGGTGGCTGTGACATCTAAATTTGTAATGCAGATCTTTGCGTAATGTCAATTGCTATCTTCATAAAAAATTTTGTGACTCTAGCTCGAAGTTTGTAAAAGGTGGGGAAAGAGGGGCTGGGAGCGGTATGGGTGGGTTTGGCATCCAAATTTTTACTGCATATCTTTGCGAAATGTCAATTGCTATCTTCATACCAAATTTGGTGACTCTAGCTCGAAGTTTGTAAAAAAAGGGGAAGGGGGGCTGGGGGCAGTATGGCTGGGCGTGGTATCCAAATTTTTGATGCAGATCTTTGTTGAATGTCAATTGCTATCTTCATACCAAATTTGGTGACTCTAGCTCGAAGTTTGCAAAAAAAGGGGATAGGGAGCTGTATGGGTGGTTGTGGTATCCAAACTTTTGATACAATTTTTGGAGGTCATAATCACCTAACTTGGCACTAAATTTGGTGGCTATAGCTCAAAAACTGTGGGAGATATAGGTTGGTGAAAACTTCCAACTGTTGCACATCTCTACGGGTAACGGGCAGGTAGAGCAAGATCATAAAATAGTGATTCCAATGTTAATAATTTTATCATATAACAAATCAGAGAATTGGTATTGTCAAGTTGATAGAGTTCAGCAGATTATAAATAATACTCCACCGAGATCTACTAAGTATTCACCATTTAAAGTACTGACATGAGAATGGTTTAGACATGATAACAAGAGATGAGGCCATTAGAAAACTTTATGAGGAAATAGAAGCAGATCATTTAACGGAGAGCCGTGACGAAATACGCGAGAAAGCTCAGAAAAACATTGAAAAGATCCAGCAAGAGAATAAGAAAAGTTTTAATGAGAAGCGAAACGTGGAGGAATGTTATCATCTGGGTGAGTTAGTGGCCATAAAAAGAACGCAGTATAGAACATCCATGAAACTCATACCAAAATTTTTCGGGGCATACACAGTAGTGAAAAAGTTAAGACATGGGCGATACGATGTAGAAAAAGTTGGGAATCAAGAAGGACCAAAGAATACAACTACAGCAACAGAGTTTATGAAGAAATGAAAGTCATTCAGGGGCGAATGAGTAATTTAGGATGGCCGATTGTGCGAATGGAAAGTTGTGTGAGTGTAGCCCTGGTCAGTCAGCTGTTAGAACAAGGCGTAAATATAGTTATCGTTAAGCAGACCTGCCATGCCCTGCGATCGCCGTTGTTACCGAAGGTATCGGTATCGATTAATATAAAGAGTTAGCGTCGTCTCGTGATAGAAGAAAGATTGTTTGACCAAAGTGTCGCGAGTAATGTCAAATAATCTATTTGCTTTTAATTTACTTAGAACACTAAGCAAAACATTGTGAACAACTACAACCTAACTTTAATAAAATACAATTAGGGTATTCACTTGCTATGCTATGTGCTAAAGTACTAAAGTGTTATATGAAATCTGTACAACAAACACACAGAATAATGGGTATGTTTGCTACTATTGTACTATATGTGCTATATAGTGGTTGCCAGACTATTATAAAAACAGCTGCTTTCGAGATTATTGAATTAGTGAAATTAGGTCACACTAGGCGAGTTTTGGTTGTAAAAGTAAGTAAATTGTATTAATTATTAATTTAAAAGACTAAGCTGATGTTTTTAAAAGTGTCAGAAGCGACAAAAGCAAATAGAGTGCGGGAGAATGATATAAAACGCTTTATTTTATTTTATTATTTTCAGTTTAACAATTAATCAATTCAATTTCAATATCGATTGTATTGTCATCGAACTGGCAAACAGCTGACTTAGCACTAATACGACAAAACAAAAGGTAAAAAGTGCACTCACTAGCTACACTGTATTATAAATAACACTTTAGCACATAGCATAGCAAGTGAATACCCTAAATATGTAGTCAAAACCCTACATATGTAATTTCAAAACATATATTAAATACAACTTGTAACACTTTTTTGCAAGTAGAATGAATTTTGAAATGAATTCGTTTGAAGCGAATAGACGTGTTTGTTAGTGCACTGCGTTATTTTCACTTACCCCGACTAATTTTACGTATATAAATTGGTTAACGAACCCTAATAAAAAACTTTTCATATTGGTTCACAAAGTGGCAGCATATCTGTTCCATATATTTAAATAAATAAAACGAAAAAGTATAAAAACTTATTTCCTGGCTAAGCGCGGCAAACGTTAACATCAAAACAACAATAACAATCTGTGAGAGTTACTCTTATAAGCTGTAAGCCGAAACACTCGAAACACAAAACACAAAAAAAAAAAAATTAAATAACTGCATAAGCATAAGCACAAATAATAATCGCGAGTGAGTGAGAACGCAATGTCGAAAACAGCCGCGAAACGTGTGCGAAGCGAGTCGACCGCTGATATTGCTGGCCGCACCTCTGATGCACTTTCTCCACTGCTGGTTGAGCTGATCAATGCACGGTTCTCTGAACAGGCGAAGCTCATCAGTATGAACATTCGTGAAGCTGAGGGGAGAATTTGAAGGAGCTCGACACCAAGCTCAATGGCATTGCAGGTGAGCTTGAGCTACTAGCCAAGAGAGTCCAGCATCTTGAGGATGAAAACATTCAGGCACTGCGGGAAAGGGTGTCGGATCTTGAAGCAAAACTGGGAGCTCGGCAGTTGGCAGAGGAGAATGCCGAAATTGCAAACGATATTCGCATTCATGGTATCCCAATGAGTGAGAATGAAAACCTGAAAACCATCATGCACAACTTATTCTTCTCACTCAATCTCACTTCCCCGCCGCCGAGAATAAGTGAGGTGTTTAGAATAAAAACGCGTGGCCCGACACATACCGTTTTAGATCCGATTGTGATCGGAACGTTTGTCAGCTTCCGAGATAAAATGGCACTACTACGCGCCGCGGGAGCACACCGACGGAGCTCTAAGATGACACTGACTCTAAATCTCTTGGGACTCAACTCTCAAGCGCCCTTTTACATTAATGAGCAGCTGTCAAAGCTCAACTATCAAATTTTTAAAGAGGCGCTTAAGCTTAAAAAGCATAAAGCTTTCTGAGCGGTCTTTACACGCTCCGCTCAGGTGTACGTCAGGCAAGGCGGAGGCAGCGAGTGCATTTGCATTAAGAGCATGAAAGAGCTTTTATCTCTTTCTAATACCGGCGTGGTGGACAACACTAGCTCTTCAGATCTGGCCTCTTCATCTGTGGGGAACTTATTTCGTTCCCAATAAACATGCACGAGTCTGTTTATACTCGATACCGAAGGTAAAGAGTATATTGGTTTTGTGCAATATCCGTCATGGTGTCTGTCCGTCTGTCCGTCTGTCCGTCCGTATGTGTGCAAGTTTTTTCCACACCCTTCAAGCTAGAGACTTGAAACTTTCCAATTCTCTTTATCTATGGGATAGTAAATTAAAGTGTCAAGATGGGGGTTCTACGATAACTGGGGGGCTGGCAAATCGATAAATTCGATAACTCAAAACCGATAAATCCACATTTTTCGCACATCCTTACAGCTAGAAGTACCAAATTTGGTGAGAAGATAGCTACTAGCAAAAAAAAAAAAAAAAACTGCATCAAAAATTTTGGAGCCACGCCCCCCATTCCGCCCCCAGCCCCCCCGAATTTTAAAGTCAAAAAAGCATATATCTCCCTCCGTTTTTGAGCTATAGCCACCAAATTTGGTGCCAAGATAGGTGATGATGACCCCCTAAAAACTGCATCAAAAGTTTGGATGCCACGCCCACCGACACTGCCATAGCTACCCCCATCCACCCCAACGCTTCGTCAAAAACGGGAATGCGTGTATCTTCCTGAGTTGTGGAGCTAGAGCTTCCAAATTTGGTGGGAAGATAGCTAATAGCGATCCCCAAAAAACTGCATCAAAGTTTTGGAGCCGCGCCCCCCCATTCCGCCCCCAGCCCCCCCGAATTTTAAAGTCAAAAAAGCATATATCTCCCTCAGTTTTTGAGCTATAGCCACCAAATTTGGTGCCAAGATAGGTGATGATGACCCCCTAAAAACTGCATCAAAAGTTTGGATGCCACGCCCACCGACACTGCCCTAGCTACCCCCATCCACCCCAACGCTTCGTCAAAAACGGGAATGCGTGTATCTTCCAGAGTTGTGGAGCTAGAGCTTCCAAATTTGGTGGGAAGATAGCTAATAGCGATCCCCAAAAAACAGCATCAAAGTTTTGGAGCCGCGCCCACCTATTCCGCCCCCAGCCCCCCCGCATTTTGAAATCAGAAATGGCTATATCTCCCAAAGTTTTTGAGCTAGAGCCACCAAATTTGGTGCCAAGATAGGTGACGATGACCCCCTAAAAACTGCATCAAAAGTTTGGATGCCACGCCCACCGATCCTACCCTAGCCGCCCCCATCCACCCAACGCTTCGTCAAAAACGGGAATGCGTGTATCTTCCAGAGTTGTGGAGCTAGAGCTACCAAATTTGGTAGGAAGATAGCTGGCAGTGACCCTCAAAAATCTGCATCAAAGTTTTGGAGCCATGCCTACCCATTTCGCGCCCCTTTCCCCACCTTTTACAAACATTTAGCCAGAGTCACCAAATTTGGTATGAAGGTAGTATTTGACATTCCACAAGGATCTGCAGCAAAAATTTGGATGCCACGCCCAACCATACCGCCCCCAGCCCCATAGCCCCCCTCTCCCCACCTTATACAAACTTTTAGCTAGAGTCACCAAATTTGGTATGAAGGTAGCATTTGACATTCCACAAGGATCTGCAGCAAAAATTTGGATGCCACGCCCAACCATACCGCCCCCAGCCCCCCTTTCCCCACTTTATACAAACTTTGAGCTAGAGTCACCAAATTTGGTATGAAGGTAGCATTTGACATTCCACAAGGATCTGCAGCAAAAATTTGGATGCCACACCCAACCATACCGCCCCCAGCCCCCCTTTCCCCACTTTTACAAACTTTGAGCTAGAGTCACCAAATTTTTTATGAAGATAGCAATTGACATTCCACAAAGATGTGCATCACAAATTTGGATGCAATTCCACCCATACCGCCCCCAGCCCCCCTTTCCCCACTTTATACAAACTTTGAGCTAGAGTCACCAAATTTGGTATGAAGATAGCAATTGACATCCCACATGGATGGGCATCAAAATTTTAATACTGGTATCGAGTATACCGCAGTCGGTTGCGTCCGACTGCAATGTTTCCACGTGTTTTAATTATTTTTGTATCCCAAAAACTCTTATTTGTCAACATTTACATTTTAGTGAGTTAGGTCTTAGCTTTAATTCTCCTGGGTGCGTTTCTAAAATTAGATCTCATCTTATATGTTGGATAATATGATTGATCCAATGGCGAACAGTAATGTTATGCTTAGAATTCTAGCTAAGCAACACCGTGGGCTTAACATATGCCATATTAATGCTCAAAGTTTAGTCAGAAAGATGGATGAGTTTAGATATATGTTTGTTAAGTCAATTGTTGATGTAGTGTGTGTATCGGAGACATGGTTTATGACTCAAATGTGTGATCTGTTAGTTTCATGTGAAGGTTTTACTGTTTTTCGTGCAGATCGTGTTGGACATGGAGGGGGCGTGGCAATTTTTGTTGATAATAAGCTGCGATCCAAGCTGATGTGTAAGCATGAAGAAGGAAGTACAACGGAGTTCATATTTGTTGAAATAAGCTGTCCACAGTATTTTCGTAATATGCTTATGGGTTGTGTTTATCGTCCGAATCGTGCAGCGTCATACTCTAATATAATTTCGTCGATTTCTATGTTAACTGTTTCATATATTGACATTGCGATCCTCGGAGATTTTAATAGCAATGTGTTGTACCACAATGATCTCACCAACAATATGGAATCACTTGGATTACACTTAGTCAATACAACTAATCCAACCCATTTTACTTCTACTTGCAGTACACTCTTGGATTTGATCTTTGTTAGTAATTTATTAAAAGCTCTTATGTATGACCAAATTCTGTCCCTTGCTACTCCAAACATGATCTTGTCTTTGTGTCGTACGATGTTTGTATTAATAAGTTGGACCTGACATATACATATAGAGACTTTAGAAATATAGATATGAACTTTTTATCTGACGAATTTAATAAATATGACTGGACCTTAATATATAACATGACCACAGCTGACGAACAGGTTGAATATCTGCAGGGTCAAATAACAGATCTGTATAATCCTTGTGTCCCATCAAAATCTAAACTTCCCCAGCCTCGTGAGAAGCCCTGGCTAACACATTTTGTTAAAAGAGCTATACTAAAAAGAAATGAAGCCTACAACAAATGGAAGAGATTTAGGACTGACTTTTTGTATGATACCTTCAAAAGTTTACGACGTGCAGTTGTTAAATTGATTAATAATGGTAAGAAGCGATTCTATTCCCAGAAATTCCAACAATCCATCTCGTCAAGAGATAAATGGAGAATTATAAATGAAATTGGAGTGGGAAAGCAAAATGTTGGAACCAGTTTCGAAGTTAATGCTGAAGAGCTTAACCAAAAGTTCGTCAACTGCGCTGTACCTGAGGCCCCAGCCAATGAATACCTTAACTGTGATCCTCCTACCTGTGATATTGGCTTTAGTTTTAGGTGTGTCAGAAATTATGAAGTCCTTGAATCTATGTTAAATGTCAAATCAAATGCAGTTGGACTGGATGATATAAATTCTAAATTTGTCAAAATTATAATTCCGTCAATCTTAAATCAGGTTACACATACTATGAATACAGCAATCACTACTTCCGTATTTCCAGAAAAATTGAAACTTGCTAAGTTTATCCCTGTCCCTAAGGGTAATGGAGATTTCAGACCAATCTCAGTTCTACCTTTTCTATCCAAAGTGCTTGAAAATTTACTAGAAAACCAAATAAATGAATATATGGTTACCAACAGTCTTCTCAGCAATGACCAATCCGGCTTTAGGAAAAAACAGAAGCTGCACTACAGCAATTCTTAATATTGTTGAGGATATACGTAGAAGCATGGATGATGGCAATGTAACGTTCTTGACACTGCTTGACTATAGCAAAGCTTATGATACTGTCAACCATGACATACTATGCACCAAAATGAAGAAGCTGTATAGTTTTACAGTCACAACCCATTCCTTATTACGCTCATACTTAGAAAACCGTCTTCAATCTGTTGTCACACCGTCAAGTTCGTCGTCATTTCTGTCTCTGAGCCGTGGAGTGCCACAAGGATCGGTTCTTGGGCCGTTACTGTACTCGTGTTATGTTAATGATTTGCCCAATGTCTTTTCTGAATGTAATGTCCATATGTATAATGATGATGTGCAGTTGTATTGCTGTAGTCCATTGTCCAGAATTGATGAATGTGTAAGTGTAACTAATAGAGAACTGGTCAAGGTGAGCGAGTGGTCACGAAGTAATGGCCTTGGTATAAACACGTCCAAAACTAAGTGTATAGTAATATACAAAAAGTCCATGAACACCCTAAACTTGGGAAAAATTAAAATTGACCATAATTATATTGACTACGTAGACAGGGTAGCTAACCTAGGCATAACGTTTAATAAGACACTGACTTGGAGTGACCACATAATTATATCCATAGGTAGAACTTATGCAGCCTTAAGAACTCTATACCTGACACAGCATCTCCTGCCAATTAATATTAAACTCATTGTTGCTAAGACCTACCTTATACCAACTCTCTTTTATGGAGTAGAAATTTTTTCAAACCCTTACGCTGCTAGTAAGCACAGGCTCAATGTTGTGTTCAATAGTATTACGCGTTATGTGTTTAATTTAGGAAGAAGAGACCATGTTACACCATATGCATTCAAAATATATAACCTTAGCTTGAAAAACTGGATTCAACTTAGAGCATTAATATTGTTACACAAAGTTATAAATACAAAAGAGCCCAGTTATCTTTATAATAGATTGATTTTTTAACTTCACGTCGGACAAATAATTTAACAACTGTACGTCATCGATTATCTGTCTCTGAACACCAGTACTTTATACACACTGTTCGCCTGTGGAACAACCTACCACACGACCTAAAGATAATTAGAAGCGCACCACGATTTAAAAGCAGCCTTCTGCTGCATTTACAAAATAATATCTAACTGAAACAATTCTAATGTATATAAAACTAAGCTTACTAATGCTAATCTTCTTAAGGGGAAGACTGTTCTTCCAATTTTCTTCTTTTCTTTTTTGTATAATTTAAATTATTTTTATTATTTATATTATGTGAATAATTTAAATTACTTCTCTCTATTTTCTTCTTTTTCTTTTCTCTGCTTTGTTACTTTTAATTAATTAATTAATAATTTTGTTTTAGTGACTAGTGACTATTTAAGTTTCTTGCAACTTGTAGCACTAGGATGTTAATCAAATAAATAAATAAATAAAGTATTAATAAACATATATATGTATGCGCAAACCAAAGCACATGTGTACAAGCCAGCTTGAGACCGTTGACCAACGGGAAAACACTGCGCTTACACTTTTGCCAAATATATGAGTATAATCTCTATCCCTCTCTTTGTAGCTGTTAACTGATAACAGCATAAGTTTATAAATGTTAACCATAAGCTAAGAATATATTCAATTCCAATAAAGACATTCATAAAACCTTAACCGAACATCACTGATGTGCTTATTGTGAATGTTTAACTAGTGGTGCATACAATACATTAAGAACACAGTTGGATGAGGGCAGATTGTCCTCACTTCTAACTAAACCAAAAGAACGAACATTTTTAAAGTTTCTACAGCTGAAGAAAAGTTGGCTTACATTAAACTTGCATAAGTAAATATGTAAAATTTACAACCACATATAAATAAAAAACCAGTGACTCGAAATGTGACTTACTCAATGCATATAATTGACATGGTTAGGCGCATAGCACATCAAATTTTGGTGGAAAACTTCCTTCAAGAAGACAAGTCTTGCAACTATTTTTTTATAATATGCGAATTGTTAAAAATTGATAAAGCTTTATGAAAATTGGATCTTCGCTCGAAAAAAGCTAGAGTGCGAAACGCAAAGATTTTTTTAAAAAGATATTAGACGATATTTTCGATATTGCTCACGCTAATGCTCTTAATGTAATGCGTATTGATGAAGATAAGCAATTTCTACTTAAGCAACGGTTAAGGGACGTCCGGGTTGCATGATTGGTGTAGATATCAAACTTGTCCAACGAGAACAGCGTGCATTTCAAAGACAACAAAAATTTGAGTCTCTTAAGCGAAAAACATTCGCAAATATCCAATCATCCTGAAGGTAAGCTAAATATAGTAATAACACAATATATTTTAAAAATATATAAAATGTATAGCTATTGAAAAATCAGAAAGTGATGGGAGCATTTCGGACAATGCGGACGATCCTGAACACCTCAATATCAGCAATGAGTCTACAGAATCAGTTTCAAGGGGTTCTAAGAACTGGATAACCTCCCGTCTGGCAGCTGCACTTGATGATGCAAAAGTGTCTGATAGAAAAGCTGTTCATTTTTTAACGGCAGCAGCTAAAGCATTAGGAGTAGACCTGAAGTCTTACATAATAAATAGAAGCTCAATTCAGAATGCACAAAAAATGTTTCAAGAGCTTGCTCTTCCATGCATATGCCCAATGCAAAGGCTTAAATTTAAACATAATTTATTAATATTTTAATTTACCTAAAAGATTTCTAATGCACGTTCAAAAGTCGTTCATTGGGATGGAAAAATAATGGAAGATATGGTTGGAAGGGAAAAATTGATCGCATTGCAGTCATTGTTGGCTACAAAGGTGTATCAAAATTTTTAAGAGCAGCTATCATAGAACCTTCCACTGGAGAATAAATTGCCAAGGCTGTTTTTGATGCGTTAACGTATTGGAACATTCTCAACAAGATAAGAGCAATGAGTTTCGAGACCACGTCATCAAATACTGGCTCTAGGTCTGGCACAACAGTGTTTCTCAAAAAAAATATGAGTCAAAAGTCCCGTGTAGGCATCATATATGAAATTATATTAAGGAGTGTTTATTCAAAAACTTTTTTCAAGCAGTGGTCCGGAGGTGGTGCTGTTTAACCGCTTTGCATCTGTTTGGGAAATGCTAAACCATAAATCTTTTAACTCTCGTTTGGAAGACACTAAAATTCGAGCCCTTATAACAAAGGAAAATGGAATAAAAATAAAAGAGTTTTGTCAATAACAATTGGAGTCAAAATCATATGCCAGAGCGGATTATAAAGAACTTCTTTACCTCTCACTTGCGTTTCTTGGAGAAACATGTAATTTCCAAACATGCAGCTTAAGATCTAATGCGAGGCTTATGATAAATGCGTTATTATTATTATATTATATATAAAAGTATGGTATGAGTGTACAAATGCAATTGCTTCGCCAAATTTCGACCTTCAATTTATTCAGGACACTATTTCATATGCAACTACAGATATTGCTGATTTAAATCCTCCACAGTACCGGTTGTTCCCAACCCGAACTCCTGTGCCAGCTACTGTAGCTCGTCCGGACGACGGAAGGATATCCACCTTACACCCATGCTAGGTACGGGCTACGGGCTCTAATGTGAGTACTGCTTCCGAAGATTGCTGTTGGTCCTGAGGCGTGTATTATTGGTGGTCTTGCTACGAGTCCTGTTGGGTGTCTGACTGCGTGTCCTGTTTTTGGTCCTGCTGCGTGGTCCTGTGTTGGTCTTGCGGCGTGTTTTGTTGTTGGTTCTGCTGCGTGTCCTGTTTTGGTCCTGCTGCGTTTCCTTTTCTTTGTGCAAGGATACACTTTTCCAGGATGCTCGGTTGATACATTTTATTCTTCACTGCGGAAGAATTGTTGTCTACTGTCGTAGGATTATGTTCACTGATGTATGTTTGTGGTTTCCTAGTTGACTCCGCGTCGGTGACTGACTACTCTGGTCCCCGTGTCTGCTTTATATACGCAGAATGATCGTGCGGCCTTCGGGATTTTGGTGATGCGGACGGCTTCGTTGCGATGCGCCTCTGACACTTTGTTGTTGCTCCTCGGCTGGGTGAGCGAGTTGTCCTGGGCTCGGCTATGTCACGACGCGGCTGCTGCGTTAGCGACTGAGACGTGGCAGCGGTGTTAGCGACTGACACGCGGTGGTGGTACTCGGCTGCAGTAGGGCTCAAGCGTCCTGTGCTTTTCTCTCGTTTCCACGATTCCATGTTTTTTCTGTTGCTGTACATCGCTTGCTGCCGCTGCTGTGTGCCGGTGTACTATTGTCGCTTGTTTATACTCGATACCGAAGGTAAAGAGTATATTGGTTTTGTGCAATGTCCGTCATGGTGTCTGTCCGTCCGTATGGTTGCAAGTTTTTTCCACACCCTTCAAGCTTGTGAAGTAGGCCGCGTCGGCCCCTTCACAAATAGTAATATTTATTATATTTATAGTTTTTAAGTCGCAAGAAGCGCATCGGTTGTTTGAGTTACCTGTATTATATTGATAGTTGTTAAGTCGCAAGAAGCGCAGGGGTTGTTCGAGTTGTAGGTATAATTTGTTAGACGCAAGGAGTGCGCAGTATTTATATTTAATAAACGCAAGGAGAGTCAAGTATTTAGATTTATCGGATGTACTTATTTTTGATTGACGCCTTACGCCTAATGATTTAAAAATAACCGCCCCAAAACACAGAGTCGCAAGAAGCAGCGTTTCAGCTGCGATCATCTAATCCACCACGGTCACGAGCAAGTGTGGGGAGTGACAAAATCTGCATCTTGGGCCGAAGCCGAAGCGTGGGCGAGGGAGTTATGATTGACCTCCGCAAGTGAGCAGACGCGTACGCGAGAGGGAGAAAAGAAAGGTTAGGTTATAAGAACAGAGGGGAGTTGCGATTTATGTACGAAAGTGAGCGGACGTGTACGTGCTTAGAAAATTATTAACGCGAAGAGTAGAAAAGTAAGATAGTGTGTTCGGAGCAAGGGGATAGAGTTTGAATAAGGATAAGGTAAGAGGGGATAGTTCGCCATAGTTCGTATATATATAAATACAGATAGTCTTTGATAACAACTGAATAAATTGGTCGCCGGTAAGTCCGCGACCCAGTGGAGTACAATTGCTGTGTGTTTTCTTTCGCTCTATTTATTATACTCGATACCGAAGGTAAAGAGTATATTGGTTTTGTGCAATGTCCGTCATGGTGTCTGTCCGTCTGTCCGTCCGTATGTGTGCAAGTTTTTTCCACACCCTTCAAGCTAGAGACTTGAAACTTTCCAATTCTCTTTATCTATGGGATAGTAAATTAAAGTGTCAAGATGGGGGTTCTACGATAACTGGAGGGCTGGCAAATCGATAAATTCGATAACTCAAAACCGATAAATCCACAAATTGCGGAGCTAGAGCCACCAAATTTGGTAGGAAGATAGCTGGCAGTGACCCTCAAAAATCTGCATCAAAGTTTTGGAGCCATGCCTACCCATTTCGCGCCCCTTTCCCCACCTTTTACAAACATTTAGCCAGAGTCACCAAATTTGGTATGAAGGTAGCATTTGACATTCCACAAGGATCTGCAGCAAAAATTTGGATGCCACGCCCAACCATACCGCCCCCAGCCCCTGCCCCCCTCTCCCCACCTTATACAAACTTTGAGCTAGAGTCACCAAATTTGGTATGACGGTAGCATTTGACATTCTACAAGGATCTGCAGCAAAAATTTGGATGCCACGCCCAACCATACCGCCCCCAGCCCCCCTTTCCCCACTTTTACAAACTTTGAGCTAGAGTCACCAAATTTGTTATGAAGATAGCAATTGACATTCCACAAAGATGTGCATTACAAATTTGGATGCAATTCCACCATACCGCCCCCAGCCCCCCTTTCCCCACTTTATACAAACTATGAGCTAGAGTCACCAAATTTGGTATGAAGATAGCAATTGACATCCCACATGGATGGGCATCAAAATTTTTAATACTGGTATCGAGTATACCGCAGTCGGTTGCGTCCGACTGCAATGTTTCCACTTGTTTTCTTTGGTTTTTGTACACGCGCGTACGCGACTCAAGCCGAGTCGCCTTATACTCTGGCTGCTGAGTGTGCCGGCTGTCGCGTTGGTGTCGACGCTAGCGTTCCCCCTTCCAACTTGTAAGCGCGTTATAGTCCCACCAAAATATATAAATATTCTTGTGCGGTGGATCTGGCCAGACTGAGTTTATACCCTGGCTAAATTACTCCTTTACAAGCTAGAGACTTGAAACTTCCCAATTCTCTTTAACTATGGGATAACAAATTAAAGTGTCAAGATGAAGGTTCTACGATAGCTGGGGGCTGCCAAATCGATAAATTCGATAACTCAAAACCGATAAATCCACATATTTCGTTCATCCTTATAGCTAGAACTACCAATTTTGGTAAGAAGATAGCCACTAGCAACCCCCGAAAAACTGCATCAAAAATTTTGGAGCCACGCCCCCCATCCGCCCCCAACCCCCCGTATTTTAAAGTCAAAAAAGCCTATATCTCCCTCAGTTTTTGAGCTATAGCCACCAAATTTGGTGCCAAGATAAGTGATTATGACCCCCCAAAAACTGCATCAAAAGTTTGGATGCCACGCTCAGCGATTCTGCCCTAGCCGCCCCCATCCACCCCAATGCTTCGTCAAAAACGGGAATGCGTGTATCTTCCGGAGTTGTGGAGCTAGAGCCTCCAAATTTGATAAGAAGCTAGCTGGCAACGACCCCCAAAAATCTGCATCAAAGTTATAGAGCCACGCCCACCCATTCTGCCCCCAGCCCCCCGGATTTTTAAATCAGAAATGGCTATACCTCCCACAGTTTTTGATCTAGAACCACCAATTTTGGTGCCAAGAAAAGTGATGATGGCCCCCTAAAAGCTGCATCAAAATTTTGGATGCCACGCCCACCAATACTGCCCTAGCCGCCCCCATCCACCCCAACGCTTCGTCAAGAACGGGAATGTGTGTATCTTCCAGAGTTGTGGAGCTAGAGCCAACAATTTGGTAGGAAGATAACTGGCAACAACCTCCAAAATCTGCATCAAAGTTTTTGAGCCACGCCCACCCATTTCGCCCCCCTTTCCCCACCTTTTACAAACTTTTAGATAGAGTCACCAAATTTGGTATGAAGAAAGCAATTGACATTTCACAAAGATCTGCATCACAAATTTGGATGCCACGTCCACCTATACCGCCCCCAGCCCCCTTTTCCCCACTATTTACAAATTTCCAGCTAGAGTCACCAAATTTGGTATGAAGATAGCAATTGACATTTCACAAAGATGTGCATCAAAAATTGGGATGCGACGCCCACCCATACCGCCCCCAGCCCCCCTTTCCCTACTTTTTACAAACTTCGAGCTAGAGTCATCAAATTTGGTATGAAGATAGCAATTGACATCCCACAAAAAAACATCACAGCCCACACGACACCTTTTGCCCCTAGCCTCCACCTCTTTGAATTGGAAATATCTGAATATATATATTCATTTAATTGAACGTAACGTAAGTTTTCCTAGCTAAGGATTTACAATAAAAGATAATCCTTATCAAATAGGGTGTAGCGCCATCTAGCTTGATCTACCAATCGACAGGTAAACACTTGGGTCCGTTTAGAAACTAGATGGCGCTGCATGGTCTCTTACGTGGTATAAATATGCAAATATTGCGATTGCGTTAGGATTACAAAAATGTACACAGCTTACATATATTATAAACAGCTCGTTTTTGTGAACATATATTTTGTGTATTCTTGCTTGATCGCATATATACATAATGCGCTCGTTTTGGCATATAGTAGTGTGAAATTCTAATCATATGTAGTCTGTGGTTAGTAGTAGTTGAATTGCCAGAGTTGCCAGTAAATTAGAATTTGATTTGTTTGGCTACTAACCACACCAGTACATAGAAATGCAACGCAAACGCTATATTCAAAATTAGTTAGTCCCGTTAATTTTAGCGTGTATGTGTCTTTGCTCTCTTTTTACTCAATTTGAAACGAACGCTTTAATCGAGCGCATCAGATTTCGCAAATTCTCCAAATTATTATTATAATTATATTTTTTTATTTTTTTTAAATACCTTTACTTTAATTAAATATAAATAACATCAGAAATTTTTTATAACTTTGAGACATTTTAAATTAAATAATCGCGATAATTTGCATAATAATAATGCATAATTTTACAACGCGATTCAATCGGACGATTCAAATTCTGTTTAACTTTAATTAATACCTAAAAAGATAAGTTAACATTATAATTCTACTTTTTTTACACTTATAACTTTCATAAATAACTTTCAGTTACATACAAAAGATATTAATATATCTTAAATTATTTTGCAACCAATTGGCAAGCGTGTTAAGTTAGCGTCGCAGTCTTGTGAGGCATTTTAACACATCAATTATAACAATTATTTATGCAAAATAATTTGAATTATATTATTATAAATTTCTATAATAAGACTTAGTGCTTTTATATATACAATATATAATTATATATATAATATATTAACATTCAATTTAAGATTAATTTAATTTGGCATATAAACCAATATCGGTAAATTCGATATTTAAAATTTTCAAAAATATTTTACGTTTGCAGCTTTTTATAAAATACCAAAAATTATATATTTCACGGTTTTTAATTATACTCGATACCGAAGGTAAAGACTGCAACACAAAGATTGCGAGCGCAGGCAATTAGAAATAGAATTGTTCGTGAAAATGTTAACTATGAAGAAAGAGAGTTAAGTTTAAATGCAGAATCCCAAAGAATTCGTCGAAACGAAGAGGGCTATAGAATGGCTGAACAATCAACAATCACTGTTCGAAGAGCAGCTCGCAGGCAAGATATAGAAATAAGAAGAATCGAACAGAGACAGAATACGATAAACCACATACGCAGACGTACAAATACACAAGTTCGGCAAGCCGAACAAGCGGTGGACAGTTCGCGTCGGGCAACTAGGAGACAAATCAACGACATAAGGACAAACGAACAGGGACAAAATACAATTCAACGAGCAAGGAGACCTTCCAAAATGCAAGTTCGGC
Organism: Scaptomyza flava; assembly: GCA_030179655.1. NCBI lineage: Eukaryota > Metazoa > Arthropoda > Insecta > Diptera > Drosophilidae > Scaptomyza > Scaptomyza flava. The sequence goes on along the minus strand of JARNME010000356.1, from coordinate 262,696 downwards.
AAGCCGAACAAGTGGTAGAGAGTTCGCGTCGGGCAACTAGGAGACAAAACGGCGATATAAGGATAAACGAACAGGGACAATACACAATGCAACGAGCACGCACACGAACGAACATGCAAATTCGGCAAGCCGAACAAACGGTGGACAGATCGCGTCGGGCATCTAGGAGACAAAACGACGATATAAGGATAAGCGAACAGAGGCAAAATACACTTCAACGAGCACGAAGACGGACCAATTTACAAATACGTCATGGGGAGCAAGTCGTGGACAGTTTCCGTAGGAGAACGCGTAGACAAAACGAACATAACAGAGTTTATGAACAGACTCGTAGAAGGCTGGCTAGATCCTTACGCCGACAGGAGCTTGAGCTAAGTATTTTGATGCGAGAGCAAAATAGAGCTCAAAGAGCTCGGATACGTAGCAATCGTTTGCGTAGGCTAGCTGAGCAGAGCAGGAATTCAGCTAAAAGGCAAAATGCAAGGAGACTAGCAAGAGAAGCAGCCGCGCAAGAGCCTAGTGGGCAAGAGCAAGAGAATAACCCCCGATCAGCCCATTGTCAATTAGATCCCAAAATAAGTGCATTTTATAAAATAGTTAAACAAGGTCCTGACCAACTTTCAAACGTAGATTGGAAAATAACCATGATTTCATGGCTGAAACAATTAGACCTTTCAAAATTATTGATGCCATGCGCTTTTTTGTTTCCACTGAGCTTTATCAGAAGCATAATATTTCTATTAATTAACAAATAATGTCCTCACTTTCAAGTGCAATCTGCCATTCTTTGCAACTAATGAGGACAGAGTTTTGTTCGATCAATTAGCTTTAAAAAATGAGAATCAGGAGGCCCAAAAAGACATAGAAGAAGCGCAGCTAAATCCAGGTGGGCAAGAAACTTTGTTAGACGAAATTCAAGCAGATCAGGTGAATATGCAAAGAATTCAAATGGCCCCCGGCGAAGGCCAACGACCCCTTGACATGATTGGAAATGAGGATGCAGAAGAATTGTCTTGTCTGACTTTATTTGCTGGCAAAAAAGAATGTGCTTAGAAAGTTTCACTACTATTGTTAGATCTGAGCTTAGAAATGATGATTGATGAGGTTGTAGAACCGTTAAAATATTTTATAATTATAAAAAGTTGGAAATGATCCACATTAGAAGTAATACTTCAATATGCCTGCAAAAATACACTGCTCCTCGCTGCGCAACTGCGGCCCATGCACTTAATGCTGATTTAGTAAGTAATTTAATTCTTCATGATTAATGTTTCGGGTATTCGCTCATCTCCAGCTCACTGGAAAGTGAGAAAAAAAAGGTAATGGCAATGATAAGACAATTTGATTTGCCAATCTTTTTTATCACTCTGTCGGCTGCTGAAACCAGGTGGAGTGAACTGTTAGTTCTGTTGAAGCGAATAGTTGATTAAGAGCACATAACCGAAGATAGTGCAACGGCTTTGCAATTTGCTGAAAAAGCAAGGCTGATCAGAGCCGATCCGGTGACATGTGCTCGGTATTTCGACTGTCGTTATAGACAGATTTTAAAACTTATGAAAAGAGAGGGCGGGATTTTGAATGTCATCCAGTTATCAGATATTATTGGCGAGTTGAATTCCAACAAAGAGGTTCCCCTCACATCCACGGTATGTTTTGGCTTAAAGGTGCCCCAAAAATTAACTTTAAAGACGATGAAAGTAGAGACAGGTCTATTTCACCGGTTATAGACTTTATCAACCAATTTGTCACTACAGATGTGCCAAATGTTGATCTTAGCCAGTATATTGAATACCAAAAGCATAATCATGGGCGTTCATGCATGCGGGAAATAAGGGGGTCCCGCATATGCCACTTTGGTATTCCATATCCTCCAATGCCCCAAACACAAATTCTTTTTCTTTGCCCGAAAGTGATCTCGGTACTTCACATCGCAAAAATCTTCAATCTATTCAAAATTGTTAAATTTCCTTTTGATCGTGAAACATTGCCGACATTTGACACCTTTGATGATTTCTAAGCTCACGATCAAATCAACCTCACTTACGAGCAATACATAATGGCAATTAGGTCTGGTTTAAAGAAACCACAGTTATTCCTTAAGCGTTCTGTTAAAGCAATAAAAGTAAACGCCTACAACAAACATATTCTTGCGATGCAAAGAGCCAATATTGACATTCAGTTTATATTAGATCCTTATGCATGTTGCAGTTATGTTATTAATTATATTAATAAATCACAGAGAGGGATTTGTAAATTAATGCGCGATGCCGTGGATGAACTTAAACAGCGCCACAATTACACAATTAAGAAAAAGTTGCAACACTTTGGGCATAAATTCATTTCTGGCACTGCGATTTCCGCTCAGGAAGCCGTGTACTGCTGTATGGGGTTGCGTATGTCCGAGACCAGTAATGGTGATGCTTATATCAACACAGTACTTCCCGAAAATAGAGTTAGAATGCTTCGGCCCAAGCAACAACTTCAAAATTTAGCCCAAAATTCCACAGACATTTTTACAGTTGGTCTGTTAGATCATTATGAAAATATTTCCTTAGCTGATTTTGCCGCAAACAATAATTAGAGCAAAATTTGTAGAGTGTCCCGCCATAATATTAATAGCAACGATGACGAAGAAAATGATGTCGTGGGTTCCGAATCTTTTCCGCTTTTAGATGGCAGTGGTTTTTTAAAAGAAGGTCCAAGTCACGCATAATTAGATTGAGGAATTTTAGCCTTTACAAGGATAGACAAAACCACTTTAGAGATTTAGTGATGTTATTTTCTTTTTGGAGGCAAGAGCAATGCGATTTGGTTGACAGGAATTGTGAGGCATACTCCTGGGAACATGAGAGCCGTATAAACAACGAACGTGACAACTACGACGTATTTAGAGAAAGACCAATTATGCTAGAAGACGCGCTTAGGGATGCTGTAGAGAGTTAAGATATAGAAGAAAATTTAGAAAATCAAGTGGTTCTTGATGAATAATTTAGAGTTCTAGCTTTCCCAGAAATAAGTTCTCAAATGAATGTCCCTAATTTCAATGCCGATGATAACACCTCTGAAGAAAATGATAACGTCCGGCTTATTAAGCTTCCTCCACTCATTTCCCCAGAAAATTTAGCAGATCTCGTAAAATCATTAAATATAAAGCAAAAAACTTTTTTTTCTCATGTTCTTCATAACGCTAACATGAAGAACGTTTTCCATGAGCTTGTTGGTGGGGGCGCTGGCGTTGGGAAGAGTCGTCTTATATCAGCACTTTTCCAGTCCTTAACTTCATTTTATAATAGTAAACCTGGATGTGATCCAACTTCGGCAAAAGCCATATTGTGTGCTCCCACAGGTAAAGCTGCTTCTGGAATCAATGGTTCCACACTTCACACTATGTTTTCTCTTCCCATTAACCAGTCTGGGTCCGCTTTTAAAGAATTGGGTGCATAGATGAGATCTCTATGGTAGGATCAAAGATGCTTTCGTTTTTAGACTCTCTTCTTAAGCAAATTTTCAACAACCGTGAATCTGCATTTGGAAGAATTTCAGGGATCGTTTTCGGCGATCTTAGACAACTACGTCCGATAGGAGATAGATGGATATTTCAATCTACTTCCGAGTCGCATAACCCTTATAGTGCCTTATTTGGGTCTTCTCTTTGGGGATGCTTTAAGTTTTTTGAACTTACAGAGATAATGCGGCAGCGAAATGATCAACCTTTCGCATTATTTCTCATCAACATGGCATCTGGTCAAATGTCGACAGAGGACGTAGATTTATTTAAAAACAGGATTTGTAGAATTGACCAAGTTCCAGATGATGTCATTCATATTTTTGAAACCAACGCCGAAGTTAATAGTTTCAATACAACAAAGCTTAACTCAATTACAACTGACCAACATATTTCCAACGCTAGAGATTTTGTAAAAGCCGCACATTTAAATGACTCCGCCAAGATTCGAATTCTTGAGTCTGTTCAGGATTTTAAAACTTCCCAAACGCAGGGATTACCCTATTCTCTCATTTTGAAAACCACAGCAAAGTATATGGTGACGGTAAATGTAGACACTGCTGATGGATTAGTTAACGGAGCAACAGGGACTTTAAGGGAAGTAGGATTCAGATCAGCCACACCATCAATTTTGTGGATAAAGTTTTTAGAAGAAAGTTTAGGAGTTAATGCTCGTGCTCACATCGTCAAGAATCTTCTTGGAAACCAGTTCAGAAGACTTTTAAAAGTTTACAATACCATTCCAAAGAGCAAATAACTATTGACCGCGAACAATTTCCTGTATTACCTGCAGAAGCTATTACTATTATAAAAGTCAGGGTGCAACATATAACAAAGTGGTTGTCCACACTTGTAGCAAAATGCGCCGAGAAGCATTATATGTGGGCCACATAATGTGGCATGTAGTAGAACAACCAATGCGTCTGGTATGTACATAATCGGTGAATTTTATCCACCAAAACCTGATGCAGGCTCAGCTGTAAATCAGGAACTTCAAACTTTACGCTCCGAAAAACTTCATAAGACGCATTTCGATATTATACTTAACTCTTCAGAATTTACTTTAATTTTCCATAATACGGAAAGTCTGCATTGCCATTTAAGTGATATTTCGTCCGTTCAACTAATGTTACAATCTTCTATTCTATGTTTTGTTGAGGCTTCCACATACTCACACGAAACATATGAACTAAATGACTTTTCAACAGTCGTGCGTTTAGATTGCACACCTAATCTAAGAAATCGACCAAAAAGAGGAATTATTATTTTTATTAAAAATGATTTATACCATTGTAGTATGTTGTATGCCAAATGAGCATATGCCCACAGTATTGTAGAGTATACAAAATAACAAATGGTCATATGCCAAACTTAAAAGTAAGAGTAAGTAAGGACGGGCCTCAGCGTGAGATCGCTAGCGTAAGCACTTCTTGAGTATGTACCATCTGTACATATATATGTATACATACATACACTGATAGAAATAATCAAGTATTCCGTACTCAAAACCCCACATTTCGAACTTGATTTCTCACTAAGTACGGAATTACTGAATCCGAGAATGTCGTACTCGATTCAAGTACGTTGTTTTAAGTTCGTTTGTTTTGATTTCAGTTCTCTTATTAAGTTCTTTCAAAGCTCGATTTAAGTTTTGAGTACTTAAAATGATAAATCATTAAGTTTTTAAAATAAGTACGTGCAAACTTGGTCCGAGAATTTGATACTTGATATAAGCATGATAATACTTGATTTTATTAATTCCTGAAAGTCTTATATAGAGCAGCTAGAGCTTTTTAAAAGCTGGCTATCATTCTCAGGATTAAGCTAGATATGAAAGAAATTAGAAATAAGTTTTACAATGTTGTCTGTATATGCTTACCGCGCCGGGATTTGAACAACAGATCTCGTGGTATTGCGTCGAGTGCCTTAGCTGTTGAGCCAATTCCAGGCACATTACGACTGCAGTTCATTTTTATGTTAAGTGCACTTGGCTTACCTCAGCTTTTTTTTTTGGATTTTTATGCTTATTAATGATTAAAAAAAAAAAAAAAAGTACAAAAGTAAACTATTAACATGTAATCCATTTTTAAAACCAAAAAAAAAAAAAAAATTCATGTCCGCCGGGATTTGAACCCGATAATCGTACTTGAATCAAGAATTTCGTACTGGATTTAAGTATTTCTGGAATTATACTTGATTCAAGTTCTCTTATTCTTAATTCAAGAACGTTTGTACTTGATTTAAGTATTTTTAAACTCATTTCAAGTATTTTATTCTTGATTTAAGTTTTTGTATGCTCATTTCAAGTATTTCATACTTAAATCAAGAATGAAATACTAGAATCGCAAATACTCAATTCAAGTACGTTCGTACTTAATTTTAGCACGGCTTTTTTCTATCAGTGTAACTACATAGGCACATATGTACTGCAACTCTCTCTTTCTGCCGACGCTCTTAGCAGCAGAGCTTACTTAGAATATTGTATTTTATAACTTATAAGCCAAATATAAAAATGAATAAAACCGAGAGAACGCTCTCGACCACTAATCATTCTTAACTTAACACAATCACATAAGTCTTTGTTCGACGGGTCAGAATTTTTCGGGTTCACATGTCTTTGAGTTCGCGTTGTTTGAATATAAGTCCTTGGGGGTTCTGGTAGTGTACAATGCCAGACTCGGCTGCAGAGACCTCTGCCGTAGCTTGACGCGTGCCATCCGTGGATGCAGTGGCCTCTGCCACTCTCGCTAGGGTACATATTTTTACCCTCCGATGCGCTCTTGAGTGCGAGAGCGCACACGATCCCGTTAGGATACAGTTATCAGTGATGCCCACTGCTATCAGTGATGCGACTAACTGACTTAAAAATATATACCTGTTTGGGCCCCAGTTCCTTTACTTTTTACTTTTACTTTACTTTAAGATACCATCGCATTAATTGTGCTGCCAGACCTTATGAGCAAATCAGCTGTTCCGTATGGTATATTTTTGTTTTGTGACTGCCAAATTCTTATTCTATTGCCACTTGAAAACTTAATTTAATTTAAAACAAACTGCATCTAATCAGCGGAGTAAAAATTTTTAAATGATGATTATTGCGATATTAATATCGGCACTTAACCGGGTTATATTTATTTACTGGCCCACTGAGAAACTCAATTTTTACTTAACTTAAGATAGTTGCGCTAACCGGACATTGAAAAACAGGCCTAAGCACTTTACATACTTATGTATGTTTGGTACGGTGGGGGTAAGGAATCATAAGTAAGATAAGTAGTAAGTAGTTCGTGAGCGCGCTCGCGACATACGATACGTCATGTCGCACGGGAGAGATACGGATGCTTTTGGAGAAGAAGCATTAGAATCGCGACAGTAACATGGTAGACAATTAAGAGGAGTACTATATATGCACATTAAAACAAAAGGAGATAGTGTATGTACAGGTTAACACAACGAACATTAGATGTGAAAATTAAAAGAAAACATAGTTAACCTAAAACTCTGCATGCCTCTACTTTGACTTGGCGGCATGTTGGTTCATGAAGAGTGGACTAAGGGATGCGACGTGGGGGAATTTAGTGCCCGATGGCAACGTGTTGGGGAGGGAAATGAAGAAAACCTGGTCGGCCTGAATAAAAAGCCGGAATACCGATTATTATCTGCTTTACTGAATCAAATGGACGCAGAATTTGAAAATTTTCAGAGTCGGGGCGTCGGATACCCAAACAAGTTCTGGGCATTGACGATCCGATTCGGAGCCCGCCATCACAGGTAACGTAGGCGAGGGACGTTACAAATAATTTTCCAGTCAGTAAGCAAAAAGAGATATGTGCTCCAAAAAAAAGCTACAACTGTTCGCGAGGGGGACTTTTTGCCAGGAAATTCCCGAACCCGCGAGTTGAATATTGCCGGCAATGTGGCTTTCAGGATGTAAGTGGCAAAGTATGCCGAGTTATTAGCACTGGGAAAGAGTAGCTGTGTCATCCTTTCAAAAACACAGTTCACAGTTCAAAAAATTTAGCTGGAATACCAACTCAAGGACAAAAAGACTCGCATAGTCACCACAGTGAAATTTGGGGTCAAAGTGGCGCAGGCGACGTTCGACACTCGGACTACTTGATGCTTCGTGCGTGAGGAGTTTTTTAAATAGATTGAAACCAGCTGGGCCATAGAAAAGTGATTGCGGACGAAGGTGGGTCTAGACCAGAGATAGGCACATTTAGCGTTTCCTATAGCTGACTATAAGGCAGAAATATTTTCATTTACACTGTAAAAAAAAAACAAATACAAGCGCACGCTATTCGGCTTTCGACAGTTGTGTTGCTCCCACTTCGGCAAAGCAAATCAAGTCAGTTGCAGGCAGTCAGTTGCAGGCAGTTCAGCATTCACCAAGGCGAGACCTCGCTGCGCAATTTTTCTGAATGCTAAATATTTAACACTGCAAAAAAAAAAACGGAATAATGAATGAATTTTTTTTTTTTTCAATGAAAATATGTTTCACAATGTTTAATTTGCCACCAAATTTTAAAATATAATAATTAATTTATTTTAATTTATTATACTCGCCCACAACTTAGAATTGCGAAACAACGATCTCAAAATTAAAAAAAATTAACATACAAATGAAATTCCCAATAAACATTCAGACGACCTACTTACAATAAAATGCTATAATGAAGAAAAAGACCTGGACCAAATAGTTAAAGAAATAGAATATACAAGTGGAAACGTTGCAGTCGGACGCAACCGACTGCGGCGTACTCGATACCACTATTTAAACCGGTAAAAAGAGGCCTGATTCCAAAAGGGGTACGGACTGGGCAGGGGTGTACGCTGCCTTAAAGATTCTCCGATGCAGATGAGGATGCCACCACCTTCCAAATTTGGTGACTCTAGCTCAAAGAGTAAAAAAGGTTTGGAGAGGGGGGTTGGAGGCGGGAAGGGTGGACGTGGCATCCAAAGTTTTGCTGCAGATCTATGTGGAATGTCAATACCAAATTTGGTGTTTCTGCTCAAAGTTTGTAAAAGGTGGGGAATGGGGGGCTTTGGGCGATATGGCTGGGCGTGGCATCCAAATTTTTTGCTGCAGATCTACGTGGAATGTCAATTGCTACCTTCATACCATATTTGGTGAATCAAGCTCGAAGTTTGTAAAAAGTGGGAAAAGGGGGGGTGGCTGGGGGCGCTATGGTTAGGCGTGGCACCCAAATTTTTGATGCAGATCCTTGTGGGATGTCAATTGCTATCTTAATACCAAATTTGGTGACTCTAGGTCAAAGTATGTAAATGGTGGGGAAGGGGGGCGGAATAAGGGGATATGGCTCCAAAACTTTGATGCAGATTTTTGGGGGTCGTTGCCAGCTATCTTCCTACCAAATTTGGTGGCTCTAGCTCCACAACTCTGGAAGATACACACATTCCCGTTCTTGACGAAGCGTTGGGGCGGATGGGAGCGGCTAGGGCAGTATTGGTGGGCGTGGCATTCAATCTTTTGATGCAGTTTTTGGGGGGTCATCATCACCTACCTTGGCACCAAATTACAATATAAGCTTTTTTGACTTTAAAATGCGGGGGGCTGAGGGCGGAATGGGTGGGCGTGGCTCCAAAATTGTTGATGCTATTTTTTCGGGGTTGCTAGTAGCTATCTTCTTACCAAATTTGGTAGTTCTAGCTGTAAGGATGTGCGAAATATGTGGATTTATCGGTTTTGAGTTATCGAATTTATCGATTTGCCAGCCCCCCAGTTATCGTAGAACCCCCATCTTGACACTTTAATTTACTATCCCATAGATAAAGAGAATTGGAAAGTTTCAAGTCTCTAGCTTGAAGGGTGTGGGAAAAACTTGCATACATACGGACGGACAGACGGACAGACACCATGACGGACATTGCACAAAACCAATACTCTACCTTCGGTATCGAGTATAAAAATAACTTGAACTTTTTTTTGATTTGCCAACTGTTTTATTTTTCTCAGTGCACTGTTTTCTTCGAGCGCGAGCACAGTTTTCAATACAAGCAAAGAGCAATAAAAGTATAGTTGTGTGAGTTTGCCAGTCGCTGATCTAGATGGTAAGGAAGTAGCTGTAAATATGCTCGTGATGCCATTCATGCAAATAGTACATTCAGGGAATGGTTTTTTGGGAGAGATAGGGACGACCATGCATTGCGATGAGGCGAAGCTTATTTTCAAAGCTCCGACCAAGGAGATAGGCGGAGGCAACGAGGAGTCTGCGGTGGAGAAAGATTGCAAGACTTCGAGATACTTGCCTCCACTTCATGAAGCGTCGCTGAATAATATATTAATATTTCTTGTGAAGTGGGCCTTGGACGTACTTAGATCTTTATATTGGCAAAATAACTAGTTAAACATTTTAAGACTTACACTTTCATCACATCACGAACTCTATTCCAATGTCGTACACGCATATTTGGATTTTTTAAAGATGTTATTAAAGGCAATGTACGCCGAAAACTGTCAATGGATTTTGTTGTTGCTTCTAACATCTCCCAATGCCGATCAAAATACATTTTATTTAAAATTGTGAATTCCTTATACAAACTTAGAGCTTTGTCTTCCATTTCATCAATGTTAATTTTCCAAAAACTACATTTTCTCCATTCCTCCCAACTTGATCGCCAGTTGAGGATAAGTTGCCATATGTTCTGCAAGATGTTTACCTCATTGTTAAGCTGTTTAAGGTCTAAATTATCAGGTTGATTGACATTAAATACAGATAAGTCACTTTTCAAACTTTCCTCAAACTTAATACAATCATTCACTTTGAGTAATATTATTTTTAGAAATTTAAGAGCAATTTTCGGATTTCTGTTAAACGAGATAGATATTGATAAATGATATTGTTAGTTAAGATAATAAGCTAGTTAGTTACATGTTAACAGCTGTAGGAAGTTTTAAATAAAAATCATCTAAGAATTCCTTAAGGATGATTTTAAACTGTTCAGCCTGATTCAACAAAATTCTTTTAAATTCATCGCGATTGTTATCGAGCATCTCGTCAGCGTCTCCCAACTTTTTAAGATAATCCAGCCAAGCACCCTGAAGGCCTTCAACTTGCTGCCGAATTTTATCTGGAATGTCTACCTGATACTTGTCTATGAGACCAAAAAGTTCCAGCACGTTTGAAAAAGTAGCTTGTTTGAGCGGTGCTTCATCTATTAATCGGTCAAAATAGTATTTGCTGCTAGTGACTCTTTTAATGTTCTCGGTGTCATCATAATTTTTCTACTGTTGCGACGCATATACCGATAAATTCCTTAAAAATAAAAATAAAATTAAATTCTAAATAAAACCATTTTATATATATTACCTTGTATTAAGTAAAATGAATGAGTTAAAAGAATTTTAATATTTAATGTTTGCCACTTTTCTATGTAGTCAAGAATTGAGTTTTTTATATAGTTTTGATTCATCAGGATGAAGTACACTTGCGATATAGCATCTGCAAAGGATATTTCGTCAGCCAAAGTGCTATAGTATTTAATAAACGATTCAAATACATCTGCTGAAAGATCTGTTGCTTTTAGTCGTTTTATGAATGTTCTCTCTGTCATTTCCCATAAGTCGCGGTGACAGCCCCAAAATGATATATAGCGTTCTACTTCTTCACTCTGGTGAATAACTTCAGCATCTAAATTAAAAATAAGGTCTTTACACTCCTTATCCTCTCTAAAGGCTTTCGTTAATGGAATGGATTGGTGTTCTTTGGGCAACTTCATTTTATAGCCGATTCTAGGAAACTGTTGAAGAATACTTTGTATTCTGCAAACTAATCCTTTAATTAATGCTGAAACAGTCTTCATATTAGGATTCAAGTTAATTCGGCGTTCTTTAATATCAGACTCCATAACAAGAACTGGAGATGCCGCTATATCAGTTTCACGGTGTAGAATAGAACATATCATGCTCAGCGAATTTCGAGCACTTGTTAAGAGAGCGGTAGCAAACATATCATCTATTATATTAACATAATTGTACCATTCCATAGCCATCTGAAAAAAAATCAATTTAAAAACAAGTGGAAACGTTGCAGTCGGACGCAACCGACTGCTGTATACTCGATACCACTATTAAAACCGGTAAAAACAGGCCTAATTGCAAAGGGGTACGGATGGTGCAGGGGTGTACGCTGCCTTAAAGATTTTCTGATGCAGATGGGGATGCCACAAACTATCTTCATACCAAATTTAATGACTCTAGCTCGAAGTTTGTAAAAGACGGGAGAGGGGGGCTGGGGGCGGTATGGGTGGGCGTGGCATCCAAATTTTTACTGCAGATCTTTGTGGAATGTCAATCGCTATCTTCATACGTAATTTGGTGACTCTAGCTAGAATTTTACAAAAAGTGGGGAATGGGGGGCTTGGGGCGATATGGGTGGGTGTGGCATCCAAGTTTTTGCTGCAGATCTATGAGGAATGTCAATTGCTATCTTCATACCAAATTTGGTGACTCTAGCTCGAAGTTTGTAAAAAGTGAGAAAAGGGGGGGGGGGGGGGGCTGGGGGCGTTATGGGTAGGCATGGCATCCAAATTTTTGAAGCAGATCTTTGTGGAATGTCAATTGCTATCTTCATACCAAATTTGGTGACTCTAGCTGAAAGTTTGTAAATGGTGGGGAAAGGGGGGCGGAATGGGTGGGCTTGGCTCCAAAACTTTGATGCTTTGGGCGTGATTCCTAATTTTTTATGCAGCTTTTGGGGGTTCTTAGTAGCTATGTGCTTACCAAATTTGGTAGTTCTAGCTGTAAGGATAAGCGAAATATTATGTTTTATCGGTTGTAAGCTATCGAATTTATCGATTTGCCAGCCCCCAGTTATCGTAGAACCCCAATCTTGACACTTTAATTTGCTATCCAATAGATTAAGACAATTGAAAAGTTTTAATTTTCTTGCTTGAAGGGTGTGGATAGTCCACATTCTGTCCTTGATTGATCAACCTCTCCCCATCACCTAGATGATTAGAACAATTTTATTACTTATTTCCGCTGTGTTACGCATTTGATAAGCATGACGTTTTAATTTTTTATTATTGTGAATATTTTTGCATTGTTAAGTAATGATTTAGGGCGGGGTATGAGACTCAGTCCGGCCAATATTCAACGTTACAATAAATATTTAAATTTTCTGAAACGTATTCGCGAATTGGAGGCAAGCTAGTTCGCCGCTATACCAGTGTCGAGATTTCGAAACGGCTGGTGATCAGGGAGGTGTACGGGAGAAACCGCAACACAAGTACCACCGATAGCACAGGCTATGTTCCCTCGCATGTTCCCTCGCAAGTCATGGCCCGCGGATGCCAAAGCTCCATTACCGAACCGACTGAATGATTTGGGAAGCGTACGGGGCGAGCCACAGTACGCGTGCCGCCGATCACTCAGGCTCTAACCGAACAATTCGAAACGCGCCTAGTATCGTGCCGGCCGCGCGTACACATACGTACGCGTGTATATTTAATGACCCTCAGGCTGGAATAAAGACACACGTGTGTTAAGGTTATGCTGCTTGCAGTCGAGACATTTGGACACTTGTAAGATAAAAACAGTTGATTCAACCTAAGCATTGTTACATTATTATTTATTTATTATTATTTTAATGATATTATTCAAGCCACGGTATGGATGTTTTTGGGAGAGTGATGTGCCAAATAATTCTGACGCATTTTTCAAAGAAAGCTTCCGCTTGGAAAGGGAAGCTTTTAATATCCTCGTTAGACGGCTCTCGGGTATGAGGAAAAAGAATACTTCTTTGCGTGCTGCAGTCCCTGTAGAAAAGAGGATTGCAATAGCGCTGTATACACTAGGCTCATCAGCAGAGTATCGCACAGTAGGAAGACTCTTCGGTGTGTCCAAAGCATTTGAATGCGTAAACCTAGTAACCTGAAGTAATTGGCAAACTTGCAGATGACTATCTACCAGCCAACTTTCTAACCCAGGATAAGATTGAAGAGTCCGTTAAAGGCTTTGAAGCCCTCGGATTTCCACAGTGCTTTGGGGCAATGGGTAAGATATTTGTAAATGTTATTATAAAAAAAAATTAATTGAATATCGCCCAAAGATGGCTGCCACATTGAAATGCGACCGAAGTCTGAGCATGCCGTGGACTATCGCAACTACAAGGGCTGGTACTCCACCGTGCTATTCGCCTTAGTAGACTACCGGTAAGATTATATTTATATCGTATTTAAAATCTAAAATATTACAAGAATTGGTTTTAAGAACAGTTATAGATTCACCTATATTAGCGTTGGCAGTCCTGGAAGATGCCATGATTCGAGAATCTTCGAAACCTCCAGCCTAAAAACGAAGCTAGGAAATACGGACTTGCTGCAAAGTAATGCAAAGGAGGTGAATGGCGTAGTGGTTCCAGTGCTAATTCTTGGAGATTCAGCTTTTAAATTTTCAAGAAACGTGATGAAGCCCTATCCATTCTCCGTGGAATCTACACCACAGGAAAGAATATTTAATTATAATTTGTCCAAAACCAGGCGTGTGGTGGAGAATGCGTTTGGACATCTAAAGGCTCGTTTTCGAAGGATCGGGAAAGGATTGGACAGCAGGATTGACAAAACTTCTCAAATAATAGCTTGTTGCTGCATTTTGCATAATTTTTGCAATATGCATAATAGCGCAGTGAGCGACAACTGGCAAAGTGAAGCACAAAATGCGCACCAAAATGATCAGCCAGAGTTTGAGGTTTGGCTTGGCAATACGAATCCAAGTGCTGAAACAATTAGGCAAGCCCTAGCTATAAATTTCCTTAGCAATAATTCCATTTAAATAAATAAATTCAATTCATAAAAAAATGTCATTTATTTTTATCTGTTATTGACCCTCATTATTTCTATCATTTCTTTTTGAAAATGTTCAGCTCGTTCTGCCATACGCTCCATTACCGCCAACTTGCGCTCCTCTATTTCAATGAGCTTGTCAATTTTGTCCACCAGTCGTCGCTTTTTATGAGAAGGCGTCTCTGTTATTGATGTGTCCGTTTCAAGTGAGCTGCTGTGGTCCACTTCGATTAGGTGGGAGAAGTCTGCAAAATGTTGATTATTAATACAAATACTTAATATTGTTTTAATGCAATGTATCATCTGTGCTATCAATTTGACTGCATTCCAAAGCGCTCGAAGTGTTGAGCACACTCGCCAAATTATCGTAGTACTCCCTGCTTGAGGAAGTGCCACCAGATGCTCCCACTTTAGCACGTTCAGATCTATAAATATATAATAATAATTATATAAATAAATTTTTGGGAGGATACTTCATTTATTCAAACTGACCTGTACTTTTTCATAAGGTTCTCTAATTTGTTTTTAATCTCAAAGTGAGACGGTGCAAATTCCTTCATATTTTCTGCAATTTCCTTATAAATGTGTGAGTTCTTGCGTGCTCCACGAAATCCGTCAATATTTCTTGACCACACAAATCTCCTATCCAAGCCTATAATTTGGTTGTAATGAGTTAAAAATATATTATAGCAGTAATTACAGCACTTACTTACCATTTTTTTGAGACATAATTAAATAATTTGATAATTTTTATACTTTAGTTGTGTACTTGTATGTGTTAGCACCAGTGGTGACAGTCCAGAAATATAACCGATTTTATACTTAAATAGGCAGCACTTGTGAGTAAACTGAATGTATATCGAGTAAAAGCAACTGCATCCAAACATAACTCAACTTTTTGTCACCACTACTTTTTGTACGCAATAACTCAAATAAGCAGTGCCAGTGTAAACACCACATTAGAGACAAGTTTGTGCATGCTGGAAGTGCGCTAGTCAAAGGTCAAGTACATTAGTTGGCTAATGTGTTATAGTTATCACCGTCCGTGAGGATCAGTGGGCAAAGTACATTGCCTATGAAACTTTTAGTTGCTAGATTCAAGTGTGCAAAGGTTTCTTAGCTACAAGCTAGTAGATAAGAGAGAGAGAGAGTCAACTGTGCGCAAGTTTCTTAGCTACGAATAAGTACATAAATGAGAGTTGTTTGGCGTGCGTTGCCTTCCACACCTGCAAGCAAACCATAAGTAATGAATGTTTATGGTTGTGAAAACCAGTGATCAAAGGATAAAAGGATTGAGACAAGATTGTGTTTGTTTGAAGTACGCTAATTAAAGGGCAGTACATTCGTAGGCCGCATTGTTATGATCAAAAACAACAACAACATTCGTGAGTGTTATGTAAGCAAGGGATGGGCATTTTTTCACAGCAGCAGCAACAAGGTCAACATATTGTTTTTGAACAAGAGTATTGAGACTTGAAGATTTAGTTTGGAATATTAGAGGGGTAAGTTGTAAGAGGGGGAAAGTGTTAGAGGACACGAGCGTCTATGAAATGCAGGTGGTAATTGATTGTCCCTCCTTCTTACGCACACCCAACTTGTTCGCTACTTACGTTTCAAATCTTTATTTGCACATACCTGTTTTGATTATTGCACTGACTTCTGTTACTTTTATAGAGCTAATTAGTATAACTTTTTCATAAACCCATGACTCTTTTTAAATTGGTGTACTTTGTTAATAAACTATCAAATTATGTTTTTCTTATGGGTATGTTTTAATTTTATTTCATATATATATATTTATTTTTTTTAAGGTATTTGCAATATGTTAAGTTTGAGATTTATATTAACACCGAACATTAAGATTAATGGCATATAGTTATAGCCGCTGGAACACACAAGTCATACTCCATGATTTTTTTTCGGCTTTATAAAAAGCTTTTTTAAGTCAATATTATAAGCCTAAGTTCTAGTACTCACTTGAAAGCTTAACGAAAATCGTGTAGGTGTTATAATAAATCATGTTTCAGCAAAATAATTTTGATCTTAATATATATTCTTCATCGTTTATTGAGATTATTATTACGATTTTTTTTTTATTCCCCATATATTGGATTCCGTTCTCTCTCAGTAATAATTTATTTTGCTTATACATTCTTTAAATGCTTTAAGGTAATCTTTTAGGCTTATCAAATAATCATTTCCTTAACTTTTCTCTGCTCGCTATAAGATGTTCATCAAATGAAACTTTTCTTATTTAAGATATCCGGCAAACTATTTCTTATACTCAACTAAAATTATTTCATCAAACTCACATATCAAATCAATTTCTAAAATAAAGAAAATGAAAGCAGTAAGATGTTCTTAGCAGCTTGATTTTTTTTTATAAACCGGTTTTCCTATACTCTTTCCCAATATGCTACTTAGGATAAAAATGTATAAAGAATATGTTTTGTACTCATTTACTGACTTCAAAAGTTCTTCTATTGACGTTGTATGATACCCTATCTTAATTTGTGTTATATTTAATCGTTTTCTTCAACTTAGTATTCTACAGATTTTTAAACATTTTATGTTATGTAGTTAGCTATTTTGACTAGGCTTTACGCTTAAAACGAGATAGATTGTATTATTGTCCTTAACAAGTTAACTTAATTTAATAGGGAAATCGATCGGACATTGATTTTTCACTTTATAATTGATTGCTTTAATATATTTCAACTGTCAACCTATGAACATTTCTACTTTTTAGTGATTATAATAGATTTTTTTATTTCCAAACTCATTGCTTGAACTTACAAAATTTCGTTACTAATTTCTTATAATTGATGGATGGTAATATTGTACTTCATTATTCTCCCCATTTTTCTTGCATTTAATAAGGAAGTGCATTGAACTAGCTTATCAGTTCGAGATATGAGTCTTACACTGTTTCGAAAAGTATGAATACGTTAAATGTTTTAATTTAAGGGTTAAGTATCTATTAGATGCCGTGTTATTAGGGCGTATTTATTCATATAATTTTTATAATTATTTATTAAGGAGACTTATTTTCTTTAGTGCTCAAAACTTATTGTCGCTAAAGGATTTATTTTTTCATGATCTGAGTTATTTATTTAATTCGTGAAACCATTGTATTGTGTTTTATTATTCTTGAACCTTTGCATTAGTATTGAATTTGGATGGCAAAATACGGTTGTGATGTACTAAAGCTCGAGATGACTTGAGAGTCGGTATTTTGCAAAACGGGCGGAAGAGTACTTAAAATTTTTAATTGTACCGATCAATCACCGGATTGGTTTATACCTACTAAATATTGGTATTTTTGGTTTTTTCTTCCTTTGTATTAGTCGTTTTATACACCCTAGCTCTTGATCCTGTTTTTTGATTTTAGATTAGGGTTTGATTTTATTGTATACTGTTTGTGGAGGAGGCTCCAAATAATAAGATTTGGTTTAATAATAGTAAGATTTATTTTTCTTTTTTATGTTGGTAAAGCAATAGTTGTATGTTAAACTAATAAAATGAGCGCAAGCAAGTCATTTACAATAATTTTCACTAACTTAGGATTCATGGTCTTAAGACCGTTTAGACTTCAAGTAGTAAGTAGTAAGTAGTTTTGCTAGACTATTACAACGTTTATGCTTGCAAAAAAACTTGAATTCAGATCATGCTTTTTTAAAAAAATACTAGCATAAACACAAAATCGTGATTTTTTCTACACACGTATTTTGACTATGATTTTTTGGAAAAATCATGATTTTTTGTGTAAGCAGTCTGGCAACGCTACTGTGTGCAATCAGCTGTTCCGCACTAATTAAATTGCTGCGAACAGCAGCTCTATTCTAGACTTTAAAATACAACGAACCACCTCTGATGTTCGCGTTTGCCGTTGAATTAAAAAAAATTTGCATTTTCATTTAACATTTTGAAGATTTAATTCGTTTAACGTTTTGGCTTTCGGTTTATCAGCTGTTTGTGCTGATGTGCTGCCACCTTTTTCATATGAAGCTGCATAGGTGGCTCCACCCTTCAGAAAAATCATGATTTTTATAAAATAGCATAAACAGGCGTATTTTAAAAAGCGTGATTTTAAAAAATCATGAAACAGCAAGCATAAACGTAGTATATATTCTATTATGATTCTTGTGGGTTATAATTCGTACATTGAAAGAGCGAGATAAAGCTGTTCTTGTTTAGGTCCACAATCTATTTTCTTGGACCATTTTCCTTGACATATAATACGGCAGGGAGTAAGATTTAAAAGTTGTATGTCATTCCATTCTAGTAATATTTGTATATTGTTTTTATTATTTTGTTATTTAATTTTTATTTTATTCTTTATGTTATTTGACTTTGTTTAATCTTTAAATTTAATGGTTTTGCCTCTCAATTTTGATCCAAGACATTGTCTTTTTTCTGTGCTGCATAAGCGAAAGGATGCTTGATCCCAGATAAGTTTATTCTTTATCAATATTTAGTTCAACACCGTAGGTTTTCTAGATCTATATGTCTGTATCTATATTTATCAGCTTTTAGGTATTGAGATTAAATTTTGCTCAGAATCTAATCGCTGACTTAAACACATGAGTGTTACAACTTTCACGCTTAAGGAGCATCAGATCTTGTCGTTCCAAAGAGTTTACAATTTGACACTTATAAGAACAATTTGCTTTCCTGAGCTTGGTAGGTTATACAGTTAAAACAATTAGTGGAAAGACGGAACTGTCTTATAGAATTTCTTCAACATTATTAGTTGGTTCTTTCCGTTTCGCATTTCATCACGCACTTTGAGATTATAACATTACTTAATGGAAAGTGCTGCATGTTCCCGATTAAAAATAAAAGTAGGCTGTTATGCGGGTACACAAAATATTTACTTATATTAAATTAAAATTTGAATTTATTTTTAATAAACCGGTTTTTTTTATCGAAAATGTAGTTTTTTAAAGAACATATTAGGCTCATATCATATTTAGATAGAATTTCACATCTAGATAACATCAGTTCATCTCCCTCAACATCCAATAGTGAGCTGCCGTTTACAGACGGTAAAGTAAACGAGGCTGCCGCTATATTGTTTCTCATAATCACAATTTAGCTGCCCGATGATGAAAACTAGTTCCCTTACGATTTAAGTACTGTTTACAGCAGCCTGGCATCCTAAAAAGACTCAATCGCTCACCATCATCACTTGACACCCCACCCTCCCATACGACGAAGCCATCCTCACCTGGACCATCACTCGTACACACATAATTAACTTTTACCTAGATAAGGTACGGCTTGCGTGTAGGCGCCTTATTTGAATAGTATTTCACTGTTCTACTCTGTACCGGTTTTGGATCCCCTGATTTATATTATTTCCAGCTACTTCGCAAGGCTCACACCTTAAACTTTTAACACACCAGCCCACAAAACATATAATTTGGATATAAAAACATTAGACAATGACTAGCAAGCACCAAGAGCTATTAAAAAAATTTATAAAGTATTCGGAGGAAATTTGATCGAACAATGTAACACCCAAAATATTTATTATGGTTTACATTAAATCGTGAAGTCATAGTCGCGTCTACTACGTACTTCACATTTTTCCAAGAGTTGTTCCCATCTAAAACCGCTATCAATTTATCCGTTTTTTCTTATTATTATTTTTCAACCAAGTAAGTGCGTACCTGTTTTTTCAATTTTCTCTTTCTAGAAAAAGTTCTTTAGGTTCGGTAGCCTCACAATCATTCAATATGTATATTATAGGTATTTAATATTGTATTTCTATTATTGTAAATTTTATGTTTTCCGGTTAGGTGAAAAGCCTTTCTCATTTAAGTATTATGTTTGCTTATACACACATAATCATTTACTTAGATTTTTATATGACTAATAAAAATGTCTTAAAATCTTTTAAAAATTTTAGGATTTACTTTTATGTATGGAATTTTAGCTGTCCTATTATATCGCTGATTGTTCTTACTAAACAATTGATTGAACACTACCTCCATAATGTCTTTTAAACGTATCTTTGATTGAGTTTTCGATAATAACTACTTATTTAATTTTCTAGATCGTACCCGAGTCACGTTAATATAGCAGGATAAGTCAAAATAAGCACGCAAACAGGATTGAGCGCAGAGACACTCCTAAAAGCCTTTGAGCCAAAGTGTGACGTTGAAAAAGGTACAATAAGGTAGGAGCTAACGAACAGCGAGAGTCTTTAGAGGGAAGCGAGCTGAACGAAGACATCTGATCTCAGACAAGACAAATTTTTATCGGGAGAAAGAATCCATCTTTCACATTATAGCAGTATGCGTAGCCTTAGGTTAGGTTAGGTTAGAGCGGTAGTGGGCAGGTGAGAGACCCTTCCACTCACTTAGGCCAATTGTTGGCCCATTGTGATGCCGCGATGGACTGCGTCCACAACTCCGTCTACCCGAGAACAGGGTGTGTGATACTATTTGAGAGGGCGTGGTTCCAGCCCGAAGCATGAATAAAGGAGAGAATACTCTTGGGGGTGGTGTTTGCTATCTCTGAGAGGTCTTTTAGGAAATAGGAACCGAGAAAGCGATTTCTATTTTTGCAGAGTGCAGGACAGTCGCAGAAAAGATGGGAAACAGTTTCCTCCTCTTCCTCGTCCCGACAGCTTCTGCAGAAATCGTTAGAAGAGGCTAGTAGTCTCGCTGCATGAGATCCCACTAGCCAGTGCCCCGTAACAGTCCTCACTACGGAGGCACAACCTGATCTATTTAGGTGGATTAGGCTTGAAGAGCGCTTTTTACAGCGCGTTGGCCATGTCTGTCTGGCTATATTGCATCTACCGGTGGTGTGTTGCCACCTTTTATTTGCTTCGCGTTCGAAATGCTCGTGAATCCTAAGTTTACAGCTGGCCATGGGCATGCCCAAACCCTCCTTATCCGAGAGGAGAGGCATGGTAGTACCATGTCTTGCCAGCTCATCCGCCCTACAATTGCCCTCGATGCCTTTGTGACCGGGCACCCATATGAGGTAGAGATCGAACTGCTCTGCCATATCTTGCAGAGATTTGCGGCAGTCTGTGACGGATATCGAGTTCGACGATATCGCGTTGAGCGATTTGATAGCTGCTTGGCTATCAGAAAAGATGCAGATTTTGGCTGCAGAGCGTTCAATTCCTGGTAAGTATTTGAGCGCTTCTTGTATAGCGGTGATTTCTGCCTGGAAAACACTGCAATGGTCAGGTATATTAAAGGAATTATTTATGGACAGTTCTTCGCAGAAGACACTTCCCCCTACCCGGTTGTCTAGCTTTGAACCGTCCGTAAAAATTCTAATTGAGTCTGTCGGCCCTGGTATCCCTTCTCTCCACTCTTCCCTCGATGGGATAATAGAGTGGAAAGAAGTATTAAGAAACTCCTGAGGGCAGCAGTAGTCAGTTGCTGGGGGAAGAAGCGAGTTTCCATTGAGATTACTTGAGTGACCGTGTGTCTGTGCGGTCCACTGGTTTGTTTCTCTCATGCGAAGTGCTGAGAGGGTTGCTACTAGTTTGCCCATCTGGTCGATAATGCGTAGCCTTAGTAAGGAAAACCTTTTATTGTCCTAGAACAACATATCAACCGTATTAAAGGCTAAGAAACCCTCAACTCATCATAAATACTTGATCTCGTACAGTTTCCATGTCCGGTGGAAGAGTCATAGAACTAGAATGGGGGCACAACAGAACTCTCAGTTACCAAATCATTCATCGACGATTAAGGTTTATACAGGCAGGAGACATATTATTCTATTATTGATTCCCCTTTATGTTTATTTTTTTTTTTTGTTAAAAAGTTGTTACTATTTTACTGACTTTTATTGATTTCTTATTAATTTTTTATTATCTTGTCGGAAATTTAATTTCCGTTTGTTTTTCCTTACAAAGTAGTTTACATCTGTCAGCAATGTCAATTCGTGATTTTTTTTTTCTAAAAATTTTTGCAATTCGAATTTTTTTTTTAAGATTTCTTTCAATTTTTTTTACTAAAAGCCAACGAAAGTACTGACGCAATACTGCTGCGTTTCGTACTAAAATTTTAATTTAACATTTAAATAAAAGAACCAGTCCACAATCGTGTCGATAATAACCGGGACTTAAAAGAACGCTATTGAACAGAGTAAAGTACTCCTTGCAAAGTGAGGCAGCTGTGGCCATCTGACGTATCGAGGCAAATATTTTGTCTTTCAACTCCAATTCAAGAACCCATACAATAACCTTGAAAAGAGGTAAGCCCAAAATACATGGAACTGGTGGCAGTTTTGCTGTTAAACACTTTTTTTCGGTTTTAGAAACCGGTTGTTGTTTAACTGTTTAAAACAGGGAGGGAGCTGCTATTTTTACGGTTTGAAAAACCGGGTGCTGTTTTGCTGTTATTTTTCATGTTTTTCAGAAACAGCTTGTTGTTTAGCTGTTATTTTTGATGTTTTAAGAAACAGGTTGTTATTTAGCTGTTTAAAACAGAGAGCGGTTATTTTACCGAAAAAAACAGGCTGCAGTTTAGCTGATAAAAACAGGTTTATTTTGGTTTAAGAAACCGGTTGTTGTTTAACTGTATAAAATAGAGAGCTGTTATTTTTTCTGGTTATAAATACTGTGGGCTGTTAAGCTGTTATTTTTGTGGTTTTCAAGAATCAGGTTGTTGTTTGACTGTTGTTTTTCCGGTTTAAAAACAGTTGAGGGGAGGGGGTGTAAATTTTGCTGTTAAAAACAGGGATTTTTCAGGTTCAACAGTAATGGGCTGTTATATCTGCATACTGCACATATAAAAGCTCTCCGTTTAAACATATATCAACAACCTGTTTTCAAGCCTCTTATTAATAAAAAATTAATAAGAAATCATTAAAAGTCAGTAGAATAGTAACAACTTTTAATAAAAAAAGTTAAACATAAAGGGGAATCAATAATAGAATAATGTGTCTCCTGCCTGTATAAACCTTAATCGTCGATGAATGATTTGGTAACTGAGAGTTCTGTTGTGCCCCCATTCTAGTTCTATGACTCTTCCACCGGACATAGAAACTGTACGAGATCAAGTATTTATGATGAGTTGAGGGTTTCTTAAACTTTAATACGGTTGATATGTTGTTCTAGGACAATAAAATGTTTTCCTTACTAAGGCTACGCATACTGCTATAATGTGAAAGATGGATTCTTTCTCCCGATAAAAATTGTCTTGTCTGAGATCAGATGTCTTCGTTCAGCTCGCTTCCCTCTAAAGACTCTCGCTGTTCGTTAGCTCCTACCTTATTGTACCTTTTTCTACGTCACACTTCGGCTCAAAGGCTTTTAGGAGTGTCTCTGCGCTCAATCCTGTTTGCGTGCTTATTTGACTTATCCAGCTATATTAACGTGACTCGGGTACGATCTAGAAAATTAAATAAGTAGTTATTATCGAAAACTCAATCAAAGATACGTTTAAAAGACATTATGGAGGTAGTGTTCAATCAATTGTTTAGTAAGAACAATCAGCGATATAATAGGACAGTTAAAATTCCATACATAAAAAAAATCCTAAAATTTTTAAAAGATTTTAAGACATTTTTATTAGTCATATAAAAATCTAAGTAAATGATTATGTGTGTATTGGAATGGTTAGAGTGAAACACTTCGACTCTCTTTCATGAAAGGCACGTTATTGAATGACTTTATTGGAATTGAAATATATTCTAAGCTTATGGTTAACATTTATAAACTTATGCTGTTATCAGTTAACAGCTACAAAGAGAGGGAGAGCGATTGTACTCATACGTTTTGCTAAAGTGCAAGCGCGGCGTTTCCCATAGGGAAACGGTCTCACGCTTGCGTGGCCTTCTAAAGAGGCTTCATATTACTTACACGCGCAGACCATATGTATGTATGTGCTTTGGTATGCGCATACATATATATGTTTATGCTGAGCGTGTTTAGGTTAATTTATACTTGCAACAAAGTGTTACAAGTTACGTTTTATATATATTTGAAATCACATATATGAATACACTACACCTCCCTTTTTAACAAAAATAACGTAATATTATGAATATGTAGTTATTTATAGTATACATGATTGTTATTATTAGAAATATACAAATTGAATAATATAAAAATATAAAAGTATAAAAATTTAGTGTTATAATTAGCTGTTTTTTTTTTTTAAATGATTTATTTTTTTTTTTCTTTTTTTTTTTATTTGTTGTAATTAACATTTATTGGAAAAATAGTAAATTATTTTGTTGTCATTATATCTATATAATAAAATTTTTTTTTTTTTTGTGTGTTGCTGATCAGACCAATTTTAAGTACTTAATAAAGTCATGACAACGTATTGCATATGATAATTATTATTATTTAAATTTATATAATAAAAATTTTTTTTTTTTTGATTTTTATTTTTATTTTTTTTTTTACTTAAAGACAAGGCTTTAATCTATCTTTATGTACTATTTGTTTCTTTTCTTTATTGTTCTTAATTGTTATATTGTCGTTACCTTCTATTTTTTCTTCTGTATATGGACCTAAATAATTTTTATCTAATTTATGACCTGTTTCGTTTCTAACTAAAACCTGGTCTCCTATATGTATTTCAAAATTTTTGACATTTTTGTCATAGCTAATTTTTCTACTAGCTTTAGCTTTTTCTAACATATGCCTAGCTCTTCTATACGCTACTTCTCGTCTAAATTTAACTTCCTTAGAGTAGTCATCGATATTGTAGATAGGATCTATTCTGTCTATTTTGTTGAAATTTATGAACTGTGTTGGCAATCTGCCGAATACGAGTTCATATGGGCAATAGTCGTGTATAACTGACGGTGTTGTGTTGAAACAATATGTAAAATATTGAATCCAAACATCCCAATCGCTTTTGTCAACAGAGATGTATGAACGAATATATTCATTAAGTGTTCTGTGACTACGTTCTATTGTCCCTAAAGTCTGGTGATGATGTGCTGTAGATGTAACATTAGTAATGTTCATGTATTTGCACAAGTCTGTTACAAGTTGATTTTTATACTCAGTGCCCATGTCCGTAATGAATTTTATCATTGGGCCATACTTAAGTATGAAATTCTCAAGTATTGCTTTAGCAACTGTTTTTGCACTTTTATTTGGTACCGGTATTGTAACCAAATATTTAGTCAAGTCGCAAATGATTGTGACTGCATACTCATTCCCATTTTCTGATCTTGGAAGTGGACCAATGGTATCAATCAACACTATTTCAAATGCTGTTGCTGGCATTTCAGTTAGCGTTAAGGGTGTTTTAGTATGAGTCAATGTTTTGGCTTGTTGACATTTTAAACAAGTCTTTACGTATTTGTTTATTTTCTTTGTCATTTGTGGCCAGTAATAAAAGTTTTTTATTTTTCTCAGGGTTCTAGAAATTCCTGAGTGGCCTCCTTCTGACGGATCGTCATGGTATTTGGACAGGATTGCATTTATTTGAACCTCATCGTTTTGTCTATAATTGTCACCTTGTTAAGTAGCGCTACTTTTAACTTTTTTAATTTTTTACTGCCCATTTCTTTAAAATTATTTATTGTGACAAATTCACATATTTGTTCACATGGTGACATTTGTAATTGTTTGATTTTATATATTCCGTCTTCTTTAATAAGCCTTTGGAAAAATTGATCTAAATCGAATTTTCCATTAGAGTATAAATTGGTCACATCAAATCTTACAATAACATTTTTCCCTTTTTTCAACAAACACTTATGCTTGTCTATTTTGAGAGTTATGTATTTTCTGGCATCAATATTATTGATTACCTGATAGACATTGGGCTTTTTAATTTCTTTCTTAACTTTAGGTTCTTGCAATTTTGAATTTGTACCTGCGCAGGTAGATTCCAGTCTTGCTGAAGATCTCGTTGTTACCTTCAGAATTTGTCTATTTATGTCCTTTAGCTCACCGATTGTTATTCGGGATAGCGCATCTGCTATATGATTATCCTTACCCTTGAGGTACTCTCCTGTAAAGTCATATTCTTCCAGATCTAATCGCATTCGCGTTAGCTTGGAGCTTGGGTTTTTCATTGAAAACAAATATGACAAAGGTCTATGGTCACTTTTACCAAGAAATGCCTGCCGTAAATAAGGTCTGAAATGGCCGATTGCCCAATGGATTGCGGCCAATTCTTGTTCTGTTGTGGACTTATTACTTTCACCTTGAGTAAAGGATCTTGAAGCATATGCCACTGGTAGCTGTTGACCGTTATGGTCTTGGGTTAGTACCGCTCCACATGCCTGTTTACTGGCATCTGTGGTTATGCAAAATTGTTTGCTGAAATCTGGGTACTGAAGTAATGTAGGTTTCATTAATTCCCTTTTTAAATATTCAAATGCATTTTTGCAATCTGATGTCCATTCGAACTGGACATTCTTTTACAAAGCCTTGTTAAATGGCGTGAGTAATCCGAAAAGTTTTAATAAATCTCCTGTAGTAGTTGCAAAATGCAACGAAGCGCCGAGCTTCGTCCGCATTTGTTGGTTGTGGGTAATTTTTAATAACCTCATATTTAGTGTCATCTGGCAATATACCTTTATCAGTACATTTATGACCTAAATATGTGACTTCTTTCATAAAGAAAGTACATTTTTCTGGATGCAGCTTCAAGTTGTGTTGTCTACACAGGTTGAAGACGTCGGCCAAATTCCTGAACATATGCTTTTCAGAGCATCCGATCACAACTAAATCATCCATATATAAAAATGCTTGCGAAGGCTGTAAGCCTGAAAATGCAAGAGTCATCATGCGTTGAAAGGAATTAGGAGCAATTTTTAGTCCAAACGGTAATCGCGTGTAGCGATATGAGCCTGTTGCTGTGGAAAATGAAGTAATATTTCTGGACTTTCGTCCAGCTCGATCTGGTGGAACCCAGACATTAAATCTAGACATGAAAAATATTTAGCTCTGCCTAATTGATCAAGAATATCTTCTATTCTTGGAAGTGGGAATTTATCTGCTAACAGCTTTTTATTGATCTGCCGATAGTCAACTACTAATCGCCATCTTTTTTCTGCCGAATTAGGCAATGATTTCTTGGGTACCAAGAGAAGTGGGCTATTATATTCAGATATTGATGGTTCTACAATACCATCTTTTATTAACTTGTCTACCTGCTTTTGTATCTCAGGCCTTTGGCTTTCTGGCATTCGGTAGTTCTTAATATAAACAGGTGTTCTGTCGTTCAATCTCAATTTTTGTCTATAAAAATTGTTAGCTGATATGGTCTCTGTTTCGAGGCCAAAAATATCGCTGAACTCGGTGCATAACTGTGTTAACTCGTTTTTAAAGACAGCTGGAAATTTTAATTTTTTTAATACTTCTTCTAGTCGGTTTTCTTTATATTCTGTTGCTTCGTATATATCATAATTGCTTGTTGATTCGCTAGTAATCTTCGCACTGTTCATCACAGTGTTTTCATCTTTTGTATTGATAATGCGAATCATAGCATTTGTGGAATCTACTAAAGCACTGGCTATTATTATCCCTGGTGACAACTCCTGATTTGGAATCACGAGATATTTTTCTTTCGATTTAATTTTTATGTATCGGACAACTTCCGATCTAGCTGGTAGTAATATCTGGTCTTCTAAGGAGTGTACCATTGGGATATCGACTTGTTTGAAGCTTTTGGGTCTGATTGTGAACCAATCTTCTTCGTCTTGAAATTCCAAAATACAATTGTATTTTTTTAGGAAATCCAATCCGATTATGCCATCACCCGGTATAGGAAAGTTGTCTGGCACTACGTGGAACTCATAAGGTATAATTATATTTTTAACACTTATATTTAACTCTATTGTTCCAAGAGACTGTATCGTTCCATGCCCAATTCCAGATATATTGGCCTTTACTAATGAGTTTACTGAGTCTATATTATTATTTCTACATTTAAGCAGTGAAATGTCTGCACCTGTGTCTATTATAGCGTTAATTGTGTATTTGTTTGGATATTTAAAACTTGAACAAAAACGCTTAAATTGAGATTGATCTTACACACCTTTACTGTTGGGTGTTTCTCAAGGGGTTGCGGTTGTTATCATTTCCATCTTGGTTTTGGTTTCTGCGGAAACCTCTACCTCGATTATTGGAATTGCCGCTACGGCTTCTATTGCCTCCGCGATAACCTCCGTAACCATGATTGTTATTATTGCCTCTGCCATTACCTCTATTGTGGTAATTACCCCGGTAGTTATTTCTTTTGGCATAACTTTGTCCTCTATTGTTGTAGAAAAAGACAGTATTAGTATTGCCAGTCATGTCTGTACAGCAGTGTATGTACTTTTCGATGACACTATTCATAGTGTTGAAATTGCCTGCTTCCAATATGGTTTTTAGTTTTTCGTTTTCGCAGTTTCTAGTCATTGCAGATATTGCTTCTTTTGTAGCGAATTTATCTGCATTGTCTGCGTCAAGACCATCATCTATGTAGGCAGCCTCAAGCGACCTACGTAGAGCTTCGATCTCTGTCGTATATTGGGAAGCTGTTTTACCTCGCTGTTGTGTGTTTAACAGTTTAGCTTTAAGTACGTCAGGTGACTCACCCTTAACTGCTGAATTCAGAATATCTATGATTCTGGAAATAGTTGTTTCACTCTGTACCTTATATGACAGAGGGCCTATTATTTTTGTTTTAATTACTTCTACGGCCAACGATTCATATTCACCTTTGGTGAGATCGGTTAATTTCAATGCTGTCAAGAACCTGTTTAGATTTATTCTTTTACCATCGAACTCTGGTATTGTGGACGAAATTTGTCGCACATATTCCCGCTTATCTGCTGCTGAGTTCGTCATTTTATTTTCGTTATGTGGTAAGATTTCCAAATCTTGGTAAATAAGTTCTTCGATATTACCCTGAGGTTCTTGCTTTGATGTAGACGGTTCGTCGTCAAGCTTCATTGATGGGTCAAATGTCACTGGTGCTGTTAACACCGAAGGTAAAAAGAGATGCAAGCTATGTTTGTTGTTCAAATGAACAAGTCCTGATCTCAATATTCTAATATTTTCCTCAGCCTGTAATTTATGCTCACTAGTTAGTCTACCATAATTTTGTTGAACGAGCTCTCTTAGCTTGTTGAACTGTTCGACTAATATGTTAGTATGTTTAACTATTGTTATGGTTTTAATGGGTACGTTCTTGTTCAGACATTTATATGACTTATAATATTCTATCCGTATCTGAATGATCTGTTTAAGTATTTCTGACCATTCCATGAGCTACTAACTTTTATCGATGCAATCGCACCATTAGTATAGTAACTCGACCCAAGAAGACGTTATCTTCTGATATTTCTTTTACCATCACATATGGCAAAGTGGATAGCACTATACCTTTTTCTGTTTTATTGCAGTGATATAGGGGGCTAGTTGTTCTATTGTACGATTCCATATAGGCGTTCTCAAAATCAGTTGTTGAAATAAATTCGCGGAATTGATTTAGTACGCGTATTGCTCGTATAATAAAATATGGATCTCTTTCGAACATGTGTGCTATTGCCTCATGCATTTCAAATTATTTATGTAGTTTTATTTATTTATATTATTTTATTTATACATATATATATTTTTTTTTATTTTTTTATATAAAGTATCTTGTAGAAATTCTAAAAATGTTTGTTCTTTTGGTTTAATTAGAAGTGTGGGCAATCTGCCCTCATCCAACTGTGTTCTTAATGTATAGTATGCACCGCTAGTCAAACATTCACAATAAGCACGTCAGTGCTGTTCGGTTAAGGTTTTATGAATATCTTTATTGGAATTGAAATATATTCTTAGCTTATGGTTAACATTTATAAACTTATGCTGTTATCATTTAACAGCTACAAAGAGAGGGATAGAGATTATACTCATATATTTGGCAAAGTGCAAGCGCAGCGTTTCCCGTTGGTCAACGGTCTCACGCTGGCTTGGCCTTCTAAAGAGGCTTCATATTACTTACACGCGCAGACCAAATGTATGTATGTTCTTTGGTTTGGACATACATATATATGTTTATGCTGAGCGTGTTTAGGTTTATTTATACTTGCAACAAAGTGTTACAAGTTGTATTTAATATATGTTTTGAAATTACATATATGAATATACTACACCTCCCTTTTTAAAAATATAACGTAATATTATGAATGTGTGGTTATTTATATTACTATTAATAAGAATTGAAGAATATAACAAGTGGAAACGTTGCAGTCGGACGCAACCGACTGCGGTATACTCGATACCAGTATTAAAAATTTTGATGCCCATCCATGTGGGATGTCAATTGCTATCTTCATACCGAATTTGTTGACTCTAGCTCGAAGTTTGTATAAAGTGGGGAAAGGGGGGCTGGGGGCGGTATGGTTGGGCGTAGCATCCAAATTTTTGCTGCAGATCCTTGTGGAATGTCAAATGCTACCTTCATACCAAATTTGGTGACTCTAGCTCAAAGTTTGTATAAAGTGGGGAAAGGGGGGCTGGGGGCGGTATGGTTGGGCGTGGCATCCAAATTTTTGCTGCAGATCCTTGTGGAATGTCAAATGCTACCTTCATACCAAATTTGTTGACTCTAGCTCGAAGTTTGTATAAAGTGGGGAAAGGGGGGCTGGGGTCGGTATGGTTGGGCGTGGCATTCAAATTTTTGCGCAGATCTATGTGGGATGTCAATTGCTATCTTCATACCGAATTTGTTGACTCAAGCCGAAGTTTGTATAAAGTGTGGAAAGGGGGGCTGGGGGCGGTATGGTTGGGCGTGGCATCCAAATTTTTGCGCAGATCTATGTGGGATGTCAATTGCTATCTTCATACCGAATTTGTTGACTCTAGCTCGAAGTTTGTATAAAGTGTGGAAAGGGGGGCTGGGGGCGGTATGGTTGGGCGTGGCATCCAAATTTTTACGCAGATCTATGTGGGATGTCAATTGCTATCTTCATAGCGAATTTGTTGACTCTACCTTGAAGTTTGTATAAAGTGGGGAAAGGGGGGCTGGGGGCGGTATGGTTGGGCGTGGCATTCAAATTTTGCTGCCGATCCATGAGGAATGTCAATTGCTATCTTCATACCGAATTTGGTGACTCTAGCTCGAAGTTTGTAATAAGTGAGAAAAGGGGGGGGGGGCTGGGGGCGTTATGGGTAGGCATGGCATCCAAATTTTTGCTGCAGATCCTTGTGGAATGTCAAATGCTACCTTCATACCAAATTTGGTGACTCTAGCTCAAAGTTTGTATAAGGTGGGGAAAGGGGGGCGGAATGGTTGGGCAAGGCTCCAAAACTATGATGCAATTCTGTTGGGGTTGTTGCCAGCTATCTTCCTACCAAATTTGGTGGCTCTAGCTCCACAACTCTGGAAGATACACGCATTCCCGTTTTTGACGAAGCGTTGGGGTGGATGGGGGCGGCTAGGGTAGGATCGGTGGGCGTGGCATCCAAACTTTTGATGCAGTTTTTAGAGGGTCATCATCACCTATCTTGGCACCAAATTTGGTGGCTCTAGCTCAAAAACTTTGGGAGATATAGCCATTTCTGATTTCAAAATGCGGGGGGGCTGGGGGCGGAATGGGTGGGCGCGGCTCCAAAACTTTGATGCAGTTTTTTGGGGATCGCTACTAGCTATCTTCCCACCAAATTTGGAAGCTCTAGCTCCACAACTCTGGAAGATACACGCATTCCCGTTTTTGACGAAGCGTTGGGGTGGATGGGGGTAGCTAGGGCAGTGTCGGTGGGCGTGGCATCCAAACTTTTGATGCAGTTTTTAGGGGGTCATCATCACCTATCTTGGCACCAAATTTGGTGGCTATAGCTCAAAAACTGAGGGAGATATATGCTTTTTTGACTTTAAAATTCGGGGGGGGCTGGGGGCGGAATTGGGGGGCGTGGCTCCAAAATTATAATGCAGTTTTGTGGGGGTTGCTAGTAGCTAGCTTCTTACTAAATTTTGTAGTTCTAGCTGTAAGGATGTGCGAAATATGTGGATTTATCGGTTTTGAGTTATCGAATTTATCGATTTGCCAGCCCCCCAGTTATCGTAGAACCCCCATCTTGACACTTTAATTTACTATCCCATAGATAAAGAGAATTGGAAAGTTTCAAGTCTCTAGCTTGAAGGGTGTGGAAAAAACTTGCATACATACGGACGGACAGACGGACAGACGGACAGACACCATGACGGACATTGCACAAAACCAATATACTAGTACCTTCGGTATCGAGTATAAAAATATAAAAGTATAAAAATTTAAAAATTCGGTATAATAATGAGCTTTTTTTCTATAAAAAAAATGTTTTTTTTCTTTTTTAACTGTTTTTTTTATATATATTTTTTTTTATATATATAGATGTGGCTGATCAGACCATTTCAAATAATTTTTTTTTTTTGTTTGTTTTAATTAATCTATTCCCCTTTTTCTTATATTATTATTTTTTTTTTTTATTATTTTAATTGATATTTTAATAAAATCTATATTATAAGTATATATTTTTTGTTTACTTTTTGTTGTGTAGTTTTGAAAATATTTTGGATACAATATTTATGATTTTTTATACTCGATACCGAAGGCAAAGAGTATATTGGGTTTGTGCAATGTCCGTCATGGTGTCTGTCCGTCTGTCCGTCTGTCCGTCTGTATGAACGCAAGTTTTTTCCACACCCTTCAAGCTAGAGACTTGAAACTTTCCAGTTCTCTTTATCTATGGGATAGTAAATTAAAGTGTCAAGATGGGGAATCTACGATAACTGGGGGGCTCGCAAATCGATAAATTCGATAACTCAAAACCGATAAATCCACATATTTCGCACATCCTGACAGCTAGAACTACCAAATTTGGTAAGAAGATAGCTACTAGCAACCCCCAAAAAACTGCATCAAAAATTTTGGAGCCCCGCCTACCCATTCCGCCCCCAGCCCCCCCGCATTTTAAAGT
This sequence comes from Scaptomyza flava, assembly GCA_030179655.1. Lineage (NCBI taxonomy): Eukaryota > Metazoa > Arthropoda > Insecta > Diptera > Drosophilidae > Scaptomyza > Scaptomyza flava. The sequence continues at coordinate 229,493 of JARNME010000356.1, read as the reverse complement.
CAAAAAAGCCTATATCTCCCACAGTTTTTGAGCTATAGCCACCAAATTTGGTGCCAAGATAGGTGATGATGGCCCCCCAAAAACTGCATCCAAAGTTTGGATGCCGCGCCCACCAATACCGCACTAGCCACCCCCATCTGCCCCAACGCTTCGTCAAAAACGGGAATGCGTGTATCTTCCAGAGTAGTGGAGCTAGAGCCATCAAATTTGGTAGGAAGATAGCTGGCAACAACCCCAAAAGAATTGCATCAAAGTTTTGGAGCCATGCCCACCCATTCCGCCCCCAGCCCCCCCGCATTTTGAAATCAGAAAAGCCTATATCTCCCACAGTTTTTTAGCTAGAGTCACCAAATTTGGTGCCAAGATAGATGATGATGACCCCCCAAAAACTGCATCAAAAGTTTGGATGCCACGCCTACCAATACCGCCCTAGCCACCCCCATCTGCCCCAACGCTTCGTCAAAAACGGGAATGCGTGTATCTTCCAGAGTAGTGGAGCTAGAGCCACCAAATTTGGTAGAAAGATAGCTGGCAACAACCCCAAAAGAATTGCATCAAAGTTTTGGAGCCTTGCCCAACCATTCCGCCCCCCTTTCCCCACCTTATACAAACTTTGAGCTAGAGTCACCAAATTTGGTATGAAGGTAGCATTTGACATTCCACAAGGATCTGCAGCAAAAATTTTGATGCCACGCGAACCATACCGCCCCCAGCCCCCCTTTCCCCTTTTTATACAAACTTCGAGCTAGAGTCACCAAATTTGGTATGAAGATAGCAATTGACATCCCACATGGATCGGCAGCAAAATTTGAATGCCACGCCCACCTATACCGCCCCCAAGCCCCATAGCCCCCCTTTCACCACCTTTTACATGCTTCGAGCTAGAGTCACCAAATTTGGTAGGAAGATAGCTGACAACGACCCCCAACAATCTGCATCAAAGTTTTGGAGCCACGCCCACCCATTCCGCCACCAGCCCCCCCCCCCCGCATTTTAAAGTCAAAAAAGCATATATCTATTACAATTTTTGAGCTAGAGCCACCAAATTTGGTGCCAAGATAGGTTATGCTGACAACCCAAAAACTGCATCAAAAGTTTGGATGCCACGCCTACCAATACCGCCCTAGCCACCTCCAGCTGCCCCAACGCTTCGTCAAAACGAGAATGCGTGTATCTTCCATATTTGTGGAGCTAGAGCCACCAAACTTGGCAGGAAGATAGCTTGCAACGACCCCCAAAAAACTGCATCAAAGTTTTGGAGCCACGAGCACCCCTTCCACCCCCTTTCCCCACCTTTTACAGTCTTTGAGTCTAGAGTCACCAAATTTGGTATGAAGGTAGCATTTGACATTCCACATAGATCTGCAGCAAAAATTTGAATGCCACTCCCACCCATACCGCCCCCAGCCCCCCTCTCCCCACTTTTTACAAACTTTGAGCTAGAGTCACCAAATTTGGAAGGAAGGTAGCAATTGACATTCCACATAGATCTGCAGAAAAACTTTGGATGCCACGCCCACCCATACCGGCCCCAGCCCCCTTTCCCCACATTTAACAAACTTCGAGCTAGAGTCACCAAATTTGGTATGAAGATAGCAATTGACATTCCACAAAGATCTGCATCAAAAATTTGGATGCCACGCCCACCCATACCGGCCCCAGCCCCCTTTCCCCACATTTAACAAACTTCGAGCTAGACTCACCAAATTTGGTATGAAGATAGCAATTGACATTTCACAAATATCTGCAGCAAAGATTTGGATGCCACGCCCACCCATACTGCCCCCAGCCCCTCTTTCCCCACTTTTTACAAACTTTCAGCTAGAGTCACCAAATTTGGAAGGAAGATAGTTGGTTGCATCCCTATCTGCATCGGAGAATCTTTAAGGCAGCGTACACCCCTGCCCCATCCGTACCCCTTAGCAATCAGGCCTCTTTTTACCTGTTTTAATACTGGTATCGAGTATGCCGCAGTCGGTTGCGTCCAACTGCAACGTTTCCACTTGTTTTATATTATTATTATTATTATTATGATAATTTTTTTTTATTTAATTTTTTTTTTTTAATTTTTTTTTTTTTTTCATTATTTTTAGAATCTTTTCTTTTATTGTTTGAGATTGTTGATGTTATCTCTTTCTCCAATGTTTTTTTTTCTCTGTGTGGTGGGTGTGTAGAAGACGTTTTACTGTCAATCTATGCACGAGTAAGTCAATGTATAATTTTTATTTTCAGTTTCTATGTCCGTAATGAACGTCTTCATTGGACTGAACTAGAATATAAAGGATTCCTTAAGTTGGAATATTACTTTTTAATTGTAGACATTATTGCTTCTTGTACTTTTATTTATTTGGATCACCGGCTTGAGTAGCTACTCTTTTATACATTATTGCCCATATATTTGAAATTATCTATTGAAATTGATTCAATGATATTTCTGCTCGGTGCCACTTGAGTTTGCTGATTATAAGTATACCGGCTTGCATTTCAAGCCTTTGAAAATACTGACCTAAGTCAAGAATTCCATTGGTATACAAATCGCTAACATCAATTCTTGCGATTACTCTAGATCCTTGTTTAAAAAGGCAAATATCGTTTACACGCAAGGTCACTACTTTTCTTATTCCGTCATTTGTGATGACGTTGGGCTTAGAAGCTTTTCAAGATTTTGCCTAATCAAAGATTCTTGTTATATTCATGCGCATGATTATTTTGTCTACTGTGGTGCCTGGTAGCGACTTCAGGACTTTATTTCGTAAGTCTTTTGATTTGGATATAATTAGGATAACAATATCCTAGAATGGCTTATGCCCCAAAATTTTGTTATTTACTTGATGTGCCTGGAAAGGCTTTATTTGGGACAAATAATAAATGTTTTATTGCAATCAATTATTTTATTTAATAAAATTTGATTTGTCGAACTGGACATTTCATTGTGTAAAGTGAATAGAAAACACGGAAGGTGTTTGTCGGAAGATTAACTTTATTGTAAGTTTTACTAAAGCACCTATCTTTTGGTTCGAAAACTATTTTGCAAATTTACTTCGGGTTTCAAGTGTCATAGTCGGTACTTTTTTTTTATATTGGACGTAGATGTACTAACGAACAGTACAGTCAAGTGGCCCAACGATACCAAGCACCGGCTTGTTAACGCGTGGACCCACGCACAAAGCGACCCACCTCCCGCCCATCCGACCGAGGGGCGCTCCGCTTATCGTGCGGTTACGATGATCGCGAACATGTAGACAAATGACACAAAACTAACTTTTTTATAGAGCAAGTAGGAGTGGCACTGTGTATTAAGTGGGAAAGATCGTTATAAATAGAACACAGAATACGAAAAGGGTTATGAAGAGCATAATTAGAATTACAAGTTTGAAGAGCTATAGGTACAAAATTTTTAGTATTTCTAATAGGAACAGCAAAGTTAATTGGGTTAATTAATTCAGAAGAATCAATTTCACCATTAATTAATTTGTGAAAAAAGGAAAATGAAAGCATTATTCTACGATCACTCAGAGAAGGAAGATCTATTAGTAATTTTGAGAGAATGTCAGTTATGTTTTTAAAGAATGGTCAGAATCCATTACTTGGACGATACACGCTTCTTTTTGCGCTTACACCTCAAGCTACGCATTCTCTTTTTATGCCATTTTTGTTTGAAAACGGTCAGATAATGTATATATGTATTATGATTCCGCATATTTTGTATTAATTTTATTTTAATTTTTTCTTTTTAAATTAAGTATAAGTATTTATTTTTTTAAAAGGTTAAATTAGTCATTATATAATAAAATAAATTTATTTTGTTTTTTTTTTTATGTGCTTTCTTTTTTTTCATATAAATGCGTTGTTCATATTTTCATTTTATTTATTTTTTTATTTAATTTATTTATATTTGGCGTAACTAGCGCAATGCGCAAGATGGTTACTTTTGGTAATAATTTTTTTGTTATATGTGTATATCTCTATTGTATATCCTATTAATTGCCTGTCTATGTGTTGTATGGCTTTACGGGCCATACCTACTACCGGGCAACTAAGATGTCGCTCAGTATTACAATTTTCTTATATTTATGTATGTGTGTATTAAATATTAATATTTTTTTTGAAAAGGAATTTATCGTTTGGATTTTTTTGGCTGTGAATGATAATTTTCTAAATCTGATTTACTTATTTTACCATCCCACATATGAGTAATTTATAACATTTTCGTTATCGATGTATTTTGTTTATGATCTATTTATTTAAACTGTTTCCCTTTTTTTTTCTATACCATTTTATTTTATTTTTATTTATTTTTTTTTACAAGTCTCTACCTAACTGGTCGCATAGCTTTACGGACTATGCTGCTAATCGGGCAGAAAAGGTTCAGCTCGATTTTACAGATACTTATATTATAAATATATATATTTTTTTATAATTGAGATGAATTTGCTGCTCGATGACGCATCAGCTAGTCGTTGCCGGATGTGGCACGCTGATGCTCCCTCGTATGTGCAAAAGGCGGTCCTATACCTTTCAGGTTTTCTTTAATGTTGGTATTTGCATTACAGCTAGTGTTGCTTCTTTAAATTCCGGATTTTACTTCTGAACGTTGCTGTAGAGGATCCGCAGACCGCTGTCCTCCGCATTAAATTTAAGTGGCCGGTGCTGGCTGCACAGGCATTTCCGCGTTCGTTTCTCGTTCCGTGGCCGGTGCTGGTTGTCGCACAGGCTTTGTTAATTGGATAGTGTATATAACATTGGATGTATTAGCAAGTCACAAAAGTTCAATTCGAATTTCAATTCTGCGGCAGTTTCGTTTCAGCTTTTATTGTTTTGTTGTTATTTCTGCTTTTTGCTTAGTTTTGATAATAGTTGTGTTCTCAAAATTTTTTATACCCTTCACATGTGAATCAGGGTATATTGAGTTTGTCATGAATCTGTAACGCCTTAAAGGAATGATGGGAGACCCCATAAACTATATATCAAAATGATCAGGACGAGCTCAGGAATTGATTTCCGTCCGTCCGTCCGTCTGTCCGTCTGTCCGTCTGTCCGTCTGTCTGTTTCAACACGATTTCCGGCCAAACTGCTGAACCGATCTTGATGAAACTTTCACAGATTGCTTAGATCATGTCGGGTTTGTTCACTATGAAATTTCATCCCGATCGGAGCATTCTACGATATAGCCACCATATAAATTTACCATATCAACACGATTTCCGGCCAAACTGCTGAACCGATCTTGATGAAACTTTCACAGATTGCTTAGATCATGTCGGGTTTGTTCACTATGAAATTTCATCCCGATCGGATACAAAAAATCTATTAAAAAACAAAATTGGACTAAAAACCTAAAATACCAAAATTACTACACGGGGATTCGAACCCGCACCTACCGGATGAGAGTCTGGCATACTTACCACTAGACTATATAAGAGTTTAACAGAATAGCTGAATATCTATTGGTAAAATTAACATAGTTAATTCGATACACCGAATATTAATAATTTAATGCCTTATAGTCTTTCGAGATTTTCACGCAATAAAAAAATAAAAATACAAATTAATCCACGTGTGAAGGGTATCATAGTCTTGGCATAGCCAAAATTAACTATGCGGCACTATGTTTTTTTTTTAATTTTACTTTAATATATTTTACAATCACTATTTGTTGTATATATGGTATATGTCGATTTTGCACTTATATCACGGTCGCCATGTAGAAATTCTAAAAATGTTTGTTCTTTTGGTTTAATTAGAAGTGTGGGCAATCTGCCCTCATCCAACTGTGTTCTTAATGTATAGTATGCACCGCTAGTCAAACATTCACAATAAGCACGTCAGTGATGTTCGGTTAAGGTTTTATGAATATCTTTATTGGAATTGAAATATATTCTTAGCTTATGGTTAACATTTATAAACTTATGCTGTTATCATTTAACAGCTACAAAGAGAGGGATAGAGATTATACTCATATATTTGGCAAAGTGCAAGCGCAGCGTTTCCGTTGGTCAACGGTCTCACGCTGGCTTGGCCTTCTAAAGAGGCTTCATATTACTTACACGCGCAGACCAAATGTATGTATGTTCTTTGGTTTGGACATACATATATATGTTTATGCTGAGCGTGTTTAGGTTTATTTATACTTGCAACAAAGTGTTACAAGTTGTATTTAATATATGTTTTGAAATTACATATATGAATATACTACACCTCCCTTTTTAAAAATATAACGTAATATTATGAATGTGTGGTTATTTATATTACTATTAATAGAATTGAAGAATATAACAAGTGGAAACGTTGCAGTCGGACGCAACCGACTGCGGTATACTCGATACCAGTATTAAAAATTTTGATGCCCATCCATGTGGGATGTCAATTGCTATCTTCATACCGAATTTGTTGACTCTAGCTCGAAGTTTGTATAAAGTGGGGAAAGGGGGGCTGGGGGCGGTATGGTTGGGCGTGGCATCCAAATTTTTGCTGCAGATCCTTGTGGAATGTCAAATGCTACCTTCATACCAAATTTGGTGACTCTAGCTCAAAGTTTGTATAAAGTGGGGAAAGGGGGGCTGGGGGCGGTATGGTTGGGCGTGGCATCCAATTTTTGCTGCAGATCCTTGTGTAATGTCAAATGCTACCTTCATACCAAATTTGTTGACTCTAGCTCGAAGTTTGTATAAAGTGGGGAAAGGGGGGCTGGGGGCGGTATGGTTGGGCGTGGCATTCAAATTTTTGCGCAGATCTATGTGGGATGTCAATTGCTATCTTCATACCGAATTTGTTGACTCTAGCCGAAGTTTGTATAAAGTGTGGAAAGGGGGGCTTGGGGCGGTATGGTTGGGCGTGGCATCCAAATTTTTGCTGCAGATCCTTGTGGAATGTCAAATGCTACCTTCATACCAAATTTGGTGACTCTAGCTCGAAGTTTGTATAAAGTGTGGAAAGGGGGGCTGGGGGCGGTATGGTTGGGCGTGGCATCCAAATTTTTACGCAGATCTATGTGGGATGTCAATTGCTATCTTCATAGCGAATTTGTTGACTCTAGCTTGAAGTTTGTATAATGTGGGGAAAGGGGGCTGGGGGCGTTATGGGTAGGCATGGCATCCAAATTTTTGCTGCAGATCCTTGTGGAATGTCAAATGCTACCTTCATACCAAATTTGGTGACTCTAGCTCAAAGTTTGTATAAGGTGGGGAAAGGGGGGCGGAATGGTTGGGCAAGGCTCCAAAACTATGATGCAATTCTGTTGGGGTTGTTGCCAGCTATCTTCCTACCATATTTGGTGGCTCTAGCTCCACAACTCTGGAAGATACACGCATTCCCGTTTTTGACGAAGCGTTGGGGTGGATGGGGGCGGCTAGGGTAGGATCGGTGGGCGTGGCATCCAAACTTTTGATGCAGTTTTTAGAGGGTCATCATCACCTATCTTGGCACCAAATTTGGTGGCTCTAGCTCAAAAACTTTGGGAGATATAGCCATTTCTGATTTCAAAATGCGGGGGGGCTGGGGGCGGAATGGGTGGGCGCGGCTCCAAAACTTTGATGCAGTTTTTTGGGGATCGCTACTAGCTATCTTCCCACCAAATTTGGAAGCTCCACAACTCTGGAAGATACACGCATTCCCGTTTTTGACGAAGCGTTGGGGTGGATGGGGGTAGCTAGGGCAGTGTCGGTGGGCGTGGCATCCAAACTTTTGATGCAGTTTTTAGGGGGTCATCATCACCTATCTTGGCACCAAATTTGGTGGCTATAGCTCAAAAACGGAGGGAGATATATGCTTTTTTGACTTTAAAATTCGGGGGGGCTGGGGGCGGAATGGGGGGCGTGGCTCCAAAATTATTGATGCAGTTTTTTGGGGGTTGCTAGTAGCTAGCTTCTTACCAAATTTGGTAGTTCTAGCTGTAAGGATGTGCGAAATATGTGGATTTATCGGTTTTGAGTTATCGAATTTATCGATTTGCCAGCCCCCCAGTTATCGTAGAACCCCCATCTTGACACTTTAATTTACTATCCCATAGATAAAGAGAATTGGAAAGTTTCAAGTCTCTAGCTTGAAGGGTGTGGAAAAAACTTGCATACATACGGACGGACAGACGGACAGACGGACAGACACCATGACGGACATTGCACAAAACCAATATACTAGTTACCTTCGGTATCGAGTATAAAAATATAAAGTATTAAAATTTAAAATTCGGTATAATAATGAGCTTTTTTTTCTATAAAAAAATGTTTTTTTCTTTTTTTAACTGTTTTTTAATATTTTTTTTTTTATATATATAGATGTGGCTGATCAGACCATTTCAAAATAATTTTTTTTTTTGTTTTGTTTTAATTAATCTATTCCCCTTTTTCTTATATTATTTTTGATTGATATTTAATAAAATCTATATTATAAGTATATATTTTTTGTTTACTTTTTGTTTTGTAGTTTTGAAAATATTTTGGATACAATATTTATGATTTTTTATACTCGATACCGAAGGCAAAGAGTATATTGGGTTTGTGCAATGTCCGTCATGGTGTCTGTCCGTCTGTCCGTCTGTCCGTCTGTATGAACGCAAGTTTTTTCCACACCCTTCAAGCTAGAGACTTGAAACTTTCCAGTTCTCTTTATCTATGGGATAGTAAATTAAAGTGTCAAGATGGGGAATCTACGATAACTGGGGGGCTCGCAAATCGATAAATTCGATAACTCAAAACCGATAAATCCACATATTTCGCACATCCTGACAGCTAGAACTACCAAATTTGGTAAGAAGATAGCTACTAGCAACCCCCAAAAAACTGCATCAAAAATTTTGGAGCCCCGCCTACCCATTCCGCCCCCAGCCCCCCCGCATTTTAAAGTCAAAAAAGCCTATATCTCCCACAGTTTTTGAGCTATAGCCACCAATTTGGTGCCAAGATAGGTGATGATGGCCCCCCAAAAACTGCATCCAAAGTTTGGATGCCACGCCCACCAATACCGCACTAGCCACCCCCATCTGCCCCAACGCTTCGTCAAAAACGGGAATGCGTGTATCTTCCAGAGTAGTGGAGCTAGAGCCACCAAATTTGGTAGGAAGATAGCTGGCAACAACCCCAAAAGAATTGCATCAAAGTTTTGGAGCCATGCCCACCCATTCCGCCCGCAGCCCCCCCGCATTTTGAAATCAGAAAAGCCTATATCTCCCACAGTTTTTTAGCTAGAGTCACCAAATTTGGTGCCAAGATAGATGATGATGACCCTCCAAAAACTGCATCAAAAGTTTGGATGCCACGCCTACCAATACCGCCCTAGCCACCCCCATCTGCCCCAACACTTCGTCAAAAACGGGAATGCGTGTATCTTCCAGAGTAGTGGAGCTAGAGCCACCAAATTTGGTAGAAAGATAGCTGGCAACAACCCCAAAAGAATTGCATCAAAGTTTTGGAGCCTTGCCCAACCATTCCGCCCCTCTTTCCCCACCTTATACAAACTTTGAGCTAGAGTCACCAAATTTGGTATGAAGGTAGCATTTGACATTCCACAAGGATCTGCAGCAAAAATTTTGATGCCACGCGAACCATACCGCCCCCAGCCCCCCTTTCCCCTTTTTATACAAACTTCGAGCTAGAGTCACCAAATTTGGTATGAAGATAGCAATTGACATCCCACATGGATCGGCAGCAAAAATTTGAATGCCACGCCCACCTATACCGCCCCCAAGCCCCATAGCCCCCCTTTCACCACCTTTTACATGCTTCGAGCTAGAGTCACCAAATTTGGTAGGAAGATAGCTGACAACGACCCCCAACAATCTGCATCAAAGTTTTGGAGCCACGCCCACCGATTCCGCCCCCAGCCCCCCCCCCCCGCATTTTTAAGTCAAAAAAGCCTATATCTATTACAGTTTTTGAGCTAGAGCCACCAAATTTGGTGCCAAGCTAGGTGATGATGACCCCCCAAAAACTGCATCAAAAGTTTGGATGCCACGCCTACCAATACCGCCCTAGCCACCTCCAGCTGCCCCAACGCTTCGTCAAAAACGAGAATGCGTGTATCTTCCATATTTGTGGAGCTAGAGCCACCAAACTTGGCAGGAAGATAGCTTGCAACGACCCCCAAAAAACTGCATCAAAGTTTTGGAGCCACGAGCACCCCTTCCACCCCCTTTCCCCACCTTTTACAGTCTTTGAGTCTAGAGTCACCAAATTTGGTATGAAGGTAGCATTTGACATTCCACATAGATCTGCAGCAAAAATTTGAATGCCACTCCCACCCATACCGCCCCCAGCCCCCCTCTCCACACTTTTTACAAACTTTGAGCTAGAGTCACCAAATTTGGAAGGAAGGTAGCAATTGACATTCCACATAGATCTGCAGAAAAACTTTGGATGCCACGACCACCCATACCGGCCCCAGCCCCCCATCCCCACATTTAACAAACTTCGAGCTAGAGTCACCAAATTTGGTATGAAGATAGCAATTGACATTCTACAAAGATCTGCATCAAAAATTTGGATGCCACGCCCACCCATACCGGCCCCAGCCCCCCTTTCCCCACATTTAACAAACTTCGAGCTAGACTCACCAAATTTGGTATGAAGATAGCAATTGACATTTCACAAATATCTGCCGCAAAGATTTGGATGCCACGCCCACCCATACTGCCCCCAGCCCCTCTTTCCCCACTTTTTACAAACTTTCAGCTAGAGTCACCAAATTTGGAAGGAAGATAGTTGGTTGCATCCCTATCTGCATCGGAGAATCTTTAAGGCAGCGTACACCCCTGCCCCATCCGTACCCCTTAGCAATCAGGCCTCTTTTTACCTGTTTTAATACTGGTATCGAGTATGCCGCAGTCGGTTGCGTCCGACTGCAACGTTTCCACTTGTTTTATATTATTATTATTATTATTATGATAATTTTTTTTTATTTTAATTTATTTTTTTTAATTTTTTTTTTTTTTCATTATTTTTAGAATCTTTTTCTTTTATTGTTTGAGATTGTTGATGTTATCTCTTTCTCCAATGTTTTTTTTTCTCTGTCTGGTGGGTGTGTAGAAGACGTTTTACTGTCAATCTATGCACGAGTAAGTCAATGTATAATTTTATTTTCAGTTTCTATGTCCGTAATGAACGTCTTCATTGAACTGAACTAGAATATAAAGGATTCCTTAAGTTGGAATATTACTTTTTAATTGTAGACATTATTGCTTCTTGTACTTTTATTTATTTGGATCACCGGCTTGAGTAGCTACTCTTTTATACATTATTGCCCATATATTTGAAATTATCTATTGAAATTGATTCAATGATATTTCTGCTCGGTGCCACTTGAGTTTGCTGATTATAAGTATACCGGCTTGCATTTCAAGCCTTTGAAAATACTGACCTAAGTCAAGAATTCCATTGGTATACAAATCGCTAACATCAATTCTTGCGATTACTCTAGATCCTTGTTTAAAAGGCAAATATCGTTTACACGCAAGGTCACTACTTTTCTTATTCCGTCATTTGTGATGACGTTGGGCTTAGAAGCTTTTCAAGATTTTGCCTAATCAAAGATTCTTGTTATATTCATGCGCATGATTATTTTGTCTACTGTGGTGCCTGGTAGCGACTTCAGGACTTTATTTCGTAAGTCTTTTGATTTGGATATAATTAGGATAACAATATCCTAGAATGGCTTATGCCCCAAAATTTTGTTATCTACTTGATGTGCCTGGAAAGGCTTTATTGGGACAAATAATAAATGTTTTATTGCAATCAATTATTTTATTTAATAAAATTTGATTTGTCGAACTGGACATTTCATTGTGTAAAGTGAATAGAAAACACGGAAGGTGTTTGTCGGAAGATTAACTTTATTGTAAGTTTTTACTAAAGCACCTATCTTTTGGTTCGAAAACTATTTTGCAAATTTACTTCGGGTTTCAAGTGTCATAGTCGGTACTTTTTTTTTATATTGGACGTAGATGTACTAACGAACAGTACAGTCAAGTGGCCCAACGATACCAAGCACCGGCTTGTTAACGCGCGGACCCACGCACAAAGCGACCCACCTCCCGCCCATCCGACCGAGGGGCGCTCCGCTTATCGTGCGGTTACGATGATCGCGAACATGTAGACAAATGACACAAAACTAACTTTTTAAAAGAGCAAGTAGGAGTGGCACTGTGTATTAAGTGGGAAAGATCGTTATAAATAGAACACAGAATACGAAAAGGGTTATGAAGAGCATAATTAGAATTACAAGTTTGAAGAGCTATAGGTACAAATTTCTAGTATTTCTAATAGGAACAGCAAAGTTAATTGGGTTAATTAATTCAGAAGAATCAATTTCACCATTAATTAATTTGTGAAAAAAGGAAAATGAAAGCATTATTCTACGATCACTCAGAGAAGGAAGATCTATTAGTAATTTTGAGAGAATGTCAGTTATGTTTTTAAAGAATGGTCAGAATCCATTACTTGGACGATACACGCTTCTTTTTGCGCTTACACCTCAAGCTACGCATTCTCTTTTTATGCCATTTTTGTTTGAAAACGGTCAGATAATGTATATATGTATTATGATTCCGCATATTTTGTATTAATTTTATTTTAATTTTTCTTTTTAAATTAAGTATAAGTATTTATTTTTTTAAAAGGTTAAATTAGTCATTATATAATAAAAAATAAATTTATTTTGTTTTTTTTTTTATCTGCTTTCTTTTTTTTCATATAAATGCGTTGTTCATATTTTCATTTTATTTATTTTTTATTTAATTTATTTATATTTGGCGTAACTAGCGCAATGCGCAAGATGGTTACTTTTGGTAATAATTTTTTGTTATATGTGTATATCTCTATTGTATATCCTATTAATTGCCTGTCTATGTGTTGTATGGCTTTACGGGCCATACCTACTACCGGGCAACTAAGATGTCGCTCAGTATTACAATTTTCTTATATTTATGTATGTGTGTATTAAAATATAAATATTTTTTTTTTGAAAAGGAATTTATCGTTTGGATTTTTTGGCTGTGAATGATAATTTTCTAAATCTGATTTACTTATTTTACCATCCCACATATGAGTAATTTATAACATTTTCGTTATCGATGTATTTTGTTTATGATCTATTTATTTAAACTGTTTCCCTTTTTTTTTCTATACCATTTTATTTTTATTTTTATTTATTTTTTTTACAAGTCTCTACCTAACTGGTCGCATAGCTTTACGGACTATGCTGCTAATCGGGCAGAAAAGGTTCAGCTCGATTTTACAGATACTTATATTATAAATATATATATTTTTTATAATTGAGATGAATTTGCTGCTCGATGACGCATCAGCTAGTCGTTGCCGGATGTGGCACGCTGATGCTCCCTCGTATGTGCAAAAGGCGGTCCTATACCTTTAAGTGGCCGGTGCTGGCTGCACAGGCATTTCCGCGTTCGTTTCTCGTTCCGTGGCCGGTGCTGGTTGTCGCACAGGCTTTGTTAATTGGATAGTGTATATAACATTGGATGTATTAGCAAGTCACAAAAGTTCAATTCGAATTTCAATTCTGCGGCAGTTTCGTTTCAGCTTTTATTGTTTTGTTGTTATTTCTGCTTTTTGCTTAGTTTTTGATAATAGTTGTGTTCTCAAAATTTTTTTTTTTAAATTTTACTTTAATATATTTTACAATCACTATTTGTTGTATATATGGTATATGTCGATTTTGCACCTATATCACGGTCGCCATGTAGAAATTCTAAAAATGTTTGTTCTTTTGGTTTAATTAGAAGTGTGGGCAATCTGCCCTCATCCAACTGTGTTCTTAATGTATAGTATGCACCGCTAGTCAAACATTCACAATAAGCACGTCAGTGATGTTCGGTTAAGGTTTTATGAATATCTTTATTGGAATTGAAATATATTCTTAGCTTATGGTTAACATTTATAAACTTATTCTGTTATCATTTAACAGCTACAAAGAGAGGGATAGAGATTATACTCATATATTTGGCAAAGTGCAAGCGCAGCGTTTCCCGTTGGTCAACGGTCTCACGCTGGCTTGGCCTTCTAAAGAGGCTTCATATTACTTACACGCGCAGACCAAATGTATGTATGTTCTTTGGTTTGGACATACATATATATGTTTATGCTGAGCGTGTTTAGGTTTATTTATACTTGCAACAAAGTGTTACAAGTTGTATTTAATATATGTTTTGAAATTACATATATGAATATACTGCAATCTAGATTTTATCCAGATCGTTACCTCGACTTATGTACTTCTTTTTCAAACTTCTGCTGTGTATTTTGTATATTTTGAATGCTATATTTAACAGCATAAGGCCTACGATAATGGCTACTAAAATGAGCATGTACTGCAAATCCGGTGATGACACGTCAACTTTATTGAGACGTTGGCGGTCGAATCTACCGATTTTACGTCTACTATACCCATTATGTTTCCCTGTGGTTTAACCTTTATATCAAAATATGGACTTAATGTATATATAAACATATATTATTTTAATTTTTGTAACTTTTATAACATATTTATATATCAAATAATGATGCCTACTTCGATCTTTACAATGATCTCCTCCCTAATGGGTCGCATAGCTTTACGGGCTATGCTTCTAATCGGGCGGAAATGGTTCCGCGCGATTTTACAATTTTATAAAACAAATTTAATTATAATATACATATATGCTGCTTCCGATGATTTCTGCTGCCGTTGATCGTTTGCATCAGCTGGGCGTCGCCGGATATGGCACGCTGATGCTCCCTCGATTGAGCAAAAGACGGTTTGCCTTTCGCTCTGTATTCCAACGTTGGTGCAAAAGGCGATCCTATGCCTTCCGCACTTTCTATTGTCTGCTGCTGATGCTCCCTCGATGGCACAGATGGCGGTCCTATGCCTTCTGCGCTTTATTTTCTTCGTTGTGCATTTATATTGGCAATGTGGCGACTCCAATGGTCCCGCGCAGTCCTGAGGGCACATCTTCTTCCTTTTGGTAGATCTTTAATTGGACGATGTTCTTTAATAGCTGTTTTATTTATATTTTTAATGTGAGCTGAGTGAGATGTATAGTTTGGGGTTCTTGAAATTGACTTTAAATAGTCAAGTTCAGCTTGCAATTTTGCAGCTGTTTCCCACGCGGGTGGCGGAGTTTTTGTAAATAATAGCCACTTTATGTGTGCTATCCTTTTTGTATTTTATTTTTTACTCCACCGCGTTTTCCCATATCTATACACTCTACTCACTCAGATTGTTTGTTGGTTTTTGGTTGCCCTCGACGATCCATTGATGTTGTTGTTGTTGTCATCTATTTATGTTTGTTTATTTGTTGTTGATGTTGTTTTGTTGTTAAGCTGAACACATAAAATTATTGTTGCACAGTTGTAGTTTCATCTGTTTATTGTTGTTGCGCCATTTATTATTGTTTTTTTGTACATAGTTCTTTAGCTTCACTCAGTTAGTAGTTTTTAGTATTTTCCACACTTTTCACTGTTTTATAATTTCATTGCAAGTTTGTATTTAATTGTTTTAGTACTTTACTGTACTTATTCTGCGATACGGATCGCTGTCACGGTCGCCATGAAATGGTTAGAGTGAAACACTTCGACTCTCTTTCATGAAAGGCACGTTATTGAATGACTTTATTGGAATTGAAATATATTCTAAGCTTATGGTTAACATTTATAAACTTATGCTGTTATCAGTTAACAGCTACAAAGAGAGGGAGAGCGATTGTACTCATACGTTTTGCTAAAGTGCAAGCGCGGCGTTTCCCGTAGGGCAACGGTCTCACGCTTCCGTGGCCTTCTAAAGAGGCTTCATATTACTTACACGCGCAGACCATATGTATGTATGTGCTTTGGTATGCGCATACATATATATGTTTATGCTGAGCGTGTTTAGGTTAATTTATACTTGCAACAAAGTGTTACAAGTTGCGTTTTATATATATTTGAAATCACATATATGAATACACTACAGTATAAGCAAACATAATACTTAAATGAGAAAGGCTTTTCACCTAACCGGAAAACATAAAATTTACAATAATAGAAATACAATATTAAATACCTTTAATATACATATTGAATGATTGTGAGGCTACCGAACCTAAAGACATTTTCTAGAAAGAGAAAATTGAAAAAACAGGTACGCACTTACTTGGTTGAAAAATAATAATAAGAAAAAACGGATAAATTGATAGCGGTTTTAGATGGGAACAACTCTTGGAAAAATGTGAAGTACGTAGTAGTCGCGACTATGACTTCACGATTTAATGTAAACCATAATAAATATTTTGGGTGTTACATTGTTCGATCAAATTTCCTCCGAATACTTTATAAATTTTTTTAATAGCTCTTGGTGCTTGCTAGTCATTGTCTAATGTTTTTATATCCAAATTATATGTTTTGTGGGCTGGTGTGTTAAAAGTTTAAGGTGTGAGCCTTGCGAAGTAGCTGGAAATAATATAAATCAGGGGATCCAAACCAGTACAGAGTAGAACAGTGAAATACTATTCAAATAAGGCGCCTACACGCAAGCCGTACCTTATCTAGGTAAAAGTTAATTATGTGTGTACGAGTGATGGTCCAGGTGAGGATCGCTTCTTCGTATGGGAGGGTGGGGTGTCAAGTGATGAAGGTGAGCGATTGAGTCTTTTTAGGATGCCAGGCTGCTGTAAACAGTACTTAAATCGTAAGGGAACTAGTTTTCATCATCGGGCAGCTAAATTGTGATTATGAGAAACAATATAGCGGCAGCCTCGTTTACTTTACCGTCTGTAAACGGCAGCTCACTATTGGATGTTGAGGGAGATGAACTGATGTTATCTAAATGTGAAATTCTATCTAAATATGATATGAGCCTAATATGTTCTTTAAAAAACTACATTTTCGATTAAAAAAAAAACCGGTTTATTAAAAATCAATTCAAATTTTAATTTAATATAAGTAAATATTTTGTGTACCCGTATAACAGCCTACTTTTATTTTTAAATGAAAAATAATCACAGCTATTCCCTTCCATCAGTTTTATCGATTAATTGCCTTCCGTTTTTAACAGCCCAATTTTTGTCTAATAAAGGGCGATTGAATATAAATTATATGATACTGTAAGGACGTACTTTCTAAGGCCGAGGTCGGCGTCTCAGTCGCGTCTAGGGGTTTTACAGAAAATTTGTAAATAGCTGGGACACTAAGGGAGCTGTGCCTGAGTATACCTAGGGGTCGGGGCAATAGAGGAAAGTGTAGGGGGGAATAGCAGGGGGGCGTTCGTGAGCTTACCTTACGCACTGACGACGATTTTAGAGAAACCGGAAGGAATAGGTTGGCTAGTCCAGAGTAATACTCGGAGAACCAACCAATCACTCCCCCAAATGGCTCTTCGTCGCCGACCAGGGCGTCGGGTGACGTTCTGTTTTAGTACGAGCGGCTGAGAGTCAAACAGCCAGCTGGTCAGGCCGAGGGTAAGACCCGGAAACCGGCGCACTAACTGCCTAACCCCATCCGCCGCACCAGCCACCGGCCGCGTCCTTGAGAAGCTCTCGGGCGCGTGTGAGAGATACGATAAGACATATATTCATTACAAAAAGGGGGTAGGGATGCTATCCTAGGCCGCACCAAATCTAAGCATGGCTGCCTTAGCAACCTTTGGGCCCATCGCAGATGGCCGTCACTTACCCCTGAGTATGTGTGTATGTATGCCTGCGTACGGGTGTGTGTGTGTGTAAGCCTGGGTGTGTGCGCCTGTGTGTGTGTGTATGTGCCTGTGTGTGTGCGGTTATAAGCCGGTGTGTGTGCGTTAGCCTGGGTGTGCGTGTGTGCCTGTGTGTGTGGGTGCAAGCCTGGGTGTGTGCCTGGGTATGCGTGCCTGGGTGTGCGTGTGTGCCTGTGTGTGTACGTGAGCCTGGGTGTGCGGGTGTGACTGTGTGTGTGCGTAAGCCTGGGTGTGCGTACGCCTGTGTGTCGATGCCGGGTGTGTAGAGTCTATATGCCTGTGTGGGGCGTAACCCTGGGTGTGGGTGCCGGTGTGTATGTGAATGCCTGAGAGTGCCTCTGCGTGTGTAAAAGCCTGGGTGTGTGCGGATGCCGGTGTGTGGGTATATGCCTGAGCGTCTGGATGCCGGGGTGTGGGGTATATGCGTGTGTGCATGTGAGCTTTTGTTGGTATCGATGCTGGGGGTGCGTATGCTCGTAGTGTGTTTTTTTTTTTTCCTTTATTGCTTATCCTATATATACAGTGGCTTATAATTAGGTAATAAAAGCGAAACATAACATTGGCGATACGGCCGTTAGGTAATGCGTCACCAATGCCTGTGTTCCACCTAATCCTCTTGCTCTCCTCGCTCGCGCTCAGCCTTACGCAGATGGGTCATGACTGCCGCCGCAACCGCGCTGAATGCTTCCCAATTGACGTTGCTGGCCAGTATCAATGTCACCAGGTTGTCCAACTCGATGCTACAGCCGAAAGCCCTCTACAGCTCATCTCGGAGCCCAGTAAAGCGTCCGCAGTGAAACAAGACGTGTTCGGCATCCTCTACGAACCTATCACCACAGGAGGTACAGAACGCTGCACTCTCATGCCCAAGTCGGCGCAAGTACTCACGGAAGCAGCCATGACTACTTAGGAGTTGGGTGGTGTAGTAGTTGAGCTGCCCATGCCGCCGGTTTTGCCACGCTGAAATGCTCGGGATGAGGCGATGCGTCCAACGCCCTTTGCTAGACGCATCCCATTGCTTCTGCCAGTTTTCCAAAGTGCGCGTTTTGGCCGCTGTGCACACTTCATGCTTCTGGGGATCCGAAAGTTCCTTGCCGTGAGTTCCCTCTTAGATCTCCGAGATTTCCCTAGCCAGCTCGGCTATGGGAGCTATTCCAGCCAGGACCAGACATGCGTCATCAGAAATGGTTCTGAAGCCGCTACAAACTCTGATCGCTCCAAGACGGTGAGTGGCTCTCAGTCCGCGGGAGTAGCTCTCAAAGCGGCAAGCTGATTGCCATATCGGCGCCGCATACAGCATTGTCGCTCTTATGACGCTGGTTAAAAGGAGTCTCTTAAATTGCTTCGGACCTCTCGTATTTGGCATGAAACGAGAGATCGCACGATTTGCTAAGGCGGCCTTTGTGCTAGCGTACTCCAAATGCTCCTTGAAGCATAGCCTGGTATCCAGCATAACGCCCAAATATTTAATCGCCCTCTTAGACCTGACTGCAGTGTTAGCCACGATTATGTTTGCTGTCTCCACCGCTTTTCGGCTGCTAATGAGCACTGCCTCTGTTTTTTGGGGTGCTATCTGAAGTCCTACTGAGGAGAGCCACTGTATGGCTTTCGAGATGGCTAGGTTGCACTTTTCCTCCACTACCTTGAGATCCTTGGCGACAACCACTATTGCCACATGGTCAGCAAAGCATACATGACGTTCCACAGAAGAGGTCCCAGTACCGACCCTTGTGGCACGCCTCCAGAAACTTCGTGCTCCTCCATCGTCTCGCAGGTATCATACCTTAGGATTCTATCCTTAAAGTAGCTCCTTGTTATCCTTAGTAGGTACTCCGGCACGTTTAGCGCCTCAAGAGCCTCTAGGATGCAGCCCCATTTAGCCGTATTGAAGGCATTTTTGACGTCCAACGTTGTCACTAGGCAGTACCTTTTGGCGCCGCCTTTCCATCTACATCCAGCTATAGCTCCCGAAGCTATCTCGACTACCTTGCCGATAGCGTCCAGCGTAGATCGCGCTTTGCGAAAGCCATACTGCTGCGGTGAAACTCCACCAGCAGCAGCAATGGCGTTATTGAGCCGGGTGCAAATCAAATGCTCCAGTAGCTTGCCCGCAGTATCGATCAGGCATCTCGGACGATATGCAGCTGGATCTTCGAGCTTTTTGCCAGGCTTCGGTAGGAGGACCAGGCGCTGAATTTTCCAGCGGTTTGGAAACTTTCCGCTTCGTAGGCAGCTGTTGTACATGCTCGAGAAGACATCTGTTGGGAATCCCATCTGGGCCAGGTGACTTGCTGGGCTTCCACCTCGTTGCAGCGTGTCGAATCTCTTCTAGCATGATGGGCTCAATTTGAGAAGGCGTGCTTGGCGCAGGCGGGGGCTCGCCACACTGGGAAAAAGGTTCCCTACTATCTCCTTCATTGATCTTGGGTCCGTGGGGTGGCAGCGTGGAGAGGCATTGAAGCGTTTTACTACCAGCTTGTAGGCATTGCCCCACGGGTCGTTTTCCGCTGTGTCGCAGAGGTCCAGGAAGCATCTACGCTTGCTGTCTTTAATAAGCTTCTGGAAGTGTCTCCTACTGGCGAGGAATTCCGCCTGGCGTTCATGGAACAACACACTCCACGTTAGCGCTGGTAGCGGCGTCTAGCATAGTTGCACTCGCTTCGAGCCTCAGCGATCTCCTCGTTCCACCAGTATACTGGGGCATGGTGCCTCTGGTACCTTCTGCTCCTAGTCATGCTATCATCGCAGGCACGGCTTAGCCTCCGCATCGTTTTGTCCACCACGTCCTCGGTGCTATCAGTATTATCAGAGGTCACAGCTGACTCCAGATGGGCACTGAAAGTCCGCATGTTTAGCGTCTCGACACGATACCTAGACCAGTGGTGAGCTGGTGTATTACCGTGATCCGGGCGTATTCCAACGGTACACCATATGGCAACGTGATCACTTGCATTGAAGGAGTCGTCGATGCTCCAGGTGGACGAACTGAATAGCGAGCTACTGACAAATGTTATGTCAACGACCGAACCAGTCCAGCTCTGCTGAACGTGTGCTGCGTTCCATGATTTAGGAGCGCCACATCGAGGAGAGAGAACGCCTCCAGCAACCCCCGTCCTCTGGCATTGGTTGACGAGCTTCCCCACTCCTCTGCCCACGCGTTGTAGTCTCCAGCGATGACGATCGGGTGACGGCCTCTTGCGTCTGCTACCAGGGAGTCCAGGGTGTCAGTGAACTCTGATAGCTGCAGACTAGGGGGTAGGTAGACTGCGTAGAACCACATGACGCCCACCGACGCGCGCACGTAGTTTTCGTTCTGATGTACATTTACCAGAGGAGTCCTGTCAATCCCGCAGGACCATAGAGCCGCTCTTCCAGTTATGTCCGAAGCGCATCTAGGGCTCTCAGAAAGCCGGTATGGCTCGCTTAGCACCGCAAGGTCTGCAGAGCGTTCACGCACTGTTTGCGACAACAGGTCCTGGGCCGCTGCACAATGGTTAAGGTTCAGCTGTATGAACTTCATCTTGCACGACCAAGTACGCTTCCACTGAGTGGACATCTATTACTGCCCGCCTGGTGGCTGAATGAGGCACTGCCCTTTGCAACACAGATGAAGCACTTCGCCACCTCGCTCTTGCAACTCGCTGCCTTGTGGCCTGTAACTCCACACCTGATGCAGCACTGTGATCTATCCACGGGGTTACGCAGCTGCTTGCGGTATGTCCCATCTCCAGACAGCTGCTGGCGAATGACGCAGCTGGTCCAGCCAATGCGAACTGTGCGCAGGGCAGTAATGCTGCTTGCCAGATTTGCTGGTACTGAAAACTGAGCCACCTGTGTGTTACCATATCCAGGTCGAATGCTCTTGAAGATACATACGTCGGCTGGTATGTTTGCCTGCGCTGATAGCGCAGTCACTATCTCCTCTTTAGTGGCTAACTCGTCCACGTCCCGAATGGCAAAGTGAGTCTGCTCGGTAAATGAGCGAACCACTGCACTCTTGCCCAGCACAAGCTCCACTTCGTCCTTGAGCTGCTTTGTACACTCCAGGCCTACTCCATTCAACTCCAGTAGCAGGTCACCTTTTGCTGTGCGACGAGCTTTGGAGACCTTGTCGTGGACTTCGTTGAGTTTTCCGTCACTTCTGCGCGTAACTAGCGACAGAACTTCGCTGTAGGAAAGCTCACTGGTACTTATTACCAGTGCATCCGATCTGCTCTTCGTATGTGGCTTACCAGATGCCTTACCGGCTAGCCTGCTAGACTTCTTTCGCTGAGCCGTTTGGCACGTATTCCGTGGAACCGACTCCGAAGCCGCTGGACTTGCATTGCCAGTTTTGTTCCTCTTTGAGGGCGTAGCTCGCTGCCCTGGCTCGAGCTCGCGCCGCCTCTTGGGAGTCACTGTACTCCTCGCAGCACCGCAACTCTGCTGTTGCACTTTATCGGCTACTCTAGTAGGCAGCTTTGCAATCGGCGACGTCTGTGTGGCCGTATCCGCGCTATCACTGGAAGCTGTCTTGCTTCTGCCAGAGCAGACTTTGTATAGCTTAAGTGCCTTCGCTGCTTGGTCCCTCATCAGCTGGTTTACGTGCCGCTGCCCGAAAAGATGGGCATTAAGGTCGTTCAGGATGGCACCAAGCTGCACAAAAGCATCTTCCTCCTCTGGCTTTTCCCCTGGGGTGGACTGGCCGCCGCAGGTGCAGGCATGTCACCTGGAGCTACCAGGCTGCGCACCGGGGGTAGCGCACTGCCCTGGGGGGAGACCTCGGCAATGCAGATTGGCGCACAATACCTTCCACTATAACCACTTGTCTCCACTCACTTGTAGATCTACAAGCAGTCCCGCGTTGACCAAAGGTTTCCTTAAGGTTCTTAACCGGTGGAGGTTATACCGCCCCGATTCGGTCACCAGAGCTCCACAGAGCACCGCCGCAACGGAGGGGGTTGGTAATAGCCGGTACCGTGGCCTTCTGCTTAATCTGCTTGCAGTTTCCTACTGGAGAAATCGCCAAGTGGTGCGCCAGTTGGCTATGCAGCGCTTATCGCAAAATCCTTGCGCGTATGCAACAAAAATTTTGTTTGCACTTGCACCCTGTCCACGAACCACTCACAGCTGAGACACCTCTTTTCGTGTTGGCGCCACCTATGATTAGCAAGTGAGGGTAGCTTAGCGCTTCTCGCTCAGCTGGCACAGCCAAACAAAGCCCTGGTACTCGCGATCAGCTGACACTGTGGTATTCCTAAAACACTTGTAAGCACAAGCACCACACCACGAAGTTGGGGCTGTTGCGCGTTGAACTTTAAAAGCGCCGTTGCGGTTGCGCGTTGTGTCGCTGAAGTGGTTGTTGTTGATGTTGCCGTTCGCGGCGGTAGCTGTGGTTGCTCTTCCGCGTACCGATTTTATCAAGCTCGCTCGAAAACTCTGATTTTTGCATTAAAATTGCAATATCATTTTCCAGCTTGTTGTCTTCCTCTTCCACAGCTTCCATTCCCCCGGAACGCGCAAAATACCAACTCGTTCCGCGCGGAGCAACATTTTGCGTTTGCGTTTACGCAAGTATGCGCAGAGCACTAGCTTGCGTTTACATTAAGGAAAATGTGAGTGGTGCATGGTATATGCAATCACAAGATAACATAAACGACGTCACGAACGAAAAACATAAATGTGCGGTAGCTGATCGCTAACTCACACCCTCTCCTTACTTCCGGGGGCGGTGACGGACGGTGACCTTCCCGGCTTTAGATACCTTCACCTTGAACGCATGGCCTTCCGTCTCGATAAGGTACTTGGTACCGTAGATGGGGTTTCGCCGTACCGCCTTCTCGACGCTGTCTCGAACATCGTGTGGTAACAGCCCTCCCGTTCCTTCTACCCGCCAGCTCTCCGAGGCCATCACCCAGTCGTTGGTGTAGAGTGGTAGGTCGTCGAGACACGAAACGTCATCCGCGAGGCTTAGTGTAGATAGCACCTCGTCGATTGCGTCGTCGGACGGCCATCCAGGGTCCTTCCTCAGGTCTCTCCAGGGGTACGTCTGAGGTGGAGTCGGGGACTTCGGGTACTTCGTGGATATCCTCGGGCGGCACGTTAATGTCCGTGGTTCGGCTGTCTTTGGAGTGGTACCCTTCGGGGTCTTCGGCAGTGCCCCTCTAGCCCGAACAGAATGTGTCCCTCTGCTTCAGACATCTTCTCGCTGTAACACAATGGAGTCGTAATTTTAATTTGCATAACCCTACCTACAGTGCGGTTTGTAAGAGGGTCTGAAGGACTTGACACAGGGATGGGGAAAGGTGGACTTGGTTCTTGGGTCTGGGTGACGTTCGGGAATCCTCGTCGGGGTCGGAGTGAAACGGCTTTAAGTCTGCCAAACTAGCCATTCGACGTTTATGAGTCTCCAAATGCTGCAGGCGTACGACATTCGAGGATACGAACTTCTTTAGTTCGTATGTTCCTTCAAACTTCGGTGCTTGTTTCGCTGCAAAAACCTTCTGCTGCGTTACTCAGAACGTGATGCTTGACCAGCACTTGCGTTCGACGGCGAAGGTTGTACTGTTTTGCTTGGTCCTGGGATGCTCTCTGTACGTTTTGCTTCACGACCTCGAAGACTTTTTGCAGCTCTGTGGCTCGGGTCTCTGGATTCGTCTCCAATCGTCCACTTCCTGGCGTAACTTCGTCATATAACGCGCTCGGTAGACGAGGCTCACGTCCTTGAACCAAGAATGCGGGGCTGAATCCTGTCGTATTGGAGACGCTGGTATTGATCGCTAACATGATTTCCGGGAGCAACTCATCCCACATGCTCTGGTGTCCCTCGACGTAATGAGCCAGCATGGTCTTGATCGTCCGGTTCGCCCTCTCCGTCGGATTCTGTTGGGGGCTGTAGGGAGCGGTGTGCTGTAGCTCCATCCCTAGCTTTTCACAGAATCGGCCAAACGATCGACTGGTGAACTGGGTCCCGTTGTCGCATGCAAAGCACCGCGGTACCCCGAAGCGGCAAAGTATTCGCTCCCTGAACGCTCGCTCCAAATGCACGGTCGTAGCCTTGCGTAAGGGTACCAGCTCTCCCCATTAAGAGAAATGATCAAAGAACACCAGGAGCATGGTGTTTCCGTGCTTGGATCGTGGGAGGGGGCCAACGAAGTCGGAACAGATGGTACCAAATGGTTCTTCCACTTGCCTGGTCAACATTTTCCCAGCGGGCTTCAGCTGGCTCACCTTGTATGCCTGACATTTGGCACATCGTCGCACATATCGGGTTATGTCTCTAAAGAGACCGGGCCAATAATACCGCTGCATGACACGGCTGGCTGTTTTGCGTATCCCAAGGTGACCAGCGCTAGGGTTGTCATGGCACTCCTTTAGGACGCGGGAGCGTTGTTCGGATGCCACACAGAGCTTCCAAGGTACGTAATCCCCTTGGGTTGGGCGTAGACCTAGATGTCGGTATACCTGACCGTTCTCCAGTGTATAGTCCGGATGGTCCTTGGGGTGGTCCTCGATGCGCTTAGTCAGCTTGAGGAGCCATGGACACCTAACCGTTTCGACTCGTGCCGTCTGTAGCTGCCACGACGATAAACTTCCCTCGGCGATAGTGAATATCAAATTGATATTGTTGCAACTCGAGTGCCCACCTCGCAATTCGTCCCGACGGATTGTCGATGCTGTTCAGCCACTTTAATGCAAGGCGATCCGTAATCACTCCAGGAAGCACTTCAGTTTGCGGATGGCCCAAACGATGGCCAGACATTCCTTCTCCGTCGCTGAGTGATTCTCTTCGGGCTTTGACAACCGCCAGCTGACGTAGGCTATCACCCGCTCTGCTTCGTCTATCTCCTGCGTCAATACTGGTCCCAATCCATAATCGCTGGCGTCGGTCTGCAATACAAATTTTGCCGAGAACTCCGGATAGGCGAGGACTGGGGCCTCAGTGAGGCGTAGCTTCAGCTCCTCGAAGGCGGCTTGCTGGAACTCCCCCCATTCCCAACGTTTGCTCTTTCGGAGTAGCAGAGACATCGGCTGCACTACTTCCGTGAAGTTTGCCACAAATCTGCGATACCATGACGCAGCTCGCGTATGTTTGTGGGTGGGGTGAGCTGTCGAACAGCGGCGATTTTCTCCGGGTCCGTGTGAATCCCTTGCTCGCTGATGACATAGCCTAGATACACTTTACTTCGGCGAAAGAATTTGCACTTCAAGCGCAGATTCGCTTCGCGCAGGCGGCGAAGCACTTCTTGGAGGTTCCTCAGGTGATCTTCTATGTCTACGCCGGTGATGATGATGTCATCGAGGTAGGCGAAGGCATACGGTTCCATAGCGGGGCCTATGACTCCATTCAGTGCTCTCTGAAACGTCGCCGGTTCAAAATGCAAGCTGAAAGGCATAACTTTCCAGTGGAACAGGCCTCTTCCCGGTACAGTGAACGCCGTGTACTGACGGCTGTCGCGCGCCATAGGGATCTGCCAGTATCCACTCTTCAGGTCCAACGTGGTGATGTATTTCGTGCATTTTGGAGTCTCTCCAAAATGTGATGTATCCTCGGCAGCGGGTACGCATCTGGGATGGAACGTGCATTCAACTGTCGGTAATCAATACACATGCGGATGTCCCCCGTCTTCTTCCCCACTAACACTATTGGTGCACTATAAGGGCTCTTGGACGGCTCTATACAGTCGTTCCGCAGTAGTTCGTCCACCTGCTCATAGATCACCTTCTGCATAGCTGGATTCTTCGGGTAGTATCTCTGTTTGATGGGTCTCTCGTCGCGCATGGTGATCACGTGTTCCGCGATGCGCGACACGCTCTTCAAGCCATCAAACAAAGCTAGCTCCCGCTCTAGGAATTCTCGTACCGAGGGTCTGCCTCAGCTTCCCGATCGTCTTCCGTCTTAGCTGGATCCGATAAATTTTGGGCGGCTACGATTTATTCGCTTCTTTTACCCAAAGGGGAACGAGGACGTTGGGGCTACCCTCAAGTGGCCCTCGTGAAATGTCGCCTTCCTTGCGCCGGATACCCTCCTCGTCGTCGCTCCACCTCTTGTCTTCGCCAGGATCAGTTGGTGTAGCCTCAATGGTCCCTTCGTTCGCTCGTATTTTGGCTGCTCCGCATTTGTTCTCCCTCTCCCAGTGCGAATCCGTCGGTGCCCTAGAGGTCACCCCGTGACTGCAGACATCAGGTGTCTCACGAATGCTTGGATCTTCCTCTCTTGGGGCTCTTGGGGTTGGGATGGGTAGCCTCTGGTAACGTGTGTTCTTGTTCTCCCTAGAGGTCACCTTGCGACTGTAGACATTGGGTGTATCACGAGTGCTTGGATTTTTCTTCCTCGGGGCCCTTGGGGCTGGGATAGGTGGCTCCTGGTTGTATCCGGTCGTTCGTGCCCTCCGTCGGCTGTTCGGGCTCTCAAACAATCCGGGTGTTAGCTGTTACTCCAAGTCTCTAAAGGACAATGTGGCTTCTACGGCACAAAGGAAGTCGATCCCCAATATCAGGTCGTCGATTCCTGTAGGCAGTATTAGTAAGGGCAAACAGACGCGTTGTTCCCCGAGCTGTATGGCAGCGGTACATGCCTGTGTGATAGTGGTATGTGACCCATCCGCCAGCCTTACTATCACCTGCAAGTTTTGTTGTCCCCGGGTGGACAATTGCTTCGCGAACGCTTCGCTGACGAAACTCCTCGTAGCTCCAGTGTCGATAGTAGCCAGGAAAGGTTTCCCTTCTAAAACTTACTTTGGCTACTATCCTTGCGTCTTCGAGTCGTATGACTCCGTTTACTTCCGTTGGTTGACCCTTGCTCCCCCCTGAACCGGATTCGAGGAGGGAGGCATTCCGTTTCCCGACGAATGGGTACAGCATTCTATTGTCCGGACTCCTCGTCGTCCGCACTGCCAACAGTAGATGGGTTCCCGCAATCCCGGTTGAAATGGCCCGATTGTCCCCAGCGTCGGCAAGCGTTCTGGACATCTATAGGAGTGTCTGGGCTAGTCCCGCTGCCGGTTCCGGGTGTCCCTGGGGCACTGTCACGAAATGGGTTGCGGTGCCTCGGCGTCGGTGTGGGTATTTCGGGACTCGCTGCTGCAGGTCTATGTGTGATTTAGGGCTTCATGTGGGGCTTGAGTTGTACTTCCATCTCGTAGTGCGTGGTCAGCTGTGTAAGCTGGCTCAGACAACTTACTTTGTGACGCCGAATATAAAGCTGGTATTCCGGTAGCAGGTTCTCATTTAGTCGGTCAAGTTCCCTGTCGCTAGTATACCCCGCACGCTGCATCATTAGGCGCAGCTGAATCATATACGGCTTGAAAGGTTCCCCGTTTTGCTGTAGATGGGTGCGGATCTGGTCCTCAAGCCTCTCGAAATAAATCGGTGGCAGGTAAAATTCCAGAAATTCTTGCTTGAATCGGGTCCAGGTCTCACCATGCATGTGACTGACCCTGAACCAGCTCTCAGCTTCCCCAGTTAGGAGTTCCGAAATGGCCAGGGGTAATCCATTCAGCTCTATCTGGTGAGCTACCGCACTCTCTACTACGCGCTCAATGAAGCTCAGTGGATCCGAGGTTCCATCGAAGGTGATTCCCCAGCGCTGAACATTCTCTGCCAATGATCCATATGGGACCTCGTGCCTTGTGGTTGTTGAGCCTTGTGGTGAACTGTGCCGGGGACGTGGTGGTGATCTTCCAGCGAGTCGGGTAGGATCAGGTCCAGGAACAGCTCCATCTGTGTTCGTCACGGTGATCACGGGTCGAGTTGGAGCGACTGAGCTGGTATTCAAGGGTGATGGGCTTCGTGAGCGCTGCTTCTTGTCTTTGTCGCTATGGTCGGCTGGAGAGATATCCCGGTACTTCGTTTCTAGCTCCGAGAAACGCGCTAGGAGAGTGTTCGGATGGTCACTCCTGCACTCGGCTGCGTAGTTCAGTCGCGGTGCCCTCTGCTTCGAGCCCAAACTCACTGGCCATGGACACAAGTTCGTCCTTACGGCGGTAGTAAATCCAGCTGACATTCACCATGATGTTATCAACTGTGGAAAATGTAAAAATTTTTTTTTATGGTTATCCTTCGAGAGGATCTGTAGTTTTGATTTATTATTATCCTTCGATAGGATCTGTAGGTTTTATTTATTAGTATCCTTCGAGAGGATCTGTAGGTTTTGTTTATTATTAACCTTCGAGAGGATCTGTAGATTTTTACTTATTATTATCCTTCGAAAGGATCTGTAGATTTTTATTTATTATAATCCTTCGAGAGGATCTGTAGATTTTTATTTATTATTATCCTTCGAGAGGATCTGTAGATTTGTAGTTATTATTATCCTTCCAGAGGATCGTTGCGTCGCACTGTGATGTGTTCACTTCGGTGACTGGGTCTTGAGTGCCTATCCTCAGTTCGCGGTCTGCCTTATATAGCAGAACGCAGCTCTGCTCCCTGATGGGCGGTGGCAGCGCTGCGCTTATAAGGCTTTGGCAGCGCTGCCCTTATTAGGCGTCAGCAGCGCTGCCCTCCTTGAGCGTCGGCGCATCTGTTCTGTAGCCTTAGCCTGCAAAGACAGCAAAGCCAAGACTTCCGTGGCAAAGGGGGGTGGGGGTGGGGGGACACTGGGGGAGCTGTGCCAGAGTATACCTAGGGGTCGGGGCAATAGAGGAAAGTGTAGGGGGGAATAGCAGGGGGAGTTCGTGAGCATACCTTACACACTGACGACGATTTGAGAGACACCGGAAGGAATAGGTTGGTTAGTCCAGAGTAATACTCGGAGAACCAACCAATCACTCCCCCAAATGGCTCTTCGTCGCCGACCAGGGCGTCGGGCGAAGTTCTGTGTTAGTACGAGCGGGTGAGAGTCAACCAGCCAGCTGGTCAGGCCGAGGGTAAGACCCGGAAGCCGGCGCACTAACTGCCTAACCCCATCCGTAAGCCGATTGGAGCAACAAGGGGATAAAGCGTACTGACATCACACGTCCATGCATACTGACAATTTGTGTGTACGTTGATGCCGTGCGCTCCGTCCTTGCGGCTCAGAATTGGTAGTAAGACTATACTCTCCACGCGAGGGCGGCTGGAAGCAGATCCTTGGTACGGTCATGTCTCTACCAAGGGTGCTGACCAATTGTAGTCGGGCGAGAGAAGAAAACTCTATAAAATTACGCCAATCCAAGGTGGAATAGCATTGTGCCGAGGGATTAGTGGCCGAGGGGGTGCTCGGTCTCTACTTTGCGAACTCTGGATACCTGCCGACCTCCAGTTTAAATTAGGCTTCCCGCGATACACGGGCTATGTTGCAGGTAACCGTCCTTCCCGTCTACTCGTGGGATTCAAACATGATCCAAATTAATAAAAACAAATACACAGTGACCGGGACACTCTCAAACCCGGGGGGACAAGCCAATCCCTCTGTCGGTGGAATCACCCCCACGTCTGGTAAGCCAGCAGACGTCCGCAAGCCCACCAGCGGCATAAGTGGAAAACGGGCAAGCCAGCCGTCATCCCACTTCGGTGGTCTGCCCAGCACCGCTCCTAGTGCAAGTGGTGTGCAACCAAAGGTTGCCAACTCGGCACCCAGGACGGTAGCGACAACGGGCAACACCACAAAGTCCGTTGCTCCTGAGGGAGTCAAAGCGTCCTTCCAGGACCGTAGGCGCGCAGCCGATATTCTCGGAAAAAGTCTGTCCGCTCAGCCCGCATCACCGGATGAGGTCCGACTAGTGGAGTGGGCCAGAAAAATCATCCCGAATTTCAAGCCAGCCCCCCCTGCGTCCTCTGCCAAGTCCAAGCAGAAACGCCAGCGGTCCGTTGAGGATTCGGCCCCGCAAGCAAAGCGGATTAGACCTCCTCCACCTCGTCCGCAGCCGTTGACGAAATCTTTCGCCGAAGCCACCAGGGAGAAGATTGTCATTGGGGTCCTCGACAGGGGCCACAATGAGGGTCATATCCCCAGGAATCGGTGGGGGATTATCGAAAATGAGCTGCAGGACAGGTTCGTCGACCTCATGACAGAGTTCATGGCCCCCCCCCCCCCCCTCCCGTTGCTCTGATGCAGGCTGGCATCAGGGCAACATCAAAGCAATAGCTTGTGAGGATGAGCGATCTGCCGGGCTGTATAAGAAAGCGGTTGCAATGCTGGGAGAGATCTACCCTGGCGCGAAACTGCAGGCGGTGCACTGGAAGGATGTGCCCAGTAGACCTCGCGCCAGGATATGGGTTTCTGCCAAGCCCAAGGACCCCGAAAAGGTCCTGAAAATCTTCCAGTTGAGCAATCCCACGCTTGACACAGCTGATTGGAGGGTCGCCAAAGTCGACGAGCCAGAAGGCAACTCGAGGCAGGTGATCCTCATAATCAACGAGAGATCGGCGGAGGCACTAGCGGGTTCGGATGGCGCGGCTTACTACGGCTTCAAAACCGTAGCTATCCGCGTCTATAAAACCGACACCAACAAGCTCTCGGCAGCAGACGAGGCGCTCCCTGATAAACCGGTTGACACTACAGACAATTGTGTCAACCGGCCTGTAGCAGTGGGTACCACAGACAATGGTGTCCCCCGTCAAGACCCTGGTACGGAGTCGGCTACCACTCAGAGGGCTCTGAATTGGCCCATTGGTGGAGCGTCGGCCTGAAGATGTCACTGAGACTTCTTCAGATTAGCCTCCACCACTACAAAGCGGCGGCGGCCGCTCTGCTGCTCCGCATAAGCCAATGTGGAGCACACGTTGTCCTCATCCAGGAACCTTGGGTCTGTGGTGGCAAGGTGACTGGACTGGGGACCAAAGACTATAAGCTAATAGTAGCCCAAAATAAAGGTAAAATTCGCACCTGCATTCTAGCATAAAAACACCTAAATATATTTTTGCTCCCTAACCACAGCGATGGAGATAACACAGCTGTCTGCCTGGAGTTGAAGGCTGGGAGTGTGAGAGTTAGCTCAACATACTTGGCCCATGACCACCAAGGGCCTTTCCCACATCCACTCCTGCAAGGGTTGGTGACCGACAGCGAAACCACGCACACCGACCTCATAATTGGGTGTGACGCCAACGCCCATCATCATCATTGGGGAAGCACTGACACAAATGAACGGGGTGAGTTGCTTTTTAACTACATTCTGTCCACTAACCTCATGATTTGTAATACGGGAAACGACCCAACCTTCATTACAAAAAACAGGGAAGAAGTACTAGATATTACGCTAGTCTCAACCTCCCTCTGTAGCAAACTAACAAGATGGAGAGTGCTAGACGAGCATTCCTTCTCAGACCATAGATATATCGAAACAGTCTTTTCGTTCGACGTACCCAAGCCCAAATGGCACCAGAATGTTAGACGTACAAACTGGTCCACTTTCAAAAATCACTTAAACACTCTCGCCCCTGAGTCCCCCCCACTGGGAAACCCCACTACTGAAACCACAGACCTACTTATAAAAAAGCTTACGGAGGCATGCGAGTCCGCCCTAAACGAGTCGTGCCCCCGTAGCAAACCCAGAAGTAAGACTAAGCCACCATGGTGGTCTCCCCAACTGGGTGAGCTGCGTAAGACATCACGCAAGCTTTTTAATAAAGCTAGGTCTCTCGGAGATGACCAGTCATGGAGTCTCTACAAAACCAGCCTCGCCTCCTATAAGAAGGCACTCAGACAAGCTAAACGCTCCTCATGGCAGACATTCTGCTCTAATATCGAAAGTACCACAGAGGCCGCAAGGCTCAGAAAAGTTCGTTCTCAAACCACCCCATCGGTAGGTTTTCTTAAAAAACCAGATGGCTCATGGACTTCGTCCAGCTCTGAGTCCTTGGAACTCTTGATGGAAACTCATTTTCCGGGCTGCTCAGCAGTAGCAATCCCACAGACAAACACAGGGGTTCTTATGGATAGACCTTCCACAAACTTCCTGACTAAAGAATTAATCTCATAGGCTATCAATAGCTTCATGCCCATCAAATCCCCAGGGCCAGACGGCATCTTTCCGGCCCAACTGCAGCACGCAGGTGAGACTGCCTTAAACTGGCTCCTACAAATTTTCACTGGAGTCTGGACGACGGGACTCATCCCAACGCCCTGGCTTGAATCCAAAGTCGTCTTCATTCCAAAGGCAGGCAAAGCCTCCCACACAACTCCCAAGGACTTTCGTCCAATAAGCCTAACATCCTTTCTACTCAAGATCTTTGAAAGGGTGCTGGGCCTTCACTTAAGGAATTCGATACCGACACATCAATTCTCCCGTGCGCAACATGCGTATCAAAAAGGCAAATCCACGGAAACAGCACTTCATGCTGTAATCTCCACAGTGGAAAAATCGCTTCACCAGAAGGATTATTCTCTAGTCGCCTTCCTTGACATAGAGGGTGCTTTTAACAACGTCAACCCAGAGGCAATCACAGAGGCGCTAACGGGTTTGGGAGTCGGGCACCGTGCTGTGCATCTGATCGATCAACTGCTAAGACGCAGGATCGTCAGGTCAACTCTCGGTTCCACGACAATGTCCAGGTCCGTCTGCAGAGGCACCCCTCAAGGTGGAGTTCTCTCTCCTCTCCTTTGGAACGTGGCAGTAAATTCTCTGCTGCGCTCCATTGAGGGAGGTGGCTGCAGGGTGATTGCCTATGCGGATGACATTGCGATTGTCTTCTCGAGAAAATTCCCCCAAACCCTGTGCGAACGCATGACCGTAGTGCTTCGCACTCTGTCCGCTTGGGCAAAGAAAAACGGACTCGGACTGAACCCAGCGAAGACTGATCTTGTCCTCTTTACTAGGAAATATAAAATCCCGAATCTTAGGCCGCGCACCCTTGACTGGGTGGAACTAACCTTCAGCAAATCAGCCAAATACTTAGGGCTCACTTTAGACAGCAAACTGGACTGGAATCTTAACACCGAAGAGCGTGTTAGGAAAGCCCTAGTTGCTCTTTACACGTGCAGTAAGTCGATCGGACTGAAATGGGGCATGGCCCCCCACATAACTCTGTGGCTGTACACGGCCATCATTCGGCCAATCCTACTGTACGGAGTATCAGTATGGTGGCCAACACTCTCAAAGAAAAAGTCAGTTCGCTTGCTAGGCAAGGTGCAGCGCGCTGCAGGACTGACCGCCACTGGAGCCCTCAGAACAAACCCTAACGAGGCTCTCGATAATATACTCAATCTTTTGCCTATCGACCAGATGGGCAAACTAGTAGCAACCCTCTCAGCATTTCGCATGAGAGAAACAAACCAGTGGACCGCACAGACACACGGTCACTCAAGTATTCTCAATGGAAACTCGCTTCTTCCCCCAGCAACTGACTACTGCTGCCCTCAGGAGTTTCTTAATACTTTTTTCCACTCTATTATCCCATCGAGGGAAGAGTGGAGAGATGGGATACCAGGGCCGACAGACTCAATTAGAATTTTTACGGACGGTTCAAAGCTAGACAACCGGGTAGGGGGAAGTGTCTTCTGCGAAGAACTGTCCATAAATAATTCCTTTAATATACCTGACCATTGCAGTGTTTTCCAGGCAGAAATCACCGCTATACAAGAAGCGCTCAAATCCTTACCAGGAATTGAACGCTCTGCAGCCAAAATCTGCATCTTTTCTGATAGCCAAGCAGCTATCAAATCGCTCAACGCGATATCGTCGAACTCGATATCCGTCACAGACTGCCGCAAATCTCTGCAAGAGATGGCAGAGCAGTTCGATCTCTACCTCATATGGGTGCCCGGTCACAAAGGCATCGAGGGCAATTGTAGGGCGGATGAGCTGGCAAGACATGGTACTACCATGCCTCTCCTCTCGGATAAGGAGGGTTTGGGCATGCCCATGGCCAGCTGTAAACTTAGGATTCACGAGCATTTCGAACGCGAAGCAAATAAAAGGTGGCAACACACCACCGGTAGATGCAATATAGCCAGACAGACATGGCCAACGCGCTGTAAAAAGCGCTCTTCAAGCCTAATCCACCTAAATAGATCAGGTTGTGCCTCCGTAGTGAGGGCTGTTACGGGGCACTGGCTAGTGGGATCTCATGCAGCGAGACTACTAGCCTCTTCTAACGATTTCTGCAGAAGCTGTCGGGACGAGGAAGAGGAGGAAACTGTTTCCCATCTTTTCTGCGACTGTCCTGCACTCTGCAAAAATAGAAATCGCTTTCCTCGGTTCCTATTTCCTAAAAGACCTCTCAGAGATAGCGAACACCACCCCCAAGAGTATTCTCTCCTTTATTCACGCTTCGGGCTGGAACCACGCCCTCTCAAATAGTATCACACACCCTGTTCTTGGGTAGACGGAGTTGTGGACGCAGTCCATCGCGGCATCACAATGGGCCAACAATTGGCCTAAGTGAGTGGAAGGGTCTCTCACCTGCCCACTACCGCTCTAACCTAACCTAACCCTTAACCCCATTCGCCCGCACCAGTCACCGGCCAGGTCCTTGAGAAGCGCTCGGGCGCGTGTGAGAGATACGAGTGAGAAGATTTCGTCACGCATAGAGTGAGACTCGGAATGCGTGCCCATCCTCCACCCGATCTCTCACATCTGCAACGCCTGGGTATTACCCACTTGTCGCAACACCTGGGACATACCCAATAGGCAGGCGTCGCAGAATCTAGAGTAAAACTCGGAAGATTCGCTAGCATACCACTCAGGTTTGCTCCACGTGGACCATTTGGTGAGGCGCACTGAGCCACTACTACCCCACTCGTCGCTTCACGTGGGACATACCCAAGAGACAGGCGTCTCAGAATCTAGAGTAAAACTCGGAGGATTCGCTAGCATGCCCCTCAGGTTTGCCCCACGCGGGCTATGTGAGTGAGGCGCACTCGCTGAAAAGGGGAAAAAGGGGGAAAGGGTAACAAGTAAAGCACACACAAATTTATCTAAACTTGGATCTTTATTATTTTATATCACATACAATAAGACATATATTTATTACAAAAAGGGGGTAGGGATGCTACCCTAGGCCGCACCAAATCTAAGCATGGCTGCCTTAGCAACCTTTGGGCCCATCGCAGATGGCCGTCACTTACCCCTGAGAATGTGTGTATGTATGCCTGCGTTCGGGTGTGTGTGTATGTAAGCCAGGGTGTGTGTGCCTGTGTGTGTGTGTATGTGCCTGTGTATGTGCGGGAATAAGCGGGTGTGTGTGCGTTAGCCTGGGTGTGCGTGTGTGCCTGTGTGTGTGGGTGCAAGCCTGGGTGTGTGCCTGGGTGTTTTTTTTTTTTTTTTTTGGTCGTCGCCGGGAGGTGTGAATCTTCAAAAGATATTGGCAGTCCACCAATATGCACGATTCATCGACACCGTCGACGTCTACGTACTAAACTCACCCCACCACACACCGCATCCCCCGTGGGATCCACGCAAAGTATTACTTTGCGGGGGGTGGTAGCCTGCTTAGGCTAACAACCTTTCACGTCGCTCTTTCTCACATCGTCTCAGATTAACCTGGATGCCTATTATGAGCTGACGCATACTCTCCCAGTTGTCCTCCGACTCCAGCATGAACTTCAGCAAGTTGTCCGTTGATGGCACTGTTCTTGTTCTTCCAGCGTATCGTCTGCAGCTGTACTGAACGTGCTCCGGGTCCTCATCCTCCCCTTGGCCGCACTGGCACACCGGGCTGTCCTCGTGTTTGAAGTGGTGTAGATACTTCCTGTATCCTCCGTGGCCCGTGAGGAATTGCGTTAGGTGGAAGTCTACCTGTCCAACTCCGTGGCCAAGCCAACCGCTGACATCTGGGATCAGGCGGTGCGTCCATCTACCTCCGCTGGCCGCATCCCACCTTCTCTGCCACCTGATCAGGGATACCTGTCTTGCCTCCTTCTTGGCCTCTGCAGCGGACACGCCCGTGTCTCGCCGTTCTATGCGAATCCTCTTCGTCTCCTCCGCCAGGATGTCCACCGGCACCATCCCGGCCAGCACCAGGGCTGTGTCTTCGGAAACCGTCCTGAACGCAGATATTACGCGTAGCGCCGAAAGCCTGTATGGCGCCGCCAGCCTCTTCTTCATGCCACTATTTGTGGTCACCGCCGATGCCCATATAGGCGCTGCATACAGTAGAATAGACGAAACTACTTGTGACAGCCGTCGTCTTCTACCTGCTTTCGGTCCTCCAATGTTCGGCAGCATGCCTGCCAGTGCCGCTTGCGTCCTTAGCGCCTTTCCTGTGACATATCTGATGTGAGCTCCAAAGTTCAATCGGTTGTCGACCATGACACCGAGATACTTAATGGCTTCCTTCGACTTCACGAGCGCATTGCCCACTCTGAAGGTAGCGAACTCCAACACCTTCCTGCTCGTAATGAGCACTGCCTCCGTCTTATGGCATGCTAGTTCCAGTCCGGCCTGCTCGAGCCACTCCGCGATCGTGTCGGCTGCCGCGCTAACGGCCGCTTCCACCTGCTCGACCTTTTTGGCCACTACCACAAGCGCTAGGTCGTCTGCGAAACCGATTAGTCTGCACCCATTTGGAAGTTGCAGTCTCAGGACGTCGTCGTACATCAAGTTCCAAAGGAGTGGTCCGAGGACCGATCCTTGTGGAACACCCGCCGTAACGTTGTGCCGCTTCAAGCCATCGTCCGTGTCGTACTCGAGCACCCTCTCCGACAGATAGCTGCTGATTATTCGTAGGAGGTAGTCCGGAACTCCTATTCGAGCGAGCACATCCTGAATCCGTGACCATCTGGCCGTGTTGAACGCGTTTCTTATGTCCAACGTTACCACCGCACAGTACTCCTTCGTCCCCCATCGCCATCTTGCTCCTGCGATTGCCTTCGAAGATATATCCACCACCATCTCTATTGCGTCCACCGTTGACCTGGCTTTTCGGAAGCCAAACTGGTGCTCCGAAGTGCTCCATTCTCCTCGGCTACTTTCAGCAAGCGACCGTAGATTATCCTCTCGTAGACTATCCTACTTTACCCACCGTGCTCCGCAGGCATATTTGGCGGTATCCTGAGGGTTCTTCCACGGGCTTCGTCCCCTTGGGCAGCAGTACAAGGCACTGCCGTTTCCATTGCTTTGGAAACACTCCCTCAAGCAAGCACTCGTTGTAAACCTCTGCCACGATGTCCGGTCTTACCAGCGAGATCCTCTTCAGGACACTGTTAGGGACGCCGTCGGGGCCCGGTGCCTTCCTGTCGCCAAACTTGCCCACTGCCAAGATCACTTCCTCCGGTCGTACAGGTTCAGGCAGACCAACGCAATGCCCCTGCTCTTGCACACGTCTCACCGGATCGTGAGGGAATAATGCCACCACGATAGTGCCCAGCAGTCAGGGGCATGTCACGCGCAGCTTGGTCTGACCTCTCAACCTCCTAGTCACCACTTTGTAGGCCGTACCCCACGGGTCGACCACCACCTCGTCGCAAATTTTCCGGAAGCACTCCCTCTTACTGGCTTTGATGCTCTGTTTAAGCGCACGTTTCGACACTTTAAACGCTTCCTCCTTGGATCGTTGGTCCGGGTGTCCTCTGGCCCGTTGGGATTGCCTTCTCGTTCGCAGACACTCTCTCCTCAGTATTCTTATCTCCTCAGTCCACCAGTAGCAGGGTGCTCCTCTTCTGCTTGGTTTTCTTCTTGGCATGGAGCAGTCACATGCTTCGTCTATGAGCTTGGAGAGCTTGTCAGCCTTGCTCTCCCCCGGTGCGGTGGAGCAATTAGCGTTCCGTACGAGCTCCGCTAACGTTTCTTCATCCAGGTTGCTGTCCTTCCATTTCGGGCCTGTCAGTTTCGGTGGCTGCCTCTTCACGCCTCCAATCCTGTAGTGAATCGCATGGTGATCACTATGCGTGAATTCACTACCCACCCTCCACTTCGTTTTTCTACAGAGAGAACTGCTGAAGTACTTTAAATCAATAATTGATCCACCTCCAGCCCTGTGATATGTCTCCGTGCACCCATCGTTGGCCAAGACTACGTCAAGCAGTGCTAGGGACTCCGCCAAGAAGGCTCCTCTGGCATTCGTCAGCCTGGCATTCGTCAGCCCCACTCATGCGCCCATGCGTTCAAGTCGCCCGCTAAGACCAGGGGGGTCCTTCCGCGTGCGTCCTCCACCAGGCTTGCCATCATGCTCTGGAAGCGACCAAGATCCCAGCTCGGTGGTGCGTAGCAACTGTAAAAGGTGAAGCCTTTCAGCTTTGCCCGCACAAATCCCTCACTCCTCCCATTCACGTCCTGTGGTGGTGACTCTACTGTCCATATAGCTGCCTTCCCGCATTTGCTGACTGCCCATCCGTTCCCTGGGATCCTTTATACGGCTCGCAAATCAATGCGACATCCGTATGCAAATCCCTCGCCGTTTGTCTCAGTAGTGCCTGAGCCGCCTCGCAGTGGTTAAGTTTTAGTTGAATACAATTCATTTTGGCTGTTGAAGAGCCTTCCTGATTAGTGGGCAACGCCCACTTCCCGCCACGTGCCTCCACTCATTGTTCATATCTTTGCAGAACATGCACTGAGGGTCGCTCCGACAATCCTTGGCTATGTGGCCCTCCTGACCAAACCTCCTGCACATCTTTGATCTATCAATCTCGCTGCTGCAGTTGCGGGCCATATGTCCAAATTCTAGGCATCTGAAGCACTTGACCACCACGACGCGCTCTTTCAGCCTGCACCTCACCCATCCGACTTTCAGCGATCCCTTTTCTAGCGCCTTGCGTGCGCTCTCGGCTGGCATTCTGATCGTTGCGGCTTGGGTCTCCCCATAAACACTCCTCAGGTAGATATCCCTTACCTCCACCTCAATCATCAGCTGGTTCTTCAACGCCATGCCATATCTCTTCCTTGGTGGTGCTCTCGTCCAAGTCGCGGCACTCGATTTCCACCCGATGCGAAAAGGTGTGGACCTCCACCTGTTCTCCCAGTGTCTCTTCAACCAGGCTCTTATAGTTGTTAGCTGCGCCTCCTGCTTTGGTGAGCTGCAGGAGCAACTCCCCCTTTTGAGTCCTCCTTATTCTTGACACTGCGTCTCCTAAACTCTGCAGCTTTTCATCCGCTTTATTTTTCCGTAGGATGTCCACATAGCTGGCTTCTCCCTTCGTCTTGATGACTATTGCATCCAGCCTTATCTTCTCCGTCAGTCCCTTATTATTTTTGAGCGGCTTGCGCTTTGATGTCACCTTCTTCCATGCAGCCTCTTTCCTCACAGGCATACCATGTGCCTGGGTAAGCGTGCCTGTGTGTGTGTAAGCTGTGTGTATTCCTGGTAGTGTGTGTGCGTCAGCCGTGTGTATTTCTGGGTGTGCGTGAATGCTTTTGTGTTTTCCTGGTAGTGTGTGTGTGTGTCAGCCTTGTGTATTCCTGGGTGTGCGTGTAAGCTGTGTGTATTCCTTTTTGTGTTTGTGTGTCAGCCGTGTGTATTCCTGGGTGTGCGTGTATGGTTTTGTGTTTGCCGGGTGTTATTTTTTTGTTTTGTTTTTTTTTTTTTTCCTTTATTGCTTTTACTATATACCATATACAGTGGCTTATTATTAGGTAATAAAAGCGAAACATAACATTGGCGGTACGGCCGTTAGGTAATGCGTTACCAATGCCTATGTTCCACCTAATCCTCTTGCTCTCTTCGCTCGGGCTCAGCCTTACGCAGATTGGTCATGACTGCCGCCGCAACCGCGCTGAATGCTTCCCAATTGACGTTCTGGCCAGTATCAATGTCACCAGGTTGTCCAACTCGATGCTACAGCCGAAAGACCTCTCCAGTTCATCTCGGAGCACGGTAAAGCGTCCGCAGTGAAACAAGACGTGTTCGGCATCCTTTACGAACCTATCACCACAGGAGGTACAGAACGCTGCACTCTCATGCCCAAGTCGGCGCAAGTACTCACGGAAGCAGCCATGACTACTTAGGAGTTGGGTGGTGTAGTAGTTGAGCTGCCCATGCCGCCGGTTTTGCCACGCTGAAATGCTCGGGATGAGGCGATGCGTCCAACGTTCTTTGCTAGACGCATCCCGTTGCCTCTGCCAGTTTTCCAAAGTGCGCGTTTTGGCCGCTGTGCACACTTCATGCTTCTGGGGATCCGAAAGTTCCTTGCCGTGAGTTCCCTCTTAGATCTCCGAGATTTCCCTAGCCAGCTCGGCTATGGGAGCTATTCCAGCCAGGACCATACATGCGTCATCAGAGATGGTTCTGAAGCCGCTACAAACTCTGATCGCTCCAAGACGGTGAGTGGCTCTCAGTCCGCGGGTTTAGCTCTCAAAGCGGCAAGCTTATTGCCATATCGGCGCCGCATACAGCATTGTCGCTCTTATGACGCTGGATAAAAGGAGTCTCTTGAATTGCTTCGGACCTCTCGTATTTTCGGCTGCTAATGAGCACTGCCTCTGTGTTTTGGGGTGCTATCTGCAGTCCTACTGAGGAGAGCCACTGTATGGCTTTCGAGATGGCTAGGTTGCACTTTTCCTCCACTACCTTGAGATCCTTGGCGACAACCACTTTTGCCACATCGTCAGCAAAGCCCACCAGCTGAACATCGTCTGGCATTGACAGCCGTTCCACAGAAGAGGTCCCAGTACCGACCCTTGTGGCACGCCTACAGAAACTTCGTGCTCCTCCATCGTCTCGCAGGTATCATACCTTAGGATCCTTGTTATCCTTAGTAGGTACTCCGGCACGTTTAGCGCCTCAATAGCCTCTAGGATGCAGCCCCATTTAGCCATATTGAAGGCATTTTTGACGTCCAACGTTGTCACTAGGTATTACTTCCTGGCGCCGCCTTTACATCTACATCCAGCTATAGCTCCCGAAGCTATCTCGACTACCTTGCCGATAGCGTCCAGCGTAGATCGCGCTTTGCGAAAGCCATACTGCTGCGGTGAAACTCCACCAGCAGCAGCAATGGCGTTATTGAGCCGGGTGCAAATCATATGCTCCAGTAGCTTGCCCGCAGTATCGATCAGGCATATCGGACGATATGCAGCTGGATCTTCGAGCTTTTTGCCAGGCTTCGGTAGGAGGACCAGGCGCTGAATATTCCAGCGGTTTGGAAACTTTCGGCTTCGTAGGCAGCTGTTGTACATGCTCGAAAAGACATCTGGGCGGAGCGCAATTGCTAGCCTGAGCGCTCGGTTGGGAATCCCATCCGGGCCAGGTGACTTGCTGGGCTTCAACCTCGTTGCAGCGTGGCGAATCTCTTCTAGCATGATGGGCTCAATTTGAGAATGCATGTTTGGCGCAGGCGGGGGCTCGCCGATATCCTCATCCACACTGGGAAATAGGTGCCTTACTATCTCCTTCAATGATCTTGGGTCCATGGGGTGGCAGCGTGGAGAGGTATTGAAGCGTTTTACTACCAGCTTGTAGGCATTGCCCCACGGGTCGTTTTCCGCTGTGTCGCAGAGGTCCAGGAAGCATCTATGCTTGCTGTCTTTAATAAGCTTCTGGAAGTGTCTCCTACTGGCGACGAATTCCGCCTGGCATTCATGAACAGCAGCGATCCACGTGAGCGCTGGTAGCGGCGTCTAGCATAGTTGCACTCGCTTCGAGCCTCAGCGATCTCCTCGTTCCACCAGTATACTGGGGCATGGTGCCTCTGGTACCTTCTGCTCCTAGTCATGCTATCATCGCAGGCACGGCTTAGCACCCGCATCGTTTTGTCCACCACGTCCTCGGTGCTATCAGTATTATCAGAGGTCACAGCTGACTCCAGATGGGCACTGAAAGTCCGCATGTTTAGCGTCTTGACACGATACCTAGACCAGTGGTGAGCTGGTGTATTACCGTGATCCGGGCGTATTCCAACAGTACACCATATGGCAACGTGATCACTTGCATTGAAGGAGTCGTCGATGCAGGTGGACGAACTGAAGAGCGAGCTACTGACAAATGTTATGTCAACGACCGAACCAGTCCAACTCTGCTGAACGTGTGCTGCGTTCCATGATTTAGGAGCGCCACATCGAGGAGAGAGAACGCCTCCAGCAACCCCCGTCCTCTGGCATTGGTTGACGAGCTTCC
This sequence comes from Scaptomyza flava, assembly GCA_030179655.1. Lineage (NCBI taxonomy): Eukaryota > Metazoa > Arthropoda > Insecta > Diptera > Drosophilidae > Scaptomyza > Scaptomyza flava. The sequence continues at coordinate 186,932 of JARNME010000356.1, read as the reverse complement.
CCACTCCTCTGCCCACGCGTTGAAGTCTCCAGCGATGACGATCGGGTGACGGCCTCTTGCGTCTGCAACCAGGGAGTCCAGGGTGTCAGTGAACTCTGATAGCTGCAGACTAGGGGGTAGGTAGACTGCGTAGAACCACATGACGCCCACCGACGCGCGCATGTAGTTTTCGTCCCGATGTACACTTACCAGAGGAGTCCCGTCAATCCCGCAGGACCATAGAGCCGCTCTTCCAGTTATGTCCGAAGCGCATCTAGGGCTCTCAGAAAGCCGGTATGGCTCGCTTAGCACCGCAAGGTCTGCAGAGCGTTCACGCACTGTTTGCGACAACAGGTCCTGGGCCGCTGCACAATGGTTAAGGTTCAGCTGTATGAACTTCATCTTGCACGACCAAGTACGCTTCCACTGAGTGGACATCTATTACTGCCCGCCTGGTGGCTGAATGAGGCACTGCCCTTTGCAACACAGATGAAGCACTTCGCCACCTCGCTCTTGCAACTCGCTGCCTTGTGGCCTGTAACTCCACACCTGATGCAGCACTGTGATCTATCCACGGGATTACGCAGCTGCTTGCGGTATGTCCCATCTCCAGACAGCTGCTGGCGAATGACGCAGCTGGTCCAGCCAATGCGAACTGTGCGCAGGGCAGTAATGCTGCTTGCCAGATTTGCTGGTACTGAAAACTGAGCCACCTGTGTATTACCATATCCAGGTCGAATGCTCTTGAAGATACATACGTCGGCTGGTATGTTTGCCTGCGCTGACAGCGCAGTCACTATCTCCTCTTTAGTGGCTAACTCGTCCAGGTCCCGAATGGCGAAGTGAGTCTGCTCGGTAAATGAGCGAACCACTGAACTCTTGCCCAGCACAAGCTCCACTTCGTCCTTGAGCTGCTTTGTACACTCCAGGCCTACTCCATTCAACTCAAGTAGCAGGTCACCTTTTGCTGTGCGACGAGCTTTGGAGACCTTGTCGCGGACTCCGTTGAGTTTTCCGTCGCTTCTGCGCGTAACAAGCGACAGAACTTCGCTGTAGGAAAGCTCGCTGGTACTTATTACCAGTGCATCCGATCTGCTCTTCGTATGTGGCTTACCAGATGCCTTACCTGCTAGCTTGCTAGACTTCTTTCGCTGAGCCGTTTGGCACGTATTCCGTGGAACCAACTCCGAAGCCGCTGGACTTGCATTGCCAGTTTTGTTCCTCTTTGAGGGCGTAGCTCGCTGCCCTGGCTCGAGCTCGCGCCGCCTCTTGGGAGTCACTGTACTCCTCGCAGCACCGCAACTCTGCTGTTGCACTTTATCGGCTACTCTAGTAGGCAGCTTTGCAATCGGCGACGTCTGTGTGGCCGTATCCGCGCTATCACTGGAAGCTGTCTTGCTTCTGCCAGAGCAGACTTTGTATAGCTTAAGTGCCTTCGCTGCTTGGTCCCTCATCAGCTGGTTTACGTGCCGCTGCCCGAAAAGATGGGCATTAAGGTCGTTCAGGATGGCACCAAGCTGCACAAAAGCATCTTCCTCCTCTGGCTTTTCCCCTGGGGTGGACTGGCCGCCGCAGGTGCAGGCATGTCACCTGGAGCTACCAGGCTGCGCACCGGGGGTAGCGCACTGCCCTGGGGGGAGACCTCGGCAATGCAGATTGGCGCACAATACCTTCCACTATAACCACTTGTCTCCACTCACTTGTAGATCTACAAGCAGTCCCGCGTTGACCAAAGGTTTCCTTAAGGTTCTTAACCGGTGGAGGTTATACCGCCCCGATTCGGTCACCAGAGCTCCACAGAGCACCGCCGCAACGGAGGGGGTTGGTAATAGCCGGTACCGTGGCCTTCTGCTTAATCTGCTTGCAGTTTCCTACTGGAGAAATCGCCAAGTGGTGCGCCAGTTGGCTATGCAGCGCTTATCGCAAAATCCTTGCGCCTATGCAACAAAATATTTTGTTTGCACTTGCACCCTGTCCACGAACCACTCACAGCTGAGACACCTCTTTTCGTGTTGCCGCCACCTATGATTAGCAAGCGAGGGTAAATTAGCGCTTCTCGCTCAGCTGGCACTGCCAAACACAGCCCTGGTACTCGCGATCAGCTGACACTGTGGTATTCCTAAAACACTTGTAAGCACAAGCACCACACCACGAAGTTGGGGTTGTTGCGCGTTGAACTTTAAAAGCGCAGTTGCGGATGCGCGTTGTGTCGCTGAAGTGGTTGTTGTTGTTGTTGCCGTTCGCGGCGGTAGCTGTGGTTGCTCTTGCGCGTACCGATTTTATCAAGCTCGCTCGAAAACTCTGATTTTTGCATTAAAATTGCAATATCATTTTCCAGCTTGTTGTCTTCCTTTTCCACAGCTTCCATTCCCCCGGAACGCGCAAAATACCAACTCGTTCCGCGCGGAGCAACATTTTGCGTTTGCGTTTACGCAAATATGCGCAGAGCACTAGCTTGCGTTTACATTAACGCAAATGTGAGCGGTGCATGGTATATGCAATCCCAAGATAACATAAACGACGTCACGAACGAAAAACATAAATGTGCGGTAGCTGATCGCTACCTCACAAAACTTATGAAAAATTATTAAAGTAAGTACAAAAGTGAACCGAAAAAATAAACATAAGGTAAAAATACTATATGAGATGCAAAAGAAATAAATACACAAAATAAAATTAACAACATTAATCAGCAAACAATCAGGAACATAGAGCACATTCCATTAAGCAATATAATAATCTCAAAGTGCGTGTTAAAATGCGAAACGGAAAGAACCAACTAATAATGTTGAAGAAATTCCATAAGACAGTTCCGTCTTTCCACTAATTGTTTTAACTGTATAACCTACCAAGCTCAGGAAAGCAAATTGTTCTTAAAAGCGTCAAATTGTAAACACTTTGAAACGAAAAGATCTGATGTTCCTAAAGCGTCAAAGTTGTAACACTCATGTGTTTAAGTCAGCGATTAGATTCTGAGCAAAATTTAATCTCAATACCTAAAAGCTGATAAAATATAGATACAGACATATAGATCTAGGAAGCCTACAGTGTTGATCTAAATATTGATAAAGAATAAACTTATCTGGGATCAAGCCTGCTTTCGCTTATACAGCACAGAAAAACAAATACAAAGTCTCGGTTCAAAAATTGAGAGGCAAAACCATTAAATTTTAAGGCAATATATAAAGTCAAATAACATAAGAGAATAATATTAAAAATTAATTAACAAAACAATAAAAACAATATACAAATATTACTAGAATGGAATGACATACTACTTTTAAATCTTACTCACCCTTATTATATGCCAAGGAAAATGGACCAAGAAAATAGATTGTGGACCTAAACAAGAACAACTTTATCTCGCTCTTTTAATGTACGAATTATAACCCACAAGAATCATAACAGAATATACCCTAGCAAAACTACTGACGATGAAGTCTAAACGGTCTTAAGACCATGAGTCCTAAGTTAGTGAAAATTATTGTAAATGACTTGTTCGCGCTCTTTTTATTAGTTTAACATACAACTATTGCTTTACCAACATAAAAAAGAAAAATAAATCTTACTATTATTAAACCAAATCTTATTATTTGGAGCCTCCTCCACAAACAGTATACAATAAAATCAAACCCTAATCTAAAATCAAAAAACAGGATCAAGAGCTAGGGTGTATAAAACGACTAATACAAAGGAAGAAAAAACCGAAAATACCAACAGTTAGTGGGTATTAACCAATCCGGTTTAACGTGTATTATTTTAAAAACACACTACAATTAAAAATTTTAAGTACTCTACCGCCCGTTTTGCAAAATACCGACTCTCAAGTCATCTCGAGCTTTAGTACATCACAACCGTATTTTGCCATCCAAATTCAATACTAATGCAAAGGTTCAAGAATAATAAAACACAATACAATGGTTTCACGAATTAAATAAATAACTCAGATCATGAAAAAATAAATCCTTTAGCGACAATAAGTTTTGAGCACTAAAGAAAATAAGTCTCCTTAAGAAATAATTATATAAATTATATGAATAAATACGCCCTAATAACACGGCATCTAATAGATACTTAACCCTTAAATTAAAACATTTAACGTATTCATACTTTTCGAAACAGTGTAAGACTCATATCTCGAACTGATAAGCTAGTTCAATGCACTTCCTTATTAAATGCAAGAAAAATGGGGAGAATAATGAAATAAAATATTACCATCCATCAATTATAAGAAATTTGTAACGAAATTTTGTAAGTTCAAGCAATGAGTTTGGAAATATAAAAATCTAACATAATCACTAAAAAAGTAGAAATGTACATAGGTTGACAGTTGAAATATATTAAAGCAATCAATTATAAAGTGAAAAATCAATGTCCGATCGATTTCCCTGTTAAAATTAAGTTAACTTGTTAAGGACAATAATACAATCTATCTCGTTTTAAGCGTAAAGCCTAGTCAAAATAGCTAACTACATAACATAAAATGTTTAAAAATCTGTAGAATACTAAGTTGAAGAAAACGATTAAATATAACACAAATTAAGATATGGTATCATACAACGTCAATAGAAGAACTTTTGAAGTCAGTAAATGAGTACAAAACACATTCTTTATACATTTTATCGTAGGAAGCATACTGAGAAAGAGTTGGTAAACCCCGTTTATAAAAAAAATCAAGCTGCTAAGAACATCTTACTGTTTTCATTTTCTTTATTTTAGAAACTGATTTGATATGTGAGTTTGATGAAATAATTTTAGTTGAGTATAAGAAATAGTTTGACGGATATCTTAAATATGAAAAGTGTCATTTGATGAAAATCTTAAAGCGAGCAGAGGGAAAGTTAAGGAAATGATTATTTGATAAGCCTAAAAGATTACCTTAAGGAATTTAAAGAATGTATAAGCAAAATAAAGTATTACTGAGATAGAGCGAAATCCAATATATGGGGATTAAAAAATAATAATAACAATAATCTCAATAAACGATGAAGTATAATATTAAGATCAAAATTAGTTTGTTAAAACATGATTTATTATACCATTTACACGAACTTCGTTAAGCTTTCAAGTTAGTACTAGAACTAAGGCTTATAATATTGACTTAAAAAGCTTTTTATAAAGCCGAAACAAAATCATGGAGTATGACTTGTGTGTTCTACCGGCTTGTCATTAATCTTAATGTTCGGTGTTTGTGTTTGCTAAATCCCTCAACGGAACAAGCTTAATATAAATATCAAATTTAACATACTACAAAAATCTATTAAAACATATGTATATAGGTATATATATGAAATAAAATTAAAGCATACCCATAAGAAAAACATAATTTGATAGTTTCTTAACAAAGTACTCCAATTTAAAAATGTTCATTGGTTTATTAGAAAGTTATACTAATTAGCTCTATAAAGTAACAGAAGTCAGTGCAATAATCAAAACAGATATATGCAAATAAAGGTTAGAAACGTAAGTAGCGAATAAGTTGGGTGTGCGTTAGAAGGAGGGACAATCAATTAACATACCACCTGCATTTCATAGACGCTCGTGTATAGAATCGCATAAGGAAGCGTGTTTTAATATAATAATACAAGCAGGATCACTTTCCCCCTCTAACACCTACTCTCTCTAATACTAACTCTCTCATTCTCCCTCTAACACTTTCCTCCTCTTACAACTTCCCCCTATAATATTCCAAACTAAATCTTCAAGTCTCAATACTCTTGTTCAAAAACAATATGTTGACCTTGTTGCTGCTGCTGTGAAAAAATGCCCATCCCTTGCTTACATAACACTCACGAATGTTGTTGTTGTTTTTGATCATAACAATGCGGCCTACGAATGTACTGCCCTTTAATTAGCGTACTTCAAACAAACACAATCTTGTCTCAATCCTTTTATCCTTTGATCACTGGTTTTCACAACCATATGTATGTATGCGTGTTTTTGTGTGTTTTGCTTGGGTGTGTGCGTCGGTTAACTAGTCTAGTATACAAAATTACACACATTCATGCATAAGGAAAAAACACTTTTTGCTTCCCCTTTTAACATTTTGCTCATTTGCGAAGAGCAGTTGACATTTAAAAGAAATCAAATTAAATTTAAACTAAAAATAGTTAAAATAATTAAATTAAGTAAAATGTAGAATTATATATAAATCTGAAAAAATAATTAAAAGATGTCGTTAAAGCTCTGAGAAATTCAATAAAAAATTGAGTAGTCCAACATATGTTGCGAGGATTGGGAAAACCAAGAAAACCCAATCAGACCAGCGTTAGATTAGTAATTAGTGGTTACGATGAGATAAAGCAAACAGGATCGATCTTTTTAGTACTGGGATTGAGGCTTCTAATGAGACAACAGAATAAAGTAAATGGTACTACCCTGGGGTACACCAGAAGTAACAAAAATAGATACCGACGATTTAAAACTACTTTTTGTGTTCGACCACACTAGTACTCCGAAAGCCACATAATAGTTTTGATGGAAATCCAATAATATTTAATTTATAAAGCAACAGAGAATGACTTAGAGAATGAAATGCCTTACTAACATCGGTGTAAACAACGTCAGTTTTCATTTTTTCCTGAAACCCTTTGATAACAAGCGAAGTGATTCAGAAGGTTAGTGGTAGTAGATCTACGCCTAACAAAACCGTGTTGATAAGGCGATATAATCGAACTACATCCGTGTTGCAGTTGAGAACGTATAATTTTTTCAAAGTCTTTAGGTATGGCAGACAACTTGGATATGCCCCTATAATTTTTAACGTTTGATTTTGAAGAATTTTTATGGAGTGGAATTATAAAGGATTCCTTCCATGAATCAACAGACAGTTAAATAATTTATTTAATGGCGCACAAAGAGAATCCGCGCAGTATCTAAGAATCTATTTTTTTTAAAGTGTTTTCAATTTTTTTCACTCAAAGCCAACGAAAGTACTAACGCAATACTGCTGCGTTTCGTACTATAATTTTAATTTAACATTTAAATGAAAGAACAAATCCACAATCGTGTCGATGAAGACCGGGTGGTGGAAATCTGACGTTTTCAGGAAAGTATTTTCTCTTTCACCTCCAATTATAGAACTGATACAATAATCTTTTCAGTTAAAAACACGTTTTTATCGGGTTTATAATCCGGTTGTTGTTTAACTGCTACTTTTTACGGTTTGAAAAACCGGGTGCTGTTTTGCTGTTATTTTTGATGTTTTTAAGAAACAGGTTGTTATTTAGCTGTTCAAAACAGAGAGCGGTTATTTTTCCGGTGGAAAAAAAACCGGGTGCAGTTTAGCTGTTCTTTTTGTTATTGTTAAGAAACAGGTTGTTATATAACTGCTTAATATGGAGAGCTGTTTTTTTTTTTCTTGTTTTAAATCCCGGGGCTGTTAAGCTGTTATTTTTGTGGTTTTCAAGAAACAGGTTGTTGTTTGACTGTTATTTTTCCGGTTTAAAAACAGTTGAGGGGAGGGGTGTAAATTTTGATTTAAAAAACAGGGACTTTTCAGGTTTAAAAACATGTGCATATTGCACATATAACAGCCCTCCGTTTAAACATATATCAACAACCTGTTTTAAAAACAGCTTGCTGTTAGCTGGTATTTTTAAAGGCAATAAACAAAGTCAAATAACATAAAAGAATAAAATTAAAAATTAAGTAACAAAATAGTAAAAACAATATACAAATATTACTAGAATGGAATGACATACTACTTTTAAATCTTACTCCCTGCCGTATAATATGTCAAAGAAAATGGTCCAAGAAAATAGATTGTGGACCTAAAGAAGAACAACTTTATCTCGCTCCTTCAATGTACGAATTATAGCCCACAAGAATCCTAATAGAATATAGCCTTGCAAACTACTTATGATGAAGTCTAAACGGTCTTAAGACCATGAATCCTAAGCTAGTGAATATTATTGTAAATGACTTGCTCGCGCTCTTTTTATTAGTTTAACATACACACAAATAGTGCTCTAAAGAAGAATAAATCTTATCATACAATTACTAAATCCAATCGTATTATATGGAGCCTCCTCCGCAAACAGTATACAATAAAATCAGAGCCTAATCTAAAATCAAAAAACCGGATCAAGAGCTAGGGTGTATAAAACGACTAATACAAAGAAATAAACAAAAAAAAACTTAAATACCAATCTTTAGTTGGTATAAACCAATCCGGTGATAGTTAACGTACATTGTTTTAAAAACACACTACAATTAAAAATTGTAAGTACTCTACCGGCCGTTTTGCAAAATACCGACTTTTAAGTCATCTCGAACTTTAGTACATCACAACCTTATTTTGCCATCCAAATTCAAGATTAATGCAAAGGTTCAAGTAGAATAAAACACAATACAATGGTTTCATGAATTAAATAAATAACACAGATCAAGATAAAAATGTCCTTTAGCGACAATAGTTTTGAGCACTAAAGAAAATAAGTCTTCTAAGAAATAATTATAATAATTAAATGAATAAATACGCCCTAATAACATGGCATCTAGAACAAAACGGATTTGTTCACATTAAAATTAATAAAGCACCTAAAAACGTACTAAAAAAAATTAAAAGAAATAAATGAAAATAAAAACAAGAAATACATGGAAGTGAGATGTAACAAAACTGCAACTAAGACAGTTAAGGAACAGTAGTAGTAGATAGTTAACCCTTATATTGAAACACCTAACGTATTCATACTTTTCGAAATAGTATAAGACTCATATCTCGAACTGTTAAGCTAGTTCAGTGCACTTCCTTATTAAATGCAAGAAAAATGGGGAGAATAATGAAATAAAATATTACCATCCATCAATTATAAGAAATTTGTAACGAAATTTTGTAAGTTCAAGCAATGAGTTTGGAAATAAAAAATCTATTATAATCACTAAAAAAGTAGAAATGTTCATAGGTTGACAGTTGAAATATATTAAAGCAATCAATTATAAAGTGAAAAATCAATGTCCGATCGATTTCCCTATTAAATTAAGTTAACTTGTTAAGGACAATAATACAATCTATCTCGTTTTAAGCGTAAAGCCTAGTCAAAATAGCTAACTACATAACATAAAATGTTTAAAAATCTGTAAAATACTAAGTTGAAGAAAACGATTAAATATAACACAACATAAGATAGGGTATCATACAACGTCAATAGAAGAACTTTTGAAGTCAGTAAATGAGTACAAAACACATTATACATTTTTATCGTAGGTAGATAAAGAGTTGGTAAAACCCGATTATAAAAAAAAATCAAGCTGCTAAGAACATCTTACTGTTTTCATTTTCTTTATTTTAGAAACTGATTTGATATGTGAGTTTGATGAAATAATTTTAGTTGAGTATAAGAAATAGTTTGACGGAAATCTTAACAACAAGATTGATGATGTTGAGCACCCTATTAAAATATAAATGCTATTGTGGATATGTAGTTCCATAATATATTTGATATATGTAGTTGCATATTTTGATATGTATAAGTTGGCGCATAGCAAACAAATCAGAAATTACTAAAATAGTTTAATAATATTAAATAATTAATTTATTATATGGAAAATAAGCTGGTTAGTGTATCCAACTTCATCATTCATCATTCGTCAAGTCCAACTATTACTACGTTTATGCTTGCAAAAAAGCATGAATTCAGATCATGCTTTTTAAAAAAATACTAGCATAAACACAAAATCGTGATTTTTTCTACACACGTATTTTGACTATGATTTTTTGGAAAAATCATGATTTTTGTGTAAGCAGTCTGGCAACGCTTTTGTGTGAAATCAGCTGTTCCGCACTAATTAAATTGCTGCGAATAGCAGCATTCTTGACTTTAAAAGACAACGAACCATCTCTGATGTTCGCGTTTGCCGTTGAATTAAAAAAATTTGCATTTTCATTTAACATTTTGAAGATTTAATTCGTTTAACGTTTTGGCTTTCGGTTTATCAGCTGTTTGTGCTGATGTGCTGCCACCTTTTTCATATGAAGCTGCATAGGTGGCTCCACCCTTCAGAAAAATCATGATTTTTATAAAATAGCATAAACAGGCGTATTTTAAAAAGCGTGATTTTAAAAAATCATGAAACAGCAAGCATAAACGTAGTATATGTTTTGCTTCACACACACACGCACATGTATCTATAGTACAATTACATGTTTTGATCGAGTATCAAGTGCAGTGAAAAGTGAATGTGGTGTCAATTATTTATATCAACGATAATTGCAGCGATAAAGGTAATGATTCTTTCGATTTAATTAAATATTAAGTGATATATTGTCGAATATTCGTGCTCTCATTATTAAAATGAATAGCATCGGTCCGCTAGTGTAGCGATGTAGGTTATGCTATATTTGACAAAATTAAGTGTCTAAATGACAGGTTGGACCAGCCATCCGTCAAAGGGAACATTTTCGCCTAAATCAAACACATTGGGGCGGGCTTTTATACTCGATACCCAAGGTAAAGAGTATATTGGTTTTGTGCAATGTCCGTCATGGTGTCTGTCCGTCTGTCCGTCTGTATGAACGAAACTTTTTTCCACACCCTTCAAGCTAGAGACTTAAACTTTCCAATTCTCTTTATCTATGAGATAGTAAATAAAAGTGTCAAGATTGGGGTTCTACGATAACTGGGGGGCTGGCAAATCGATAAATTCGATAACTCAAAAACGATAGATCCGCATATTTCACACACCCTTACAGCTAGAAATGCCAAATTTGGTAAGAAGTTAGCTACTAGCAACCCCCAAAAAACTGCATCAAAAATTTTGGAGACACGCCCCCCCCATTCCGCCCCCAGACCACCCGCATTTTAAAGTCAAAAAAGCCTATATCTCCCACAGTTTTTGAGCTAGAGCCACCAAATTTGGTGCCAATTTAGCCGATGATGACCCCCCAAAAACTGCACCAAAGTTTGGATGCCACGCCCACCAATACCGCCCTAGCCGCCCCAGATGCCCCAACGCTTCGTAAATAACGGGAATGCGTGTATCTTCCAGAGTAGTGGAGCTAGAGCCACCAAATTTGGTAGGAAGATAGCTGGTAAGGACCCCAAAAAACTGCATTAGAAATTTGGAGCCACGCCCACCAATCCCAACCCAAGCCCCCCGCATTTAGAAATCAGAATAGCCTATATCTCCCGCAGTTTTCTAGCTAGAGTCACCAAATTTGGTGCCAAGATAGATGATGATGACCCCCCAAAACTGCATCAATAGTTTGGATGCCACGCCCACTAATACCGCCCTAGCCACCCCCATCTGCCCCAACGCTTCGTCAAAAACAGGAATGCGTGTATATTCCAGAGTAGTGGAGCTAGAGCCACCAAATTTGGTAGGAAGATAGCTGACAACGACCCCCAACAATCTGCATCAAAGTTTTGGAGCCTAGCCCATCCATTCCGCCCCCCTTTCCCCACCTTATGCAAACCTTGAGCTAGAGTCACCAAATTTGGTATGAAGGTATCATTTGACATTCCACAAGGATCTGCAGCAAAAATTTGGATGCCAGGCCCAACCATACCGCCCCCAGCCCCCCTTTCCCCACTTTATACAAACTTTGAGCTAGAGTCACCAAATTTGATATGAAGAGAGCAATTGACATCCCAATGGATCGGCAGCAAATATTGAATGCCACGCCCACCCATACCGCCCCAAGCCCCATAGCCCCCCTTTCACCACCTTTAACATGCTTCGAGCTAGAGTCAGCAAATTTGGTATGAAGGTAGCATAAGACATTCCACAAGGATCTGCAGCAAAAAGTTTGGATGCCACGCCCAACCATACCGCCCCCAGCCCCCTTTCCACCACTTTCACAAACTTTGGGCTAGAATCACCAAATTTGATATGAAGAGAGCAATTGACATCCCACATGGATCGGCAGCAAAAATTTGAATGCCACGCCCACCCATACCGCCCCAAGTCCCATAGCCCCCCATAGAGTCACCAAATTTGGTATGAGGGTAGCATTTGACATACCACAAGGATCTGCAGCAAAAATTTGGATGCGACGCCCAACCATACCACCCCTTCCGCCCCCTTTCCCCACAATTTACAAACTTTAAGCTAGAGTCACCAAATTTGGAAGGAAGATAGCAACTGACATTTCACAAAGATCTGCTGCAACAATTTGAATGCCACGCCAACCATACCGCCCCCAGCCCCCCTTTCCCCACTTTATACAAACTTCGAGCTAGAGTCACCAAATTTTGTATGAAGTTAGAAATTGACATCCCACATAGACCTGCACCAAAACTTTGAAAGCCACGCCCAACCATACCGCCCCCAGCCCCCCTTTCCCCACTTTTACAAACTTTGAGCTAGAGTCACCAAATTTGTTATGAAGATAGCAATTGACATTCCACAAAGATCTGCATCAAAAATTTGGATGCAATTCCACCCATACCGCCCCCAGCCACCCTTTCCCCACTTTATACAAACTTCGAGCTAGAGTCACCAAATTTGGTATGAAGATAGCAATTGACATCCCACATAGATGGGCATCAAAATTTGTAATACTGGTATCGAGTATACCGCAGTCGGTTGCGTCCGACTGCAACGTTTCCACTTGTTAAAAACTAGATTTACGAAAATTTTAATGTTTCCAAATTTCAATATTAAATGTAAGATTTATAAACAATAATTTAATCATTGTTTATTCTTATAATGAATTATTTCAAATTATTACTTTTTTATAACAAATTACAATTAAATTGGCAAAAATAATTAAGTCACTGATATAAAAAATTTAATTATATTATTACAATAATGAAATCAAAATTTTAATTTAACGATTGAGTAGAAATTTAAACAATAAATTTTATTCAAGTATTTTGTTGTATTTTTATTTTTTAACACGCTTATATTAGCTTCACTTGTATGTTTGTTTGTGTGTATGTAACTCTCCTTTGGACTAAAGCAAGTGGCTTATTACTGTCAGTATATCCCTCTACGTCATGTTCGTGCGTTGGCCGAGCGGTCTAAGGCGCGGGTCTTCGCTCCCGGACTCACCGGTCGTGGGTTCTAATCCCGCCCACGGATGAAAACAAAATTTTTTTTAACTCTCCTTTGGACTTAAAGCAAGTGGCTTAATACTGTCAGTATATCCCACTACCTCAAGTTCGTTCGTTAGCCGAGCGGTTTAAGGCGCGAGTCTTCGCACCCGGACTCACCGTTCGTGGGTTCTCATCCCGTCCACGGCTGAAAATAAAATTTTTTTAACTCTCCTTTGGACTAAAGCAAGAGGCTTATTACTGTTGTAAAAAAAAGCGTGGGGCGCTTTGTCCATATTTCTCGTACATCGAGCGCCCAACGCTTTTTTTTACAATCATACTATTTATCATTTATTATTGTTTTAAGCTTATTTGAAAAATTATTTTTAACTTTTAGTTTGATATGCTCTAAAAGCGTGTTTTTAGTTTTTTACATGCTTTTATTTAACTTGACTTGTCTGTCTGTCTGTCTGTATGTTTGTACCAGAATCTTGTAATCAAATTTTCACAAAGTACCCATATACCTAGAGCTCTGAAATTTTCACCAAAGATGTGTTTCAGATGACAATACATGTTTTACAAGTTTTTGGCACGCTAAAATATGTAATATCATGTAAAAACCACGAAAAACTGTTTTCCATTTTGCTTAACTTACTAATTTGAATGTCAAATATGACAAGCTTAGGTGGCATGAAGGGAAGCCTGCCGCTTCGTAGGCCGAAGGTCTTAGGTTCGATCTCCGATCGAAGCTCATTTTTTAATGTTGTTTTTTACATTTTTTTATTATTCCCAATAAAAGATTTTCAAATCATAATTGGTGATGCTTAGCTATATATTTTTTTTTTTGGCTTTAAATTCTCAACTGGCTCTAGCCTTCTGAGCATTGTATTAAACCTTCACAACTGGACTAAACTTCCCTGTGCTTAACTTTGTCAGAATGGTATGAATCATCCTAACTAGAAATATTGTATTTCCTTGATTGACAAAAAAAAAAACTCAGAAATAAAGTCGAGCTATCACCACTGCTTTATTTTCGGCAACCGCAAGGCTGCCTAAGAATCAGCAAGTTTAGCCTTGCCGTCACATTTTATTACAAAAACATATTTGACATTTGGGTATTGCATGGATGATAGTAAAAAATCGAATACAAATTTATGCAAGAAAGCGTATAAAAGCATGTCTTCAAAATTTTATTTGATTTACTTGTTTAAACTATGTATATTAATTTTTCACTTTTTAGATCGATGTATTATATAAGCGTGTTTTTTAGTTTTTTTAAACTATATTTATTAATTTTAAAATGAAGAATTGAATGAAGAATTTTATGAAATTTTTATTCATATACCTAACTTGATCAATTTCATTGTGATTTCCAATTACCTCCTTCTCTATATACATACAAATTTATTAAACAAATAAAATTAAAATTTTCTTTTGAAAAATGCTACTATTCCATCAGTATTTTCTTAAGACGTTGTTACATTCAACTATCGTCAGTAAACCGACTTTACAGACAACCATTTTTTTTTTTTGGTATTTTTGGTTTTTTGTTTATACTTGTTGTGCTTTGCTTCATTGTATGCCTGAGCTTTTGACTGGTTTTTACATGGCCCGTTTTCTTAAATCTTTCAGATTTCGTTCATTATCTATATTGTTTATTTCCTCTAATTTTTCTTTTAGCTCATCTATAACTTTGCTTTTTGTTTTACTCGAAATATTAGTTTGCTTGGTATTTGCTTAATGCTACGATGTAAAATATTGTTAAGTGAATACTCAACTTGTTCAAATACAGAGTCCTAGTGTATTCCCTTGTCATATTCAATTAGTTTGGCATTCATCGGACCTATATTCCTGTTGACGCGTTCGACTTGCCCTTTAGCCTGCGGACTTCCTGTTGCTATCTTAATGTGCTTAATATTAAAATCCAATAAAACTGATCCAAATCGTTAGACGTGAAACAACTGCCTCTGTCTGACACAATAAATTTTGGTTTGCTGTATGCCCTAAAGTAGTCCCTTAACGATTTTATAGCCTCTTTGTATTTGTTGTCCTTGTCGTGTATAATGTTGTGAACAGTTAGTAATATTTGAAAACGCAGGGGACAGTTTATGCAGCGGAACACTTGTGTGTCCGCTAAGTTCTCTTTATTCAATGTTGTGTTGGTCCCTCGCTTATTCTACATGAAGCCTCGCTGCTACAGCAGCGCAGTCGGCGTTTATGTATTTACTTATATATTTACTTACATATTAGGAGGCAAGACTTGTGCATTTATGTTTGCCATGTTTATGGTCAAAATCCACTTGAGAATGCTGACGCGGCATCATGTGTCGCGCTGCGTTCTCAAGCGGTCGATTTATATTTGCACTTGAATTGTTGCTGGCTTTGTGTTTATGTAACGACAAAGTGTCGTTGCCCAGTTTTGGTTTTAAGCGTGCACTTAAACAACAACATGCTATGTTTGTTGTTATATGAATTTATGTATGCCCTTGAACAGCAACAAAGTGTTGTTGTTATTATATTAATTTATTACATTTGTGGTATGCTACAATAATCTAAACAAATTTAGTGAAACCGTCTATTACTAAAAATATGTGTTTGTTCGCTCTTCCCGTAGCTACTGGTCCGTAATGATCGATGTGTGTTAACTCAAAAGGCTTATCTCCTTTCGGTATACTACGCACTTTAAACAGTTTTCGATATGATTATGACATTTTACTTTAAGGTTCTTTATCCAATAGCCTTTTGAAATACTATATATATTATCTTGTCCCTTCCTATATGTCCAAGTTCATTGTGATACTTGTGTAAAACATTATTTTCCATGTCCTTGGGTGGATAAAAATAATCGTCTATCGTTTGTTTTTCTGTAGACTACCCCATTTCTCATTTCAAAAAATTTGTCCTAATTATACTCGATACCTTAGGTAAAGAGTATATTGGGTTTGTGCAATGTCCGTCATGGTGTCCGTCCGTCTGTCCGTCTGTCCGTCCGTATGTATGCAAGTTTTTTCCACACCCTTCAAGCTAGAGACTTGAAACTTTCCAATTCTCTTTATCTATGGGATAGTGTCAAGATGGGGGTTCTACAATAGCTTGGGGGCTGGCAAATCGATAAATTCGATAACTCAAAACCAAAAAATCCACATATTTCGCACATCATTACAGTTAGAACTACCAAATTTGATAAGAAGATAGCTAGTAGCAGACCCCAAAAAACTGCATCAAAAATTTTTGGAGCCACGCCCACCCATTCTGCCTCCAGCCCCCCGCATTTTAAGGTCAAAAAATCCTTTATCTCGCACAGTTTTGAGCTGTAGCCACCAAATTTCGTGCCAAGATAGGTGATGATGACCCCCCAAAACCTACATCAACAGTTTGGATGCCACGCCCACCGATACTGCCCTAGCCGCCCCACCCAAAGATTCGTCAAAAACTGTAATGCGTTTATCTTCCAGAGTTGTCGAGCTAGAGCCACCAAATTTGGTAGTAAGACAGCTGGCAATGACCCCCAAAAATCAGTATCCAAGTTTTGGAGCCACGCCCACCCCTACCACGCCTCTTTCCCCACATTTCACAAACTTTGAGCTAGCGTCACCAAATTTGGTATGAAGGCAGCAATTGACATTTCACATAGATCTGCAGCAAAAATTTGGATTCCACGCCCACCCATAGCACCCCCAGTCCCCCTTTCCCCACTTTTTATAAACTTCGAGCTAGAGTCACCAAATTTGGTATGAAGAAGGCAGTTGACATTTCACATAGATCTGCAGCAAAAATTTGGATGCCACGCCCACACATACCGACCCCAGCCCCTCTTTCCCCACTTTTTACAAACTTCGAGCTAGAGTCACCAAATTTGGTATGAAGATAGCAATTGACATTCCACAAAGATCTGCATAAAAAATTGGATGCCACACCCTCACATACCGACCCCAGCCCCCCTCTACCACCTTTTAAAAACTTTGAGCTAGAGTCACCAAATTTGGAAGGATGATAGTTGGTGGCATCCTCATCTGCATCGGAGAATCTTTACGGCAGCGTACCGTACCCCTTTGCAATCAGGCCTCTTTTTACTGGTTTTAATACTGGTATCGAGTATGCCGCAGTCGGTTGCGTCCGACTGCAACGTTTCCACTTGTTTTCTCTAACATTGTCTTAATTTTCTGAATTTTGGAGTCCCTTGCTTGACAAATAGTGAGATTATCTTTAAAGCTAT
The DNA here is from genome assembly GCA_030179655.1 of Scaptomyza flava. Classification (NCBI taxonomy): domain Eukaryota; kingdom Metazoa; phylum Arthropoda; class Insecta; order Diptera; family Drosophilidae; genus Scaptomyza; species Scaptomyza flava. The sequence goes on along the minus strand of JARNME010000356.1, from coordinate 169,760 downwards.
TTGTTTCCACTATTAAAACATTTGTGCATCTTCTTAAGGCATATACATGATGCATTTTATTTCCAATTTTATGAACCAATTCATAATCATAATTTTGTTATTCTAGTACCCACCGAGCTATCCTAGGGTTGGGTTCAACTTTACTTAATGTAAGCGTTAAAAAATTACAGTCTGTAACTATTTTAAATCGTCTCCCTTGCACATAAATTCGAAATCTACGTAGCGCATAAATTATTTCCATAGTCTCCAGCTCAAGGCTGTGATATTTTGATTCTGTATCGGTTGTCCGTTTAGAGAAATAAAATACAGGATGCAATTTTCCATCTTCTTTCTTTTGCAACAGTACAGCTCCAAAACCTAAAGAACTTGCATCGCAATGTAGTTCAATCTCATCTTTGTAGTTGAAAATAGCTAGCACTGGCGACTGAATCAATTTTTCTTTGAAAACTAAAAAATAATCTGTTTTATCAAGCACAAATTGTCGATCTTTTCTTAGTCAATCGTAAAGTGGCTTTGCTGCAGTTGAAAACTCCTTGATGAATCGCCTAAAATAGGAGCAAATCTTTGAACTCCTTGCACTTTGTCTGGAACTGGAATTTATTTATTGCACCTGGTTCAGGGTATCTTCTAGTCGGGCTCTCCCGACTAGAGCCTTCTTATTTGTTTTTTAAAAAATACTGTTCAAGAATAATTTTTGAATGAATGAGCTCTGCTGTGCACTGCTTTATATATCCACCAGAACTCACCACAACGAATTATCTTGCTCATCCTTAAAACAAAACCAAAAAAAAAAGGACAAGTGTCACCAATACCAGCTGCAACCATCTGTTGCTATTTATAGGACAAAATTTTTATCTGTCCAAGAGTTGTGCTCATGCGAGAACCGTAACCATTTAACCAGCACTCGACTGTTTCGTCGATCTGTTATTTTTTCGACGAGATAAGTGTGTGGGAACTTAGTTTTTTGTAGTTCCTCTTTGTAAAATCCACCTTTTACTTCGGTACCCTGATAGTCTTTAAAAATGTATGTAGTGGGGTATGTATTTTGTATTTTTTTATTTTGGAAAATTTCACTTGTCCAGTTTGGGGTATACCCTTTCTCAAATAAATGTTTATGCTTACTTATACGCACATAATCATTTACTTTTGTGGAAGGCAATCGTGTCTTTTAATAAATCTCTTCTCTTTATTATTAACCTTCGCGCGTAAAACAGACTGACCCTCTGTTCAAGTTGAGTTACTGTCTTCATCGATTAAGAGCGTTGCTTAACTTATCTATCAATCTTAACATAATGCTAGTTACTCAAAAGGTTTGTTACATATATCGACTGTAAAGTAAGGTGTATGTGTATACCTCTATATACATGACTTATCCTACTATAGCTCGGCCATCCAACAATTTAGTACCCTGCTCGTAGTTTATGATATATGTTAAATGTTTACTACATCTTCTCATAAAAATATATTTTATTTAATTAACATTTAGTGATTTAATATTTGTCATTTGGTAATATCCATTTATTTTTTAGTTTTATTTTTTCCCACCCAGTGTCTTATGTTTTGAGCACTCCAAACTCCCTTGTAAGGATTTCGAGAGATCTGAAAATTCTTTACTTTTTTTAATAAAAACCTGTCATTTCTTAGTACTTTTGCAATAACATAGGGACCTTTGTTTTTCGGTATTAACTTTTTAGCAACTCCTACTGTGGCAATCAAATTTTTTACAATTACATAATCTTCTTTTGACGTAACAACGTCTTATAATTCTATAGAGCCGGCTGCACGCACGAAATAACATGACTCATGCGCCGTTACCTCGCTCATGCGGCGTTACCTCGCTCGCATGCGGCGTTACCTCTCTCTGAGGCGTTCCATGTAAGGCTTGAAGTGCAAGCGAAAGCGCGGTGTGAGCTCTATGAGCGTGTATTGGTGCAAATGCTTGCAGAGCAATACGCTATTGGTGTGAGCTATATGAGAGTGTATTGGTGCAAGTGTTTTGTTTGTATGTGTAAACATCTATAGAACCACAACACTCTGCCATGAAAACCTCTTAATCTCTGTAAGTGTATTCCACAGATAGTAGAACGGCGTTCTTATATTGAAATAATATGTTATTGTTGTACAACAATATCTCTGCCTGCAAATGAGTATTGGTGCAGTGGCAGAGAAGCGGACGGTCGAGCCACAAAGCTCTGCTGTTTAACAACAGAATGATGATGTTGAACACCCTATTAAAATATAAATGCTATTGTGGATATGTAGTTCCATAATATATTTGATATAGTTGCATATTTGATATGTATAAGTTGGCGCATAGCAAACAAATCAGAAATTACTAAAATAGTTTAATAATATTAAATAATGAATTTATTAATATGGAAAATAAGCTGGTTAGTGTATCCAACTTCATCATTCATCATTCGTCAAGTCCAACTATGTTTTGCTTCACACACACACGCACATATATCTATAGTACAATTACATGTTTTGATCGAGTATCAAGTGCAGTGAAAGTGAATGTGGTGTCAATTATTTATAGCAACGATAGATGCAGCGATAAAGGTAATGATTCTTTCGATTTAATTAAATATAAGTGATATATTGTCGAATATTCGTGCTCTCATCATTAAAATGAATAGCATCGGTCCGCTAGTGTAGCGATGTAGGTTATGCTATATTTGACAAAATTAAGTGTCTAAATTACAGGTTGGACCAGCCATCCGTCAAAGGGAACATTTTCTCCTATACAAACACATTGAGGCGGCTTTTAAAAACTAGATTTACGAAAATTTTTATGTTTCCAAATTTCAAATATTAATGTAAGATTTATAAACATAATTTAATCATTGTTTATTCTTATAATGAATTATTTCAAATTATTACTTTTTTATAACACATTACAATTAAATTTGCAAAAATAATTAAGTCACTGATATAAAAAATTTAATTATATTATTACAATAATAAAATCAAAATTTTAATTTTAACGATTGAGTAGAAATTTTAACAATAAATTTTATTCAGTATTTTGTTGTATTTTTATTTTTTAATTTTAAAATGAAGAATTGAATGAAGAATTTTATGAAATTTTTTATTCATATATACCTAACTTGATCAATTTCATTGTGATTTCCAATTACCTCCTTCTCTATATACATTCAAATTATTTAAACAATAAAATTAAAATTTTCTTTTGAAAAATGCTACTATTCCATCAGTATTTTGTTAAGACGTGGTCACATTCAACTATCGTCAGTAAACCGACTTACAGACAACCATTTTTTTTTTTTTTGTAATTTTTGGTTTTTTGTTTAGACTTTTTGTAGTTTGCTTCATTGTATGCCTGAGCTTTTGACTGGTTTTCCATGGCCCGTTTTCTTAAATCTTTCAGATTTCGTTCATTATCTATATTGTTTATTTCCTCTAATTTTTCTTTTAGCTCATCGATAACTTTGCTTTCAGCTGTACTCCAAATATTAGTTTGCTTGGTATTTGTTTAATGCTACGATGTAAAATATTGTTAAGTGAATACTCAACTTGTTCAAATACAGAGTCCTAGTGTATTCCCTTGTCATATTCAATTAGTTTGGCATTCATCGGACCTATATTCCTGTTGACGCGTTCGACTTGCCCTTTAGCCTGCGGACTTCCTGTTGCTATCTTAATGTGCTTAATATTAAAATCCAATAAAAACTGATCCAAATCGTTAGACGTGAAACAACTGCCTCTGTCTGACACAATAAATTTTGGTTTGCTGTATGCCCTAAAGTAGTCCCTTAACGATTTTATAACCTCTTTTGTATTTGTTGTCCTTGTCGTGTATAATGTTGTGAACAGTTAGTAATATTTGAAAACGCAGGGGACAGTTTATGAAGCGGAACACTTGTGTGTCCGCTAAGTTCTCTTTATTCAATGTTGTGTTGGTCCCTCGCTTATTCTACATGAAGCCTCGCTGCTACAGCAGCGCAGTCGGCGTTTATGTATTTACTTATATATTTACTTATACATTAGGAGGCAAGAGTTGTGCATTTATGTTTGGCATGTTTATGGTCAAAATCCACTGGAGAATGCTGACGCGGCATCATGTGTCGCGCTGCGTTCTCAAGCGGTTGATTTACATTTGCACTTGAATTGTTGCTGGCTTTGTGTTTATGTAACGAAAAAGTGTCGTTGCCCAGTTTTGGTTTTAAGCGTGCACTTAAACAACAACATGCTATGTTTGTTGTTATATGAATTTATGTATGCCCTTGAACAGCAACAAAGTGTTTTAATTGTTTTCTAAATTGTGGCGGAAAATTTTTGGATAATTGAGATAGGACGGCTTTTTCTCTGTTTTCTGTGTTTGTTTGAACTACATCATAGTTCGAAAGTGACTCGTGTTGTAAATTATTAATTGTAATTAATTGATCTGTATTTGTTGTATGTAATAGACGGACAATGGTATTTTTGGATGTTGCAATTGTGTTGGCAACATATACACCAGGTTGAATTTCCTGGTTGGAATAAAAATATTATCGTCATTTGAAATTAACGTAATTTTTCGGACAATATGTGATCTTGCTGGTAGAAGTATTGAATTCTTACCAGAATCATGTAATAGGGACATGAATCGGATATTTTAAATTATTGGGTCTAATTATTAACCAGTCTTCCGATGGCTTAAAATCTAGTTGACAATTAAATTTTTTAATGAAATCAATGCCTATTATTCCATCGCATGGTATAGCTAATTCTAGATCAACTATATGAAAGTTGTGTGGAATTATATATTTTGCCTGTCTGTATCTCTATTGATGCAAGACCTTTGGATTTTAATATTTATTTACTAATGCTTCGAATATTTATTACGTTATTTAATTGGATGTCATGAAAAACATCAGAAGTTTCTTTAATGATTGAAATGTCTGCACCTGTATCTATTAAAAAGGTAAGTGTTTTACCGGTTGACACGTGGTCAAATGAAACAAATATATTGAGACTAAAATTTACTGTATGAACCGTTGTATTTATTGTTGGGTACCTAAAGGTGTCTGGGAGTTTCCCGAAGCTCCTGGGTAATTCTCACATTGCTATTGTTACTTTGGCCTCTATTTGAGTTGCCACGGCCTCGGCCTCTAGATCTACCTCTATTTTGACCTCTGCTTTGGCCTCTGTAATTATTATTATAATTACCATAGTTATTATCATTATAATTATTGTTATTATAATTATCACGTCCATTGCCTCTACCGCGATTATTTCTGTTATAACCGCGTTGGGCGTGGCCTCTTGGGCGAATAGTATAGAGTTGGGGCTACCTGTTATTTCTGTGCTACAATTAATGTACTTGCTGATTGCATCATCTTTAGCTTGCCATGATCAGTATTTTTGATCATGGTTTAATCGCTTCTTTAGTGCTGAATTTATCAGCATGCTCTGATGGTAATCCCTCATCAATATACGAAGATTCAAGCAATTTTCGTAGATTATCGATTTCATTGGTAAATTGCGTGGCTGTTTTGCCTTTTTGATAGACATTTGCCAGTTTCGCATTTATTACGTCGGATGTTTCACCGACAATTGTGTCTTGCAATTTCTTTATTATTGCCACAATTGTTGTTTCGTCTTGGATTTTGCAGAGGGTTGAGCCTACCTAGGTCGTTGATGCATTTGTACGCTCTTTCAAAGGTCTCTTTAATGTCTTGGATTTTTTTTTTGATAATTCACTCCATTCCATATTTAATGGAGAGAAAAAATAGTTCTTGTCTTGATAGGAATGTTGCATTGACCGTTTTTATATTTTTATCTGTACAATCGCACAAGAATATTTCCGTTGGGCCTAAAATGGGATGTGTATCTATTACTGACGTTACTCTAACGTACGGTAATGTTTGTAATACTTGTGCTTTTTTACTGCACATGTATAATGGACTTGATTCTAATCCGTGTTGTTTCATAAGTTCATTCACGAATATGTGTATAGTTATATATTCAGAGAATTTTGAAAGAGTTTGTATTGCTTGAATACGAAAATTTGGGTATATATATATATATCAGTATATACTTTGTTAATTATTTCATTAATCATTTCTAAATTTTGTCTAGATCTGTTCCTTGCTCAGTGAAGTGTATTTTTTCTTAAGACTTTTTTGTGTGATGTGTAAACTTTGAAAAGTAGGTTTAAGATCATCAGTGCCACTATAATGCCAATCAAAATGAGCATATATTGTAAGTCTGGTGACGAAACTCTACTTTGTTTATAACATTTGCTGTCGAATCGACAGTCTTTACATCTACAATGCCCATTTTGGCTAAAGTTAATTTATAAAAATTTTCGTATTTATTTGTTGTTTGCATACGAGTTTATTGAAAAAATGCAGTGAAAAAGGAATTTTTTTTTCATGAAAAATGATCATTAAAATCAAAAGGTTCTTCCTGGAAAGTTCTTCATTTAAATCAAAAAGTTCTTCTTGGACAATTCTTCCCTCATACAAATATTCTTTTTAATTTTATTTTTAAATTTTGTTTACAGAGACGGAAATAAGAGGTTAATTTGCATATGATCGGCTTACAATTTTTATTTATACAATTAAAAATCCGATCATATGTTTTTAGTATCAGCCTAACAGTTGTTAGTTGGTTTTAACCTGCACCTTTTGGTGCATCTGGTTAGGTTTAGAGGTTTAATTATAATGGCATCGGGGCTTAGCATTTGCAGCCCTTTTGCGTTGCTTCGCTCTTGGGCGAAGTTGTTGCTCGATGTGGCTTATTATCTCCTTGCAGCGTTGTCGCTCCTCGTCGTTGTTGATTGTTTTCAACAGATCCAGTTCGAGGCGGCGCTTTTGCATAAGTTTTCTTATGCGTCCTCCTCGTTTCTTCTTCCTTGGTGTCTTCTTGGTGTTTCTTGTCCTGTACTCAGCTATTGTGAGTGGGCGCGGTCCATCGTTTGGACACACCTCCAAAGCTTCTTGTAGCGTTGGTGCGTCCCTTTGCTCGACGGGAGCAGCGTTGACGAACGATGGGTCGTCGCTCATGAATGGATTATGCTTGTTTTTTGTTTATTGTCGGCATTGATGTCTCGTTCACGTGGCCGGTGCCGCTGCACAGGCATATTTAATTCTCTTTGACTTGTTGATATTTAAATTGTTTGCACGAGTTATATTTTATTTGCATGTCTTTGATTTTTTTTTTTTAATCATTGTTATTATTATTGGTTTTTTCACTTTCTTTTTCTCGTTTCACCTTGGCTTTTTTAGTTTACTCGTCCTTGGTCCTTATAAGGACCGATGTCACGGTCGCCATGTTGTGAACAGTTAGTTAGTTATTTGAAAACGCAGGGACAGTTTATGCAGCGGAACACTTGTGTGTCCGCTAAGTTCTCTTTATTCAATGTTGTGTTGGTCCCTCGCTTATTCTACATGAAGCCTCGCTGCTACAGCAGCGCAGTCGGCGTTTATGTATTTACATATATATTACCTATATATATTAGGAGGCAAGAGTTGTGCATTTATGTTTGGCATGTTTATGGTCAAAATCCACTTGAGAATGCTGACGCCGCATCATGTGTCGCGCTGCGTTCTCAAGCGGTCGATTTACATTTGCACTTGAATTGTTACTGGCTTTGTGTTTATGTAACGACAAAGTGTCGTTGCCCAGTTTTGGTTTTAAGCGTGCACTTAAACAACAACATGCTATGCTTGTTATACTCGATACCGAAGGTAACTAGTATATGGTTTTGTGCAATGTCCGTCATGGTGTCTGTCCGTCTGTCCGTCCGTATGTATGCAAGTTTTTTCCACACCCTTCAAGCTAGAGACTTGAAACTTTCCAATTCTCTTTATCTATGGGATAGTAAATTAAAGTGTCAAGATGGGGGTTCTACGATAACTGGGGGGCTGGCAAATCGATAAATTCGATAACTCAAAACCGATAAATCCACATATTTCGCACATCCTTACAGCTAGAACTACCAAATTTGGTAAGAAGCTAGCTACTAGCAACCCCCAAAAAACTGCATTATAATTTTGGAGCCACGCCCCCCCATTCCGCCCCCAGCCCCCCCGAATTTTAAAGTCAAAAAAGCATATATCTCCCTCAGTTTTTGAGCTATAGCCACCAAATTTGGTGCCAAGATAGGTGATGATGACCCCCTAAAAACTGCATCAAAAGTTTGGATGCCACGCCCACCGACACTGCCCTAGCTACCCCCATCCACCCCAACGCTTCGTCAAAAACGGGAATGCGTGTATCTTCCAGAGTTGTGGAGCTAGAGCTTCCAAATTTGGTGGGAAGATAGCTAGTAGCGATCCCCAAAAAACTGCATCAAAGTTTTGGAGCCGCGCCCACCCATTCCGCCCCCAGCCCCCCCGCATTTTGAAATCAGAAATAGCTATATCTCCCAAAGTTTTTGAGCTAGAGCCACCAAATTTGGTGCCAAGATAGGTGATGATGACCCTCTAAAAACTGCATCAAAAGTTTGGATGCCACGCCCACCGATCCTACCCTAGCCGCCCCCATCCACCCCAACGCTTCGTCAAAAACGGGAATGCGTGTATCTTCCAGAGTTGTGGAGCTAGAGCCACCAAATTTGGTAGGAAGATAGCTGGCAACAACCCCAACAGAATTGCATCATAGTTTTGGAGCCTTGCCCAACCATTCCGCCCCCTTTCCCCACCTTTACAAACTTTGAGCTAGAGTCACCAAATTTGGTATGAAGGTAGCATTTGACATTCCACAAGGATCTGCAGCAAAAATTTGGATGCCATGCCTACCCATAACGCCCCCAGCCCCCCCCCCCCTTTTCTCACTTATTACAAACTTCGAGCTAGAGTCACCAAATTCGGTATGAAGATAGCAATTGACATTCCTCATGGATCGGCAGCAAAAATTTGAATGCCACGCCCAACCATACCGCCCCCAGCCCCCCTTTCCCCACTTTATACAAACTTCGAGCTAGAGTCAACAAATTCGGTATGAAGATAGCAATTGACATCCCACATAGATCTGCGTAAAAATTTGGATGCCACGCCCAACCATACCGCCCCCAGCCCCCCTTTCCACACTTTATACAAACTTCGAGCTAGAGTCACCAAATTCGGTATGAAGATAGCAATTGACATCCCACATAGATCTGCGCAAAAATTTGGATGCCACGCCCAACCATACCGCCCCCAGCCCCCCTTTCCACACTTTATACAAACTTCGGCTTGAGTCAACAAATTCGGTATGAAGATAGCAATTGACATCCCACATAGATCTGCGCAAAAATTTGAATGCCACGCCCAACCATACCGACCCCAGCCCCCCTTTCCCCACTTTATACAAACTTCGAGCTAGAGTCAACAAATTTGGTATGAAGGTAGCATTTGAAATTCCACAAGGATCTGCAGCAAAATTTGGATGCCACGCCCAACCATACCGCCCCCAGCCCCCCTTTCCCCACTTTATACAAACTTTGAGCTAGAGTCACCAAATTTGGTATGAAGGTAGCATTTGACATTCCACAAGGATCTGCAGCAAAAATTTGGATGCCACGCCCAACCATACCGCCCCCAGCCCCCCTTTCCCCACTTTATACAAACTTCGAGCTAGAGTCAACAAATTCGGTATGAAGATAGCAATTGACATCCCACATGGATGGGCATCAAATTTTTAATACTGGTATCGAGTATACCGCAGTCGGTTGCGTCCGACTGCAACGTTTCCACTTGTTGTTATATGAATTTATGTACGCCCTTGAACAGCAACAAAGTGTTGTTGTTATTATATTTATTTATTACATTTGTGGTATGCTACAATAATCTAAACAAATTTAGTGAAACCGTCTATTACTAAAAATATGTGTTTGTTCGCTCTTCCCGTAGCTACTGGTCCGTAATGATCGATGTGTATTAACTCAAAAGGCTTATCTCCTTTCGGTATACTATGTAAAAATCCTTCTGCTTTTCCCCGTTTTGGGTGAAGATGCTACGCACTTTAAACAGTTTTCGATATGATTATGACATTTTACTTTAAGGTTCTTTATCCAATAGCCTTTTGAAATAATATATATCATCTTGTCCCTTCCTATATGTCCAAGATCATTGTGATACTTGTGTAAAACATTATTTTCCATGTCCTCGGCCACATTGAGAACTAAAAAATAATCTGTTTTATCAAGCGCAAATTGTCGATCTTTTCTTAGTAAATCGTAAAGTGGCTTTGCTGCCGTTGAAAAATCCTTGATGAATCGCCTAAAATAGGAGCATAGTCCCAAAAATCTTTGAACTCCTTGCACTTTGCTTGGAATTGAAATTTATTTATTGCACCTGGGTTCAAGGTATCTTCTAGTCGGGCTCTCCCGACTAGAGCCTTCTTATTGTTTTTTAAATGTACTGTTCAAGAATAATTTTTTGAATGAATGAGCTCTGCTGTGCACTGCTTTATATATCCACCAGAACTCACCACAACGAATTATCTTGCTCATCCTTAAAACAAACCAAAAAAAAAGGACAAGTGTCACCAATACCAGCTGCAACCATCTGTTGCTATTTATAGGGCAAAATTTTTATCTGTCCAAGAGTTGTGCTCATGCGAGAACCGTAACCATTTAACCAGCACTCGACTGTTTCGTCGATCTGTTATTTTTTCGACGAGATAAGTGTGTGGGAACTTAGTTTTTTGTAGTTCCTCTTTGTAAAATCCACCTTTTACTTCGGTACCCTGATAGTCTTTAAAAATGTATGTAGTGGGGTATGTATTTTGTATATTTTTATTTTGGAAAATTTCACTTGTCCAGTTTGGGGTATACCCTTTCTCAAATAAATGTTTATGTTTACTTATACGCACATAATCATTTACTTTGTGGAAGGCAATCGTGTCTTTTAATAAATCTCTTCTCTTATTATTAACCTTCGCTAGATCGCACGTAAACAGACTGACCCTCTGTTCAAGCTGAGTAACTGTCTTCATCGATTAAGAGCGTTGCTTAACTTATCTATCAATCTTAACATAATGCTAATTACTCAAAAAGGTTTGTTACATATATCGACTGTAAAGTAAGGTGTATGTGTATACCCCTATATACATGACTTATCCTACTATAGCTCGGCCATCCAACAATTTAGTACCCTGCTCGTAGTTTATGATATATGTTAAATGTTTACTACATCTTCTCATAAAAATATATTTTATTTAATTAACATTTAGTGATTTAATATTTGTCATTTGGTAATATCCATTTATTTTTTAGTTTTATTTTTTCCCACCCAGTGTCTTATGTTTTGAGCACTCCAAACTCCCTTGTAAGGATTTCGAGAGATCTGAAAATTCTTTACTTTTTTTTAATAAAAACCTGTCATTTCTTAGTACTTTTGCAATAACATAGGGACCTTTGTTTTTCGGTATTAACTTTTTAGCAACTCCTACTGTGCAATCAAAATTTTTTACAATTACATAATCTTCTTTTGACGTAACAACGTCTTATAATTCTATAGAGCCGGCTGCACGCACGAAATAACATGACTCATGCGCCGTTACCTCGCTCATGCGGCGTTACCTCGCTCGCATGCGGCGTTACCTCTCTCTGAGGCGTTCCATGTAAGGCTTGAAGTGCAAGCGAGAGCGCGGTGTGAGCTCTATGAGCGTGTATTGGTGCAAATGCTTGCAGAGCAATACGCTATTGGTGTGAGCTATATGAGAGTGTATTGGTGCAAGTGTTTTGTTTGTATGTGAAAACATCTATAGAACCACAACACTCTGACACGCAAACCTCTTAATATCTGTAGGTGTATTCCACAGACAGTAGAACGGCGTTCTTATATTGAAATAATACGTTATTGTTGTACAACAATATCTCTGCCTGCAAATGAGTATTGGTGCAGTGGCAGAGAAGCGGACGGTCGAGCCACAAAGCTCTGCTGTTTAACAACAAGAATGATGATGTTGAACACCCTATTAAAATATAAATGCTATTGTGGATATGTAGTTCCATAATATATTTGATATAGTTGCATATTTTGATATGTATAAGTTGGCGCATAGCAAACAAATCAGAAATAACTAAAATAGTTTAATAATATTAAATAATTAATTTATTAATATGGAAAATAAGCTGGTTAGTGTTTTTGTTTTTGCGCTTTTACGCTCACTCTCTCACTCTCTCTCTCTTTTTTCAAGCACTGCAGTTCATTAAACCGTTTCTTGATCGTTTAAGGCCCAACCAAACGATGCTTGCTCGCGCAAAGCATCGAAGTTGGCAAAGTTTCAACATATGCTACGTCGTGTATCTGCCCAAACGATGCTTACGCACGGCTTCGTTGAATTTTGTTTTTTTAAAGAATGCTTAAGCGCCTAAGCATGAGTTCAATCATTGAAAACATGCTTCGATGCTTTGTGCTCTAGAGCTGTCGCTGTTATTTTATTATATGGAAAAATTTAAAATAATTGTTAGATCTTCATTTTATTGCTTAGAAACATATTGATATACTATTTTTGGGGGTTGCTAGTAGCTATCTTCTCACCAAATTTGGTAGTTCTAGCTGTAAGGATGTGCGAAATATGTGGATTTATCGGTTTTGAGTTATCGAATTTATCGATTTGCCAGCCCCCCAGTTATCGTAGACCCCATGTTGACACTTTAATTTACTATCCCATAGATAAAGAGAATTGGAAAGTTTCAAGTCTCTAGCTTGAAGGGTGTGGAAAAAACATGCAACCATACGGACGGACAGACGGACAGACACCATGACGGACATTGCACAAACCCAATATACTCTTTACCTTCGGTATCGAGTATAAAATGGAAGTGAGATGTAACAAAACTGCAACTATCACAGTTAAGGAACAGTAGTAGTAGATACTTAACCCTTAAATTGAAACACCTAACGTATTCATACTTTTCGAAACAGTGTAAGACTCATATCTCGAACTGTTAAGCTAGTTTAATGAACTTCTTTATTAAATGTAAGAAAAGTGGGGAGAATAGTGAAAAGCGGCATCCCCGTTTACTTTACCGGCTGTGAACGGCAGCTCACTATCGGATGTTGAGGGAGTTGAACTGATGTTACCTAAATGTGAATATCTAACTAAATATGATATAAGCTTATATGTTATTTAAAAAACTACATTTTCGAAAACAAAAAAACCGGTTTATTAAAACTCAATTCAAATTTAATTGAATATAAGTAAATATTTTGTGTACCCGTATAACAGCCTGCTTTTATTTTTAAATGAAAAAATAATCACAGCTATTCCCTTCCATCAGTTTTATAGATTCATTGCCTTCCGTTTTTAACAGCCCAATTTTTGTCAAATAATGGGCGATTGAATATAAATTGTAGGAACATATGATAAATTATTAAAGTAAGTATAAAAGTGAAGCGAAAAAAGAAACATAAGGTAAAAATACTGTATGAGATGCAAAAGAAATAAATAAACAAAATAATAATTAACAACAATAATCAGCAATCAATCGGGAACATGCAGCGTTATAATCTCAAAGTGCGTGATGAAAAGCGATAGGGAAAGAACCAACTATAATGTTGAAGAAAATCTATAAGACAATTTCGTCTTTCCACAAATTGTTTTAACTGTATAACCTACCAAGCTCAGGCAAGCAAATTGTTCTTAAAAGCGTCAAATTGTAAACTCTTTGAAACGACAAGATCTGATGCTCCTTAAGCGTGAAAGTTGTAACACTCATGTGTTTAAGTCAGCGATTAGATTCTGAGTAGAATTTAATCTCAATACCTAAAAGCTGATAAAATATAGATACAGACATATAGATCTAGGAAGCTTACGGTGTTGACCTAAATATTGATTCGTTCTTGATCGTTTACTCTAACGCGCTCTTTTGTGTTGGTGTTGGTCGCGGTCAAACTTTTCTCCGTTGCTTGTTGCTTTCGGTGGTCGCGCTCGCGCCGTTTTTGTTTGTGAAGCTGTGAAGTAAGTTTTGTTTGTAGCTTTACTATTTGCACATTAGGGTGGACCTGTATCTTAATAATAACAATTTTCTGCAGAGAATTTTTTATTTTTATTTATTTAGTTTTTTACTTTTATATTCTTTTAATAAATTCAATAAAAATGTCTGTTTGCTGCTATGCGAATTGTCAAGTCCGCGCTAACTCAAAAATGGGTTTTGTCTGCTGCTGGATGTGCACAAATGTTGCTCATGAGCAATGTGCTGGCATTAATGGCCGTATCTCAGACCTCTTGAAGGTTACTAATTTAGAGTGGCCGTGTTGGTCATGTTGGAAAAAAAAAAGACATTGCAAGCTTTATAGAAACTCAGCTTGGCTTAGAGGGCGTTTTCTGTCAGTTGAATAAACTGTGTGAAAAATTCTCATCGGTTCAGAGAAACCTTAGCGAGAAAAATCTTGTACAGGATTCTCCAAAGCGTAAAAAGGCCAACGTTGGGCAGTTATCGAGCTCTGTGACGTTCGAAAATACTCCAAACGCTCCGATACCACAGGGTAAAGTAAATAAAAATCTTCATGTCCCTTCTACTAAAGTTATCGAGAACTTAGATGATATAACAATAACTCCCATAGATATTGTCTTATCTGATCCCGATCCTTCGGTTCCTTTGGTGGTTAGTAGTGTTGATGTTAATCAACAAAAAAACTATCAAACCTAAAGAGCCAAATATTCAATTATCCGAGACTGAGTCTTCCAAACCAGCCTCAGTGGAGGATATAATTAAAAAATTTGTTGCTTTCCCACCTAAAAAACAAATATTTGTTTCAAGGCTTCCCCCTGATTTAACATCAGATGATGTCAAGGTCTACATCAAGGCCAAATCGAATGCCAATGTCACGGTGGAGAAATTCAAATTTGCTTATGATCGGAACATTTCGTCTTTTAAAATCAGTGTTTCGAATCAAGATTTTTGCACCATATGCTGCAAAGAATTTTGGCCAGAACACATAATTGTGAAAGAGTATACTGCAAGAAATAAAAATCGGCACCCGATTGTATCTACACTTCCGGTGGTTGGTTCTAAGGTAACTCTCCCAATTACTGATAGTTAAAAAACTAACATCCTCCTTCTTACTTCGCTATCAGAATGTAAGAGGTCTTTGTAGTAAACTCACTAGCTTATACCTTAATAGTCTTTCTTTCCTTTTCCATGTCATTGCCTTTACTGAAACGTGGTTAAGGCAAGACATTCTCAATTCCGAAATTCTATGTAGTACATATTCTATTAATAGAAAGGACCGTACTCTTCGGCGTGGTGGTGGAGTGCTTATTGCTGTGAATGTTGACTTTCCTTCTGAAACAGTCGTATTAAATAGTTCTTTTGATATAGAGTTTATTGCTGTAAAGCTAAATATTTACGGTATTAACATTTTATCACTTGTTCCTATATACCTCCTTCCTCTGATCTCTCTATCTATGAGACACATCTAACTGCTATTTCTTGTCCTGACTCTGGTGCCCTGACTCCCACTGCCCCGAATGAATTTTTAATCTACTTACTTGAGATGTCATTGAGTCAAATTAATGCTATCCCAAATTCTCTTGATCTGATTTTTGTTTTGGATTCATCATCTTCATCCGTTTCCCGTTCCCAGCCTATATCTTATCCCGAAGACTTATACCATCCTGCGTTGGAGCTGTTGATTAATTTACGTTCCCGGACGCGTTGCAATGTCAAAATGCCTTTGAGTCGATTTCGTCAATTTCGGAAACTGATTTTGAGGGTCTCGCCCTGCTTTTATCCCATACTGACTGGTCTCCCCTCTACGAGTCTGACGACTTGGACGTGGCAATCAGTATTTTTTACAATACCTTATATTCTTTATTTGATTTATGTGTCCCGGTTGGTAAGCTAAACAGGTCTAATAAACCTGTTTGGTTTAACCGAGAGTTGACAATTCTCAAAAATCGAAAATCTAAACTCTACAAGAGATTTAGAAAAAGCGGCTCATCGGTAGCCTATTCTGATTACTTGATTGCTCGTGCCAGTTTTGCTATCTTAAACAACCAATGTTATAAGAATTACCTGACTCGGTGTAGATTACAGTTTCAGCAGGATCCAAAGCGGTTTTTTTGATTTTGTTAATGCGAAGCGTAGGTCATCGACACTCCCAACGGAGGTATTCTTTGAGGAAACGAAGGCCAATTCTGAACAGGAGATTGCAAATATATTTGCCCAATTTTTCCAAACAACGTATAGTTCTTTTCAATCTCAAGTCGGTTTGCCTTACCCTTATCAGGTTAATGGCTCGAATCGCATCTTTGGACTGAAAATCACTGAGAACTCACTTTTAAATAATCTACATGTTTTGAAACCTATATTTTCCCCAGGACCTGACGGAGTGCCAGGCTGTGTGCTTAGACACTGCGCTCATGGTCTTTTAAAGCCATTGCTTAAAATTTTTAACTTGTCCCTGGAGTTAGGCTCCTTTCCAAAAATTTGGAAAGAGTCATTTATTATTCCTCTCCATAAAAAAGGAAACAAATGTAATGTTCAAAATTATAGGGGTATCTCCAAGTTGTCCGCTATTCCTAAGATTTTTGAAAAATTAATAACCTCCCATCTTCAACAACTTTGTAAATCTATTATTTCACCGTGCCAGCACGGATTTATGAAACAAAGATCTACTACCACTAACTTGTTAGAATTTACTTCGTTTGTTATCAAGGGTTTTCAGGACAAATTGCAGACTGATGTTATTATACTGATTTTAGTAAGGCTTTCGACTCTGTAGATCATCATCTACTAATACATAAACTAGAACTCTTGGGCTTTTCAAATATTCTAGTTCTTTGGATTAAAGACTACCTAACTCTTAGAACTCAGAGGGTTTTATTTAAAGGGTCCGTTTCCAAGACGGTTCAGGTCACTTCAGGCGTTCCTCAGGGTAGTCATCTTGGTCCTTTATTATTTATTTTGTTTATAAACGATCTTCCATCGGTTATAAAGTTCTCTCGGGTTTTGATATATGCTGATGATGTAAAGTTATGCACGTCAGCTGCAACTCCCCTAGCTGCTCAACAGCTTCAAAGAGATTTAGACAACTTTCAAATGTGGTGTAAAGTAAATTTTTTAAATCTTAATTACAGTAAATGTAAGTAATGTCATTTTTTAGATGTTAGCCCTTTTTAATATTTATTTTCTTGACAACAAACCACTAGACAGAATTGAATGGGTTGACGATTTGGCATCGTTATGGACCCAAAGCTTAAGTTAAGCATATTTCTTCAATTTCTAATCGAGCATCTGGTGTCTTGGGCTTCATTAAGCGCTGGTCCAAGGAGTTCAACGATCCCTACTGAAACAAACCCCGGTATACTTCTCTTGTAGGACCGATTCTGGAATATGGATCTTGTATATGGTTTCCCAAATACGAAATTCATCAGAATAAAATAGAATCGGTACAAAAAGAATTTCTGCTCTTCGCACTTAGAGGTCTTAACTGGGACACTAACAATAATTTGCCATCTTATCGTAGTAGACTTTTACTAATAGATCTTCCTTCTCTTAATGATCGTAGAGTAATGCTAGCTTTTTCCTTTTTCACAAATTAATTAATGGTGAAATTGATTCTTCTGAATTAATTAACCAAATTAACTTAGCTGTTCCTATTAGAAATACTAGAAATTTTGTACCTATATCTCTTCAAACTTGTAATTCTAATTATGCTCTTCATAGCCCTTTTCGTATTCTGTGTTCTATTTATAGCGATCTTTCCCACTTAATACACAGTGCCACTCCTACTTGCTCTATAAAAAGTTAGTTTTGTGTCATTTGTCTACATGTTCGCGATCATCGTAACCGCACGTTAAGCGGAGCGCCCCTCGGTCGGATGGGCGGGAGGTGGGTCGCTTTGTGCGTGGGTCCGCGCGTTAACAAGCCGGTGCTTGGTATCGTTGGGCCACTTGACTGTACTGTTCGTAAGTACATCTACGTCAGATATAAAATGACAGGTTGGACCAGCCATCCGTCAAAGGGAACATTTTCTCCTATATCAAACACATTGAGGCGGGCTTTTTAAAAACTTGATTTACGAAAATTTTTATGTTTTCAAATTTCAAAAATTAAATGTAAGATTTATAAACAATAATTTAATCATTGTTTATTCTTATAATGAATTATTTCAAATTATTACTTTTTTATAACAAATTACAATTAAATTTGCAAAAATAATTAAGTCACTGATATAAAAAATTTAATTATATTATTACAATAATAAAATCAAAATTTAATTTTATCGATTGAGTAGAAATTTTAACAATAAATTTATTCAAGTATTTTGTTGTATTATTATTTTTTAATTTTAAAATGAAGAATTGAATGAAGAATTTTATGAAAATTTTATTATATATACCTAACTTGATCAATTTCATTGTGATTTCCAATTACCTCCTTCTCTATATAGATACAAATTTATTTAACAAATAAAATTAAAATTTTCTTTTGAAAAATGCTACTATTCCATCAGTATTTTCTTAAGACGTTGTCACATTCAACTATCGTCAGTAAACCGACTTTACAGACAACCATTTTTTTTTTTTTTTTTTGTAATTTTTGGTTGTTTGTTTAGACTTTTTGTACTTTGCTTCATTGTATGCCTGAGCTTTTGACTGGTTTTCCATGGCCCGTTTTCTTAAATCTTTCAGATTTCGTTCATTATCTATATTGTTTATTTCCTCTAATTTTCTTTTAGCTCATCGATAACTTTGCTTTCAGTTGTACTCCAAATATTAGTTTGCTTGGTATTTGTTTAATGCTACGATGTAAAATATTGTTAAGTGAATACTCAACTTGTTCAATTACAGAGTCCTAGTCCCTTGTCATATTCAATTAGTTTGGCATTCATCGGACCTATATTCCTGTTGACGCGTTCGACTTGCCCTTTAGCCTGCGGACTTCCTGTTGCTATCTTAATGTGCTTATATTAAAATCCAATAAAAACTGATCCAAATCGTTAGACGTGAAACAACTGCCTCTGTCTGACACAATACATTTTGGTCTGCTGTATGCTCTAAAGTAGTCCCTTAACGATTTTATAACCTCTTTTGTCTTTGTTGTCCTTGTCGTGTATAATGTTGTGAACAGTTAGTAATATTTGAAAACGCAGGGGACAGTTTATGCAGCGGAACACTTGTGTGTCCGCTAAGTTCTCTTTATTCAATGTTGTGTTGGTCCCTCGCTTATTCTACATGAAGCCTCGCTGCTACAGCAGCGCAGTCGGCGTTTATGTATTTACTTATATATTTACTTATACATTAGGAGGCAAGAGTTGTGCATTTATGTTTGGCATGTTTATGGTCAAAATCCACTGGAGAATGCTGACGCGGCATCATGTGTCGCGCTAAGTTCTCAAGCGGTCGATTTACATTTGCACTTGAATTGTTGCTGGCTTTGTGTTTATGTAACGACAAAGTGTCGTTGCCCAGTTTTGGTTTTAAGCGTGCATTTAAACAACAACATGCTATGTTTGTTGTTATATGAATTTATGTATGCCCTTGAACAGCAACAAAGTGTTTTTAATTGTTTTCTAAATTGTGGCGGAAAATTTTGGGATAATTGAGATAGGACGGCTTTTTCTCTGTTTTCTGTGTTTGTTTGAACTACATCATAGTTCGAAAGTGATTCGTGTTGTAAATTATTAATTGTAATTAATTGATCTGTATTTGTTGTATGTAATAGACGGACAATTGTATTTTTGGATGTTGCAATTGTGTTGGCAACATATACACCAGGTTGAATTTCCTGGTTTGGAATAAAAATATATCGTCATTTGAAATTAACGTAATTTTTCGGACAATATGTGATCTTGCTGGTAGAAGTATTGAATTCTTACCAGAATCATATGTAATAGGGACATGAATCGGATATTTTAAATTATTGGGTCTAATTATTAATCAGTCTTCCGATTGTTTAAAATCTAGTTAACAATTAAATTTTTAATGAAATCAATGCCTATTATTCCATCGCATGGTATAGCTAATTTTAGATCAACTATATGAAAGTTGTGTGGAATTATATATTTGCCTGTCTGTATCTCTATTGATGCAAGACCTTTGGATTTTAATATTATTTACTAATGCTTCGAATATTTATTACGTTATTTAATTGGATGTCATGAAAACATCAGAAGTTTCTTTAATGATTGAAATGTCTGCACCTGTATCTATTAAAAAGGTAAGTGTTTTACCGGTTGACACGTGGTCAAATGAAACAAATATATTGAGACTAAAATTTACTGTATGAACCGTTGTATTTATTGTTGGGTACCTAAAGGTGTCTGGGAGTTTCCCGAAGCTTCCTGGGTAATTCTCACATTGCTATTGTTACTTTGGCCTCTATTTGAGTTGCCACGGCCTCGGCCTCTAGATCTACCTCTATTTTGACCTCTGCTTTGGCCTCTGTAATTATTATTATAATTACCATAGTTATTATCATTATAATTATTGTTATTATAATTATCACGTCCATTGCCTCTACCGCGATTATTTCTGTTATAACCGCGTTGGGCGTGGCCTCTTTGGGCGAATAGTATAGAGTTGGGGCTACCTGTTATTTCTGTGCTACAATTAATGTACTTGCTGATTGCATCATCTTTAGCTTGCCATGATCAGTATTTTTGATCATGGTTTTAATCGCTTCTTTAGTGCTGAATTTATCGGCATGCTCTGATGTTAATCCCTCATCAATATACGAAGATTCAAGCAATTTTCGTAGATTATCGATTTCATTGGTAAATTGCGTGGCTGTTTTGCCTTTTTGATAGACATTTGCCAGTTTCGCTTTTATTACAATTGTGTCTTGCAATTTCTTTATTATTGCCACAATTGTTGTTTCGTCTTGGATTTTGCAGAGGGTTGAGCCAATTGACTTGATTACCTCTATTGCTATTGCTTCATATGACCCTTTTGTCATATCAACCAATTTTATTGCTGTAATGAATCTTTGTATGGATTTTTCTTCCATCAAATTCTGGCACAGCATTTGAAATGTCTTTTATGTACGCCCTCTGGGCGGCTGCTGTGTCGGTCATATTTGTGATTTTTATTTTTTCTATTGTTTCAATTATATCAATATCCTTAAGCGGTTGGGATTCGTCTAAGTCTTTCAACTGACTTTTATTAAAATCAGCAGGTAAGCTTAAATCTTCAGGTACATTTATTTCAATGTTTTGCCTGTTGCTTATATTTTGTAATCTGTTATTCAATGATTGAAGTACTTTTGTGCACTGTTTGTAATGGTCTTCTGTAAGTTTTGGTTTGCAAGTTTTTACTTTTTCTACTATTGCGTTGTATTGATTAATAAGGATTGTGACATGGTGTATCAACGTTTCGACTTTAATTGGAGTTTCCTTATTGATGCATTTGTACGCTCTTTCAAAGGTCTCTTTAATGTCTTGGATTTTTTTTTTGATAATTCACTCCATTCCATATTTTATGGAGAAAAAAAAATAGTTCTTGTCTTGATAGGAATGTTGCATTGACCGTTTTATATTTTTATCTGTACAATCGCACAAGAAATATTTCCGTTGGGCCTAAATGGGATGTGTATCTATTACTGACGTTACTCTAACGTACGGTAATGTTTGTAATACTTGTGCTTTTTTACTGCACATGTATAATGGACTTGATTCTAATCCGTGTTGTTTCATAAGTTCATTCACGAATATGTGTATAGTTATATATTCAGAGAATTTTGAAAGAGTTTGTATTGCTTGAATACGAAAATTTGGGTATATATATATATTCAGTATATACTTTGTTAATTATTTCATTAATCATTTCTAAATTTTGTCTAGATCTGTTCCTTTGCTCAGTGAAGTGTATTTTTTCTTAAGACTTTTTTTGTGTGATGTGTAAACTTTGAAAAATAGGTTTAAGATCATCAGTGCCACTATAATGCCAATCAAAATGAGCATATATTGTAAGTCTGGTGACGAAACATCTACTTTGTTTATAACATTTGCTATCGAATCGACAGTCTTTACATCTACAATGCCCATTTTGGCTAAAATTAATTTATAAAATTTTCGAATTTATTTGTTGTTTGCATACGAGTTTATTGAAAAAATGCAGTGAAAAAGGAATTTTTTTTTCATGAAAATGATCATTAAAATCAAAAGGTTCTTCCTGGAAAGTTCTTCATTTAAATCAAAAAGTTCTTCTTGGACAATTCTTCCCTCATACAATATTCTTTTTAATTTTATTTTAAATTTTGTTTACAGAGACGGAAATAAGAGGTTAATTTGCATATGATCGGCTTACAATTTTTATTTATACAATTAAAAATCCGATCATATGTTTTTAGTATCAGCCTAACAGTGGTTAGTTGGTTTTAACCTGCACCTTTTGGTGCATCTGGTTAGGTTTTAGAGGTTTAATTATAATGGCATCGGGGCTTAGCATTTTGCAGCCCTTTTGCGTTGCTTCGCTCTTGGGCGAAGTTGTTGCTCGATGTGGCTTATTCTCTCCTTGCAGCGTTGTCGCTCCTCATCGTTGTTGATTGTTTTAGACAGATCCAGTTCGAGGCGGCGCTCTTGCATAAGTTTTCTTATGCGTCCTCCTCGTTTCTTCTTCCTTGGTGTCTTCTTGGTGTTTCTTGCCCTGTACTCAGCAATTGTGAGTGGGCGCGGTCCATCGTTTGGACACACCTCCAAAGCTTCTTGTAGCGTTGGTGCGTCCCTTTGCTCGACGGGAGCAGCGTTGACGAACGATGGGTCGTCGCTCATGAACGGTTTATGCTTGTTTTTTGTTTATGGTCGGCATTGATGTCTCGTTCACGTGGCCGTGCTGGCTGCACAGGCATTTATAATAATGAAGTCTCGTTCACGTGGCCGGTGCTAGCTGCACAGGCATATTTAATTTCACTTTGACTTGTTGATATTTGTATTGTTTTGAACGAGTTATATTTTATTTGCATGTCTTTGATATTTTATACTCGATACCGAAGGTAAAGAGTATATTGGTTTTGTGCAATGTCCGTCATGGTGTCTGTCCGTCTGTCCGTCTGTCCGTCCGTATGTATGCAAGTTTTTTCCACACCCTTCAAGCTAGAGACTTGAAACTTTCCAATTCTCTTTATCTATGGGATAGTAATTAAAGTGTCAAGATGGGGGTTCTACGATAACTCGGGGGCTGGCAAATCGATAAATTCGATAACTCAAAACCGATAAATCCACATATTTCGCACATCCTTACAGCTAGAACTACCAAATTTGGTGAGAAGATAGCTACTAGCAACCCCCAAAAAACTGCATCAACCATTTTGGAGCCACGCCCCCCAATTCCGCCCCCAGCCCCACGGCATTTTAAATTCAAAAACGCCTATATCTCCCACAGTTTTTGAGCTATAGCCACCAAATTTGGTGCCAAGATAGGTGATCATGACCCCCCAAAAACTGCATCAAAAGTTTGGAGGCCACGCCCACGACCACCGCCCTAGCAACCCCCATCTGCCCCAACGCTTCGTCAAAACGGGAATGCGTGTATCTTCCAGAGTAGTGGAGCTAGAGCCACCAAATTTGGTAGGAAGATAGCTGGTAACGACCCCCAAAAATCTGCATCAAAGTTTTGGAGCCACGCCCACCCATTTCGCCCCCCCTTCCCCACTTTTTAAAACTTTCGAGCTAGAGTCACCAAATTTGGTATGAAAATAGCAATTGACATTTCACAAAGATCTGCATCAAAATTTGGATGCCACGCCCACCCATACCGCTCCCAGCCCCCCTTTCCCCACATTTAACAAACTTCGAGCTAGAGTCACCAAATTTGGAAGGAAGGTAGCAATTGAAATTCCACATAGATTCGCAGCAAAATTTTGGATGCCACGCCCACCCATACTGCCCCCAGCCCCCCTTTCCCCACTCTTTACAAACTTCGAGCTAGAGTCACCAAATTTGGTATGAAGATAGCAATCGACATTCCACAAAGATCTGCATCAAAAATTTGGATGCCACGCCCACCAATACCGCCCCCAGCCCCCCTTTCCCCACATTTAACAATTTTCGAGCTAGAGTCACCAAATTTGGTATGAAAATAGCAATTGACATTTCACAAAGATCTGCATCAAAAATTTGGATGCCACGCCCATCCATTACGCCCCCAGCCCCCCCTCATTTTGAAATCAGAAATGGCTATATCTCCCACAGTTTTTGAGCTAGAGCCACCAAATTTGGTGCCAAGATAAGTGATAATGACCCCCTAAAAACTGCATCAAAAGTTTGGATGCCACGCCCACCAATACTGCCCTAGCCGCCCCCATCCACCCCAACGCTTCGTCAAAAACGGGAATGCGTGTATCTTCCAGAGTTGTGGAGCTAGAGCCTCCAAATTTGGTGGGAAGATAGCTGGTACGACCCCCAAAAATCTGCATCAAAGTTTTGGAGCCACGCCCACCCATTTCGCCCACCCTTCCCCACTTTTTAAAACTTTCGAGCTAGAGTCACCAAATTTGGTATGAAAATAGCAATTGACATTTCACAAAGATCTGCATCAAAAATTTGGATGCCACGCCCACCCATACCGCTCCCAGCCCCCCTTTCCCCACATTTAACAAACTTCGAGCTAGAGTCACCAAATTTGGAAGGAAGGTAGCAATTGAAATTCCACATAGATTCGCAGCAAAATTTTGGATGCCACGCCCACCCATACTGCCCCCAGCCCCCCTTTCCCCACTCTTTACAAACTTCGAGCTAGAGTCACCAAATTTGGTATGAAGATAGCAATCGACATTCCACAAAGATCTGCATCAAAAATTTGGATGCCACGCCCACCAAAACTGCCCCAGCCCCCCTTTCCCCACATTTAACAATTTTCGAGCTAGAGTCACCAATTTGGTATGAAGATAGCAATTGACATTTCACAGAGATCTGCAGTAAAAGTTTGGATGCCACGCCCACCAATACCGCCCTAGCCACCCCTATCTGCCCCAACGCTTCGTCAAAAACGGGAATGCGTGTATATTCCAGAGTAGTGGAGCTAGAGCCACCAAATTTGGTAGGAAGATAGCTGGCAACGACCCCCAACAATCTGCAACAAAGTTTTGGAGCCTGGCCCATCCATTCCGTCCCCCTTTCCCCACCTTATACAATTTTTGAGCTAGAGTCACCAAATTTGGTATGAAGGTAGCATTTGACATTCCACAAGGATCTGCAGCAAAAATTTCGATGCCACGCCCAAACATACCGCCCCCAGCCCCCATTTCCCCACTTTATACAAACTTTGATTTAGAGTCACCAAATTTGGTATGAAGATAGCAATTGACATTCCACAAGGATCTGCAGCAAAAATTTGGATGCCACGCCCAAACATACTGCCCCCAGCCCCCATTTCCCCACTTTATACAAACTTTGAGCTAGAGTCACCAAATTTGGTATGAAGGTAGCATTTGACATTCCACAAGGATCTGCAGCAAAAATTTGAATGCCACGCCCACCCATACTGCCCCCAGCCCCCCTTTCCCCACTTTATACAAACTTCAAGCTAGAGTCACCAAATTTGGTATGAAGATAGCAATTGACATCCCACATAGATCTGCACCAAAAATTTGAATGCCACGCCCAACCATACCGCCCCCAGCCCCCATTTCCCCACTTTATACAAACTTTGAGCTAGAGTCACCAAATTTGGTATGAAGGTAGCATTTGACATTCCACAAGGATCTGCATCAAAAATTTGGATGCAATTCCACCCATACCGCCCCCAGCCCCCCTCTCCTCACTTTTAACAATTTTCGAGCTAGAGTCACCAAATTTGGTATGAAGATAGCAATTTACATTTCGCAAAGATTTGCAGTAAAAATTGAGATGCCACACCCACCCATACCGCCCCCAGCCCCCTTTCCCCACTTTTAACAATTTTCGAGCTAGATTCACCAAATTTGGTATGAAGATAGCAATTGACATTTCGCAAAGATCTGCAGTAAAAATTTGGATGCCACACCAACCCATACCGCCCCCAGCCCCCCTTTCAACAGCTCTTACAAACTTTCAGCTAGAGTCACCAAATTTAGAAGGAAGATAGTTGGTGGGATCCCCATCTGCATCGGAGAATCTTTAAGGCAGCGTACACCCCTGCCCCCTCCGTAACCCTTTGCAATCAGGCCTCTTTTTACTGGTTTTAATACTGGTATCGAGTATGCCGCAGTCGGTTGCGTCCGACTGCAACGTTTCCACTTGTTTTTTTTTTTAATCATTGTTATTATTATTGGTTTTTTTTCACTTTCTTTTTCTCGTTTCACCTTGGCTTTTTCAGTTTACTCGTCCTTGGTCCTTATAAGGACCGATGTCACGGTCGCCATGTTGTGAACAGTTAGTAATATTTGAAAACGCAGGGGACAGTTTATGCAGCGGAACACTTGTGTGTCCGCTAAGTTCACTTTATTCAATGTTGTGTTGGTCCCTCGCTTATTCTACATGAAGCCTCGCTGCTACAGCAGCGCAGTCGGCGTTTATGTATTTACTTATATATTTACTTATACATTAGGAGGCAAGAGTTGTGCATTTATGTTTGGCATGTTTATGGTCAAAATCCACTTGAGAATGCTGCCGTGGCATCATGTGTCGCGCTGCGTTCTCAAGCGGTCGATTTACATTTGCACTTGAATTGTTGCTGGCTTTGTGTTTATGTAACGACAAAGTGTCGTTGCCCAGTTTTGGTTTTAAGCGTGCACTTAAACAACAACATGCTATGTTTGTTGTTATATGAATTTATGTATGCCCTTGAACAGCAACAAAGTGTTGACGTTATTATATTAATCTATTACATTTTTCGTATGCTACAATAATCTAAACAAATTTAGTGAAACCGTCTATTACTAAAAATATGTGTTTGTTCGCTCTTCCCGTAGCTACTGGTCCGCAATGATCGATGTGTATTAACTCAAAAGGCTTATCTCCTTTCGGTACACTATGTAAAAATCCTTCTGCTTTTCCCCGTTTTGGGTGAAAATGCCACGCACTTTAATAGTTTTAGATATGATTATGACATTTTACTTTAAAGTTCTTTATCCAATAGCCTTTTGAAATAATATATATCATCTTGTCCCTTCCTTTATGTCCAAGATCATTGTGAGTCTTGTGTAAAACATTATTTTCCATGTCCTCGGGTGGATAAAAAATAATCGTCCATCGTTTGTTTTTCTGTAGACTACCGCATTTCTCATTTAAAAAATTTTGTCTTAATTATACTCGATACCGAAGGTAAAGAGCAAATTGGGTTTGTGCAATGTCCGTCATGGTGTCCGTCCGACTGTCCGTCTGTTGTGTCCAATCTTTTTCCACACCCTTCAAGCTAGAGACTTGAAACTTTCTAATTCTCTTTAACTATGGGATAGTAAATTAAAGTGTCAAGATGGGGGTTCTACGATAGCTTGGGAGCTGGCAAATCGATAAATTCGATAAGTCAAAACCAAAAATCCACATATTTCGCACATCCTTACAGTTAGAACTACCAAATTTGGTAAGAAGATAGCTAGTAGCAGCCCCCAAAAAACTGCATCAAAATTTTGAAGCCACGCCCACCCATTCTGTCTCCACCCCCCCGCATTCTTAGGTCAAAAAATCCTTTATCTCGCACAGTTTTTGAGCTGTGACCCCCAAATTTGGTGCCAAGATAGGTGATCATGACCCTTCAAAAGTTTGGATGCCACGCCCATCAATACTGCCCTAGCCGCCCCCATCCACCCCAAAGCTTCGTCAAAAACGGTAATGCGTGTATCTTCCAGAGTTGTGGAGCTAGAGCCTCCAAATTTGGTAGGAAGATAGCTGGTAACGATCCCCAAAAAACTGCATCAAAGTTTTGGAGCCACGCCCACCCATTCTGTCTCCACCCCCCCCGCATTTTAAGGTCAAAAAATCCTTTATCTCGCACAGTTTTTGAGCTGTGACCCCCAAAAATCATCATCAAAGTTTTGGAGCCACGCCCACCCTACCGCACCTCTTTCCACCACATTTCACAAACTTTGGGCTAGAGTCACCAAATTTGGTATGAAGGCAGCAATTGACATTTCACATAGATCTGCAGCAAAAATTTGGATGCCACGCCCACACATACCGACCCCAGTCCTCTTTCCACACTTTTTACAAACTTCGAGCTAGATTCACCAAATTGGGTATGAAGATAGCACTTGACATTCCACAAAGATCTGCATCAAAAATTGGATGCCACGCCCACCCATACTGCCTTCCTTTCCCCCAAATTTTACAAACTTTGAGCTAGAGTCACCAAATTTGGTATGAAGGCAGCAATTGACATTTCACATAGATCTTCAGCAAAAATTTGGATGCCACACCCACCCATACCGCCCCCAGCCCCACTCTCCCCACCTTTTAAAAACTTGAGCTAGAGTCACCAAATTTGGAAGGATGATAGTTGGTGGCATCCTCATCTGCATCGGAGAATCTTTAAGGCAGCTTACCGTACCCCTTTGCAATCAGGCCTCTTTTTACTGGTTTTAATACTGGTATCGAGTATGCCGCAGTCGGTTGCGTCCGACTGCAACGTTTCCACTTGTTTTTCTCTAACATTGTCTTAATTTTCTGAATTTTGGAGTCCCTTGCTTGACAAATAGTGAGATTATCTTTAAAGCTATTTGTTTCCACTATTACAACATTTGTGCATCTTCTTAAAGCATCTACATGTTGCATTTTATTTCCGATTTCATGAACCAATTCATAATCATAATTTTGTTATTCTAGTACCCACCGAGCTATCCTAGGGTTGAGTTCAACTTTACTTAATGTAAGCGTTAAAAATTACAGTCTGTAACTATTTTAAATCGTCTCCCTTGCACATAAATTCGAAATCTGCGTAGCGCATAAATTATTTCCAAAGTCTCCAGCTCAAGGCTGTGATATTTTGATTCTGTATCGGTGTCCGTTTAGAGAAATAAAATACAGGATGCAATTTTCCATCTTCTTTCTTTTGCAACAGTACAGCTCCAAAACCTAAAGAACTTGCATCGCAATGTAGTTCATCTCATCTTTGTAGTTGAAAATAGCTAGCACTGGCGACTGAATCAATTTTTATTTGAGAACTAAAAAACAATCTTATTCTGTTTTATCAAGCACAAATTGTCGATCTTTTCTTAATAATCGTAAAGTGTCTTTACTGCAGTTGAAAAATCCTTGATGAATCGGCAAAAATATGAACTTCTTGCACTTTGTCTGGAATTGGAAAGTTTTTTAACGGCATCTATGCCCTGGTCATCTCCTCTTATTCCATCACTTGATACGATATATCTATCCTAAATACTTTATGCTGGGTTGCAAAATTCACATTTATCTGGACGCAGTTTAAGCTTATTTTAACTAACCTTGCCAAAACTTCTTTTAGTGTACGTAAATGTTCATTCACATTTTCGCTTGCCACCATAATGACGTGCATGTACAATAACTTTATTTTCTATTATTAAATCAGCAAAAATTTTGTTCACAAATCTTTGAAATACGGCTGATGCGATTTTTATGCCCATCGGCATTTTAAAAATTCAAATTGCCCTAAAGGGTTGCAAAAGAAGAGTATTTAATAGAGTCTTCGGCCACAAACACATGGAAATAAACGTTTTTATGCCCTTCACATGTGAAACAGGGTATATTGACATTGTCATGAATCTGTAACGCCTTAAAGGAATGATGGGAGACCCCATAAACTATATTCTACGACATAGCCACCATACAGATTTACCATATCGTACTATCAATTGTTGTTTCTGTCGTGCACTTTTAAGTACCTACATGTCAAATTGTTGTTGTTGTCGCATAGAACAAGTAAATGACGCTCAAGAGTAAAATATTAGCGAAAAATTACCACAACTGCACAGAAACATTAATAAGAGGGGGGAGCATTGATTTAGCTGTGTGAAGGGTATCATAGTTTGGCATAACCAAGATTAACTATGCGCTACTATGTTTTAGATCTAACTTTGAGAAATCTGTTTTGTTTACTAGCTTGTCCAAAGATCTTCAGTTAGTGGCAAGGGATAGTTGTCTTTTCGTAAAACTTTGTTCAGCTTTCGAAAGTCTATACATATCGTAGATCACCTGTCTTTTTATACTCGATACCGAAGGTAAAGAGTATATTGGGTTTGTGCAATGTCCGTCATGGTGTCCGTCCGTCTGTCCGTCTGAATGTGTCCAATTTTTTTCCACACCCTTCAAGCTAGAGACTTAAACTTTCTAATTCTCTTTAACTATGGGATAGTAAATTAAAGTGTCAAGATGGGGGTTCTACGAAAACTTGGGGGCTGGCAAATCGATAAATTCAATAACTCAAAAACGATAAATCCACATATTTCGCAAATTCTTACAGTTAGAACTACCAAATTTGGTAAGAAGATAGCTACTAGCAGCCCCCAAAAAGCTGCATCAAAATTTTGGAGCCACGCCCACCCATTCTGTCTCCAGCCCCCCCGCATTTTAAAGTCAAAAATCCTTTATCTCGCACAGTTTTTGAGCTGTAGCCACCAAATTTGGTGCCAAGATAGGTGATGATGACCCTTCAAAAACTACATCAAAAGTTTGGATGCCACGCCCATCAATACTGCCCTAGCCGCCCCCATCCACCCCAAAGCTTCGTCAAAAACGGTAATGCGTGTATCTTCCAGAGTTGTGGAGCTAGAGCCTCCAATTTGGTAGGAAGATAGCTGGTAGCGATCCCCAAAAAACTGCATCAAAGTTTGGAGCCACGCCCACCCATTCCGCCCCCAGCCCCCTGCATTATGAAATCAGAAAAGCCTATATCTCGCACAGTTTTTGAGATAGAGCCACCAAATTTAGAGCCAAAATAGGTGATCATGACCACCCAAAACTGCATCAAAGTTTTGATGCCACGCCCACCAATACTGCCCTAGCCGCCCCCATCCACCCCAACGCTTCGTCAAAAACGGGAATGCGTGTATCTTCCAGAGTTGTCGAGCTAGAGCCACCAAATTTGGTAATAAGATAGCTGGCAACGACCCCCAAAATCTGCTTCAAATTTTTGTAACCACCCCCACCCCTTCCACCATTTACAAACTTTGGGCTAGTGTCACCAAATTTGGTATGAAGGCAGCAATTGACATTCCACATAGATCAGCAGCAAAAATTTGGATGCCACGCACACTCATACGCCCCCAGCTCCCCTTTCCCCACCTTTTACAAACTTCGAGCTAGAGTCAGCAAATTTGGTATGAAGATAGCAATTGACATTCCACATAGATCTGCAGCAAAAATTGGATGCCACGCCCACCCCTTCCGCCCCCTTTCCACACCATTTACAAACTTTGAGCTAGAGTCACTTAATTTGGTATGAAGATAGCAATTGACATTCCACAAAGATCTGCATCAAAAATTGGATGCCACGCCCACACATACCGCCCCCCTTTGCACCACATTCACAAACTTTGAGCTAGCGTCACCAAATTTGGTATGAAGGCAGCAATTGACATTCCACAAAGATCTGCATAAAAAATTGGATGCCACGCCCACCCATACCGCCTCCAGACCCCCTTTTCCCACTTTTTACAAACTTCGAGGTAGAGTCACCAAATTTGGTATGAAGATAGCAACTGACATTTCACAAAGATCTGCAGCAAAAATTGGATGCCACGCTCAACCATACCACCCCCAGCCCTCCTTTCCCCACCTTTTAAAAACTTTGAGCTAGAGTCACCAAATTTGGAAGGATGATAGTTGGTGGCATCCTCATCTGCATCGGACCGTACCCCTTTGCAATCAGGCCTCTTTTTACTGGTTTTAATACTGGTATCGAGTATGCCGCAGTCGGTTGCGTCCGACTGCAACGTTTCCACTTGTTTTTCTCTAACATTGTCTTAATTTTCTGAATTTGGAGTCCCTTGCTTGACAAATAATGAGATTATCTTTAAAGCTATTTGTTTCCACTATTAAAACATTTGTGCATCTTCTTAAAGTATCTACATGTTGCATTTTATTTCCGATTTTATGAACCAATTCATAATCATAATTTTGTTATTCTAGTACCCACCGAGCTATCCTAGGGTTGAGTTCAACTTTACTTAATGTAAGCGTTAAAAATTACAGTCTGTAACTACAGTACGACCTCGGTTAACGCAACCCTCGTTACACGCAACTCCTCGATTATTGCAACACCCGAATTCTTAACATTGTTGACTCTGTTAACGCAACTTTAAAAAAAAATTACCTTATTTAACGCAACTTCCTAAGGAAAAGTATGTTTTAGTTCGGTTTTACCACTTTCTTTCGTTCTCTTTTTGTTTTTTTTTACATGCTTGCGAAAATGATAATATGGAGAAATCATTGTACGCGTGGTTTCTAAACAAAGAGAGCGTAATTTTCCCATTTCTAAAGAAATTGTAAAAAAGTACAGACCCGAATTTCCAGAAAATTTCACCTCAGTTTTCGCAACCACCTCAGTTTTCGCAACTGGCCAAATTTTAATAGGTTGCGTTAACCGAGGTCGTACTGTATTTTAAATCGTCTCCCTTGCACATAAATTCGAAATCTGCGTAGCGCATAAATTATTTCCAAAGTCTCCAGCTCAAGGCTGTGATATTTGATTCTGTATCGGTTGTCCGTTTAGAGAAATAAAATACAGGATGCAATTTTCCATCTTCTTTCTTTTGCAACAGTACAGCTCCAAACCTAAAGAACTTGCATCGCAATGTAGTTCAATCTCATCTTTGTAGTTGAAAATAGCTAGCACTGGCGACTGAATCATTTTTATTTGAGAACTAAAAAACAATCTTATTCTGTTTTATCAAGCACAAATTGTCGATCTTTTCTTAATAATCGTAAAGTGGCTTTACTGCAGTTGAAAAATCCTTGATGAATCGGCAAAAATATGAACTTCTTGCACTTTGTCTGGAATTGGAAAGTTTTTAACGGCATCTATGCCCTGGTCATCTCCTCTTATTCCATCACTTGATACGATATATCTATCCTAAATACTTTATGCTGGGTTGCAAAAATTCACATTTATCTGGACGCAGTTTAAGCTTATTTTAACTAACCTTGCCAAAACTTCTTTTAGTGTACGTAAATGTTCATTCACATTTTCGCTTGCCACCATAATGACGTGCATGTACAATAACTTTATTTTCTATTATTAAATCAGCAAAAATTTTGTTCACAAATCTTTGAAATACGGCTGATGCGATTTTTATGCCCATCGGCATTTTTAAAATTCAAATTGCCCTAAAGGGGTTGCAAAAGAAGAGTATTTAATAGAGTCTTCGGCCACAAACACATGGAAATAAACGTTTTTATGCCCTTCACATGTGAAACAGGGTATATTGACATTGTCATGAATCTGTAACGCCTTAAAGGAATGATGGGAGACCCCATAAACTATATTCTACGACATAGCCACCATACAGATTTACCATATCGTACTATCAATTGTTGTTTCTGTCGTGCACTTTTAAGTACCTACATGTCAAATTGTTGTTGTTGTCGCATAGAACAAGTAAATGACGCTCAAGAGTAAAAATATTAGCGAAAAATTACCAACAACTGCACAGAAACATTAATAAGAGGGGGGGAGCATTGATTTGGCTGTGTGAAGGGTATCATAGTTTGGCATAATCAAGATTAAATTAACTATGCGCTACTATGTTTTAGATCTAACTTTGAGAAATCTGTTTGTTTACTAGCTTGTCCAAAAGATCTTCAGTTAGTGGCAAGGGATAGTTGTCTTTTCGTAAAACTTTGTTCAGCTTTCGAAAGTCTATACATAATCGTAGATCACCTGTCTTTTTATACTCGATACCGAAGGTAAAGAGTATATTGGGTTTGTGCAATGTCCGTCATGGTGTCCGTCCGTCTGTCCGTCTGAATGTGTTCAATTTTTTCCACACCCTTCAAGCTAGAGACTTGAAACTTTCTAATTCTCTTTAACTATGGGATAGTAAATTAAAGTGTCAAGATGGGGGTTCTACGAAAACTTGGGGGCTGGCAAATCGATAAATTCAATAACTCAAAAACGATAAATCCACATATTTCGCAAATTCTTACAGTTAGAACTACCAATTTGGTAAGAAGATAGCTACTAGCAGCCCCCAAAAAGCTGCATCAAAAATTTTGGAGCCACGCCCACCCATTCTGTCTCCAGCCCCCCCGCATTTTAAAGTCAAAAAATCCTTTATCTCGCACAGTTTTTGAGCTGTAGCCACCAAATTTGGTGCCAAGATAGGTGATGATGACCCTTCAAAAACTACATCAAAGTTTGGATGCCACGCCCACCAATACTGCCCTAGCCGCCCCCATCCACCCCAAAGCTTCGTCGAAAACGGTAATGCGTGTATCTTCCAGAGTTGTGGAGCTAGAGCCTCCAAATATGGTAGGAAGATAGCTGGTAACGATCCCCAAAAAACTGCATCAAAGTTTTGGAGCCACGCCCACCCATTCCGCCCCCAGCCCCCTGCATTATGAAATCAGAAAAACCTATATCTCGCACAGTTTTTGAGATAGAGCCACCAAATTTGGTGCCAAGATAGGTGATCATGACCACCCAAAACTGCATCAAAAGTTTGGATGCCACGCCCACCAATACTGCCCTAGCCTCCCCCATCCAGCCCAACGCTTCGTCAAAAACGGGAATGCGTGTATCTTCCAGAGTTGTCGAGCTAGAGCCACCTAATTTGGTAATAAGATAGCTGGCAACGACCCCCAAAAATCTGCTTCAAATTTTTGTAACCACGCCCACCCCTTCCACCCCCGTTTCCAAACTTTTTACAAACTTTGGGCTAGTGTCACCAAATTTGGTATGAAGGCAGCAATTGACATTTCACATAGATCTGCACCAAAACTTTGGTTGCCACTCCCACCCATATCGACCCCAGCCCCTCTTTCACCACTTGTTACAAACTTCGAGCTATAGTCAGCAAATTTGGAAGGAAGATAGCAATTGACATTCCACAAAGATCTGCATCAAAAATTTGGATGCCACGCCCACCCATACCGCCCCCAGTCCCCCTTTCCCCACTTTTTACAAACTTCGAGCTAAAGTCACCAAATTTGGTATGAAGATAGCAATTGACATTCCACAAAGAACTGCATCAAAAATTGGATGCCACGCCCACCCATACCGCCCCCAGTCCCCCTTTCCCCACTTTTTACAAACTTCGAGCTAGAGTCAGCAAATTTGGTATGAAGATAGCAATTGACATTCCATATAGATCTGCAGCAAATATTTGGATGCCACGCCCACCCCGTCCGCCCCCCTTTCCCCACCATTTACAAACTTTGAGCTAGAGTCCCCACATTTGGTATGAAGGTAGGAATTGACATTCCATATAGATCTGCACCAAAACTTTGGTTGCCACGCACACTCATACGCCCCCAGCTCCCCTTTCCACACCTTTTACAAACTTCGAGCTAGAGTCACCAAATTTGGTATGAAGATAGCAATTGACATTCCACATAGATCTGCAGCAAAAATTTGGATGCCACGCCCACCCCTTCCGCCCCCCTTTCCCCACCATTTACAAACTTTGAGCTAGAGTCCCCACATTTGGTATGAAGGTAGGAATTGACATTCCATATAGATCTGCACCAAAACTTTGGTTGCCACGCCCACCCATACCGACCCCAGCCCCTCTTTCCCCACTTTTTACAAACTTCGAGCTAGAGTCAGCAAATTTGGTATGAAGATAGCAATTGACATTCCACAAAGATCTGCATCAAAAATTGGATGCCACGCCCACCCATACCGCCCCCAGTCCCCCTTTCCCCACTTTTTACAAACTTCGAGCTAGAGTCACTTAATTTGGTATGAAGATAGCAATTGACATTCCACAAAGATCTGCATCAAAAATTGGATGCCACGCCCACCCATACCGCCCCCCTTTCCACCACATTTCACAAACTTTGAACTAGCGTCACCAAATTTGGTATGAAGGCAGCAATTGACATTCCACAAAGATCTGCATCAAAAATTGGATGCCACGCCCACCCATACCGCCCCTGTCCACCTTTCCCCACCATTTACAAACTTCGAGGTAGAGTCACCAAATTTGGTATGAAGATAGCAACTGACATTTCACAAAGATCTGCAGCAAAAATTGGATGCCACGCTCAACCATACCACCCCCAGCCCTCCTTTCCCCACCTTTTAAAAACTTTGAGCTAGAGTCACCAAATTTGGAAGTATGATAGTTGGTGGCATCCTCATCTGCATCGGAGAATCTTTAAGGCAGCTTACCGTACCCCTTTGCAATCAGGCCTCTTTTTACTGGTTTTAATACTGGTTTCGAGTATACCGCAGTCGGTTGCGTCCGACTGCAACGTTTCCACTTGTTCTTTACTAAAACTATAGGGGAAGCGTACTCGGAATCGCTGTTTCTAATTATTCCATTTTCCAAATATTCACCTAACATATTCTAAAGTTTTTATTTTTCGTGTATGAAAGTCTTCTTGGTGAGCACCTAAAAGGTTTGCATTCTTCCAATAAAATTTTCATTTCACATTTAACACATGGGGTCGCTGGTCTCTTAGCATTAACATATGTTTGTTCGAACATTTCAACAAACCTACATATAGTTTCATAGTTTATGTTTTCGCCGCATTTGTGGTTAGGAAGTTCTTTGTTCACCACATTTATATAAAACATATCTTTGTCAAAACTGTCTTCTCCTATGCTACAATAGCGCGTGTCATTATATCCTTCACATGTGAAACAGGGTATATTGAGTTTGTCATAAGTCTCCAGCTCAAGGCTGTGATATTTTGATTCTGTATCGGTTGTCCGTTTAGAGAAATAAAATACAGGATGCAATTTTCCATCTTCTTTCTTTTGCAACAGTACAGCTCCAAAACCTAAAGAACTTGCATCGCAATGTAGTTCAATCTCATCTTTGTAGTTAAAAATAGCTAGCACTGGCGACTGAATCAATTTTCTTTGAGAACTAAAAAACAATCTTATTCTGTTTTATCAAGCACAAATTGTCGATCTTTTCTTAATAATCGTAAAGTGGCTTTACTGCAGTTGAAAAATCCTTGATGAATCGGCAAAAATATGAACTTCTTGCACTTTGTCTGGAATTGGAAAGTTTTTAACGGCATCTATGCCCTGGTCATCTCCTCTTATTCCATCACTTGATACGATATATCTATCCTAAATACTTTATGCTGGGTTGCAAAAATTCACATTTATCTGGACGCAGTTTAAGCTTATTTTAACTAACCTTGCCAAAACTTCTTTTAGTGTACGTAAATGTTCATTCACATTTTCGCTTGCCACCATAATGACGTGCATGTACAATAACTTTATTTTCTATTATTAAATCGGCAAAAATTTTGTTCACAAATCTTTGAAATACGGCTGATGCGATTTTTATGCCCATCGGCATTCTTAAAAATTCAAATTGCCCTAAAGGGGTTGCAAAAGAAAAGTATTTAATAGAGTCTTCGGCCACAAACACATGGAAATAAACGTTTTTATGCCCTTCACATGTGAAACAGGGTATATTGACATTGTCATGAATCTGTAACGCCTTAAAGGAATGATGGGAGACCCCATAAACTATATCTACGACATAGCCACCATACAAATTTACCATATCATACCATCAAACTTTGGGCTAGTGTCACCAAATTTGGTATGAAGGCAGCAATTGACATTCCACATAGATCTGCAGCAAAACTTTCGTTGCCACGCACACTCATACCGCCCCCAGCTCCCATTTCACCACTTTTTACAAACTTCGAGCTAGAGTCACCAAATTTGGTATGAAGATAGCAATTGACATTCCACATAGATCTGCAGAAAAAATTTGGATACCACGCCCACCCCTTCCGCCCCCCTTTCCCCACCATTTAAAAACTTTGAGCTACAGTCACCAAATTTGGTATGATGGTAGCAATTGACATTCCACATAGATCTGCAGCAAAACTTTCGTTGCCACGCTCCCCTTTCACCACTTTTTACAAACTTCGAGCTAGAGTCAGCAAATTTGGTATGAAGATAGCAATTGACATTCCACAAAGATCTGCATCAAAAATTGGATGCCACGCCCACCCATACCACCCCCAGTCCCCCTTTCCCAACTTTTTACAAACTTCGAGCTAGAGTCACCAAATTTGATATGAAGATAGCAATTGATATTCCACAAAGATGTGCATCAAAAATTGGATGCCACGCCCACCCATACCGCCCCCCTTTCCCCCACATTTCACAAACTTTGAGCTAGCGTCACCAAATTGGTATGAAGGCAGCAATTGACATTCCACAAAGATCTGCACCAAAACTTTGGTTGCCACGCCAACCCATACCGACCCCAGCCCCTTTTTCCGCACTTTTACAAACTTCGAGCTAGAGTCAGCAAATTTGGTATGAAGATAGCAATTGACATTCCATATAGATCTGCAGCAAATTTGGATGCCACGCCCACCCCTTCCGCCCCCCTTTCCACACCATTTACAAACTTTTAGCTAGAGTCCCCACATTTGGTATGAAGGTAGGAATTGACATTCCATATAGATCTGCATCAACAATTGGATGCCACTCCCAACCATACCACCGCCAGTCCCCCTTTCCCCACTTTTTACAAACTTCGAGGTATAGTCACCAAATTTGGAAGGAAGATAGCAACTGACATTTCACAAAGATCTGCATCAAAAATTGGATGCCACGCCCACTCATACTGCCCCCAGTCCCCCTTTCCCCACTTTTACAAACTACGAGCTAGAGTCACTTAATTTGGTATGAAGACAGCATTTGACATTCCACATAGATCTGCAGCAAAATTTTGGATGCCACGCCCACCCCTTCCGCCCCCCTTTCCACACCATTTACAAACTTTGGGCTAGAGTCCCCACATTTGGTATGAAGGTAGGAATTGACATTCCATATAGATCTGCATCAAAACTTTGGTTGCCACGCCAACCCATACCGACCCCAGCCCCTTTTTCCCCACTTTTACAAACTTCGAGCTAGAGTCAGCAAATTTGGTATGAAGATAGCAATTGACATTCCATATAGATCTGCAGCAAATTTGGATGCCACGCCCACCCCTTCCGCCCCCCTTTACCCACCATTTACAAACTTTGAGCTAGAGTCCCCACATTTGGTATGAAGGTAGGAATTGACATTCCATATAGATCTGCACCAAAACTTTGGTTGCCACGCACACTCATACGCCCCCAGCTCCCCTTTCCCCACCTTTTACAAACTTCGAGCTAGAGTCAGCAAATTTGGTATGAAGATAGCAATTGACATTCCACATAGATCTGCAGCAAAAATTTGGATGCCACGCCCACCCCTTCCGCCCCCCTTTCTCAACCATTTACAAACTTTGAGCTAGAGTCACCAAATTTGGCATGAAGATAGCAATGACATTCCACATAGATCTGCAGCAAAAATTTGGATGCCACGCCCACCCCTTCCGCCCCCCTTTCCCCACCATTTACAAACTTTGAGCTAGAGTCCCCACATTTGGTATGAAGGTAGGAATTGACATTCCATATAGATCTGCACCAAAACTTTGGTTGCCACGCCCACCCATACCGACCCCAGCCCCTCTTTCCACACTTTTTACAAACTTCGAGCTAGAGTCAGCAAATTTGGTATGAAGATAGCAATTGACATTCCACAAAGATCTGCATCAAAAATTGGATGCCACGCCCACCCATACCGCCCCCAGTCCCCCTTTCCCCACTTTTTACAAACTTCGAGCTAGAGTCAGCAAATTTGGTATGAAGATAGCAATTGACATTCCACATAGATCTGCAGCAAAAATTTGGATGCCACGCCTACCCCTTCCGCCCCCTTTCCACACCATTTACGAACTTTGAGCTAGAGTCCCCACATTTGGTATGAAGGTAGGAATTGACATTCCATATAGATCTGCACCAAAACTTTGGTTGCCACGCCCACCCATACCGACCCCAGCCCCTTTTTCCCCACTTTTTACAAACTTCGAGCTAGAGTCAGCAAATTTGGTATGAAGATAGCAATTGACATTCCATATAGATCTGCAGCAAAAATTTGGATGCCACGCCCACCCCGTCCGCCCCCCTTTCCCACCATTTACAAACTTTGAGCTAGAGTCCCCACATTTGGTATGAAGGTAGGAATTGACATTCCATATAGATCTGCACCAAAACTTTGGTTGCCACGCCCACCCATACCGACCCCAGCCCCTCTTTCCCCACTTTTTACAAACTTCGGGCTAGAGTCAGCAAATTGGTATGAAGATAGCAATTGACATTCCACAAAGATCTGCATCAAAAATGGATGCCACGCCCACCCATACCGCCCCCAGTCCCCCTTTCCCCACTTTTTACAAACTTCGAGCTAGAGTCACTTAATTTGGTATGAAGATAGCAATTGACATTCCACAAAGATCTGCAGCAAAAATTTGGATGCCACGCCCACCCCTTCCGCCCCCCTTTCCCCACCATTTACAAACTTTGAGCTAGAGTCCCCTCATTTTGTATGAAGGTAGGAATTGACATTCCATATAGATCTGCACCAAAACTTTGGTTGCCACGCCCACCCATACCGACCCCAGCCCCTCTTTCCCCACTTTTTACAAACTTCGAGCTAGAGTCAGCAAATTTGGTATGAAGATAGCAATTGACATTCCACAAAGATCTGCATCAAAAATTGGATGCCACGCCCACCCATACCGCCCCTAGTCCCCCTTTCCCCACTTTTTACAAACTTCGAGCTAGAGTCACTTAATTTGGTATGAAGATAGCAATTGACATTCCACAAAGATCTGCATCAAAAATTGGATGCCACGCCCACCCATACCGCCCCCAGCTCCCCTTCCCCACCTTTTACAAACTTCGAGCTAGAGTCACCAAATTTGGTATGAAGATAGCAATTGACATTCCACATATATCTGCAGCAAAAATTTGGATGCCACGCCCACCCCTTCCGCCCCCCTTTCCCCACCATTTACAAACTTTGAGCTAGAGTCACCAAATTTGGCATGAAGATAGCAATTGACATTCCACATAGATCTGCAGCAAAAATTTGGATACCAAGCCCACCCCTTCCGCCCCCCTTTCCCCACCATTTACAAACTTTGAGCTAGAGTCCCCACATTTTGTATGAAGGTAGGAATTGACATTCCATATAGATCTGCACCAAAACTTTGGTTGCCACGCCCACCCATACCGACCCCAGCCCCTCTTTCCCCACTTTTTACAAACTTTGAGCTAGAGTCCCCACATTTGGTATGAAGGTAGGAATTGACATTCCATATAGATCTGCACCAAAACTTTGGTTGCCACGCCCACCCATACCGACCCCAGCCCCTCTTTCCCCACTTTTTACAAACTTCGAGCTAGAGTCAGCAAATTTGGTATGAAGATAGCAATTGACATTCCACAAAGATCTGCATCAAAAATTGGATGCCACGCCCACCCATACCGCCCCCTTTCCACCACATTTCACAAACTTTGAACTAGCGTCACCAAATTGGTATGAAGGCAGCAATTGACATTCCACAAAGATCTGCATCAAAAATTGGATGCCACGCCTACCCATACCGCCCCTGTCCACCTTTCCCCACCATTTACAAACTTCGAGGTAGAGTCACCAAATTTGGTATGAAGATAGCAACTGACATTTCACAAAGATCTGCAGCAAAAATTGGATGCCTCGCTCAACCATACCACCCCCAGCCCTCCTTTCCCCACCTTTTACAAACTTTGAGCTAGAGTCACCAAATTTGGAAGGATGATAGTTGGTGGCATCCTCATCTGCATCGGAGAATCTTTAAGGCAGCGTACCGTACCCCTTTGCAATCAGGCCTCTTTTTACTGGTTTTAATACTGGTATCGAGTATGCCGCAGTCGGTTGCGTCCGACTGCAACGTTTCCACTTGTTCTTTACTAAAACTATAGGGGAAGCGTACTCGGAATCGCTGTTTCTAATTATTCCATTTTCCAAATATTCACCTAACATATTCTAAAGTTTTTATTTTTTCGTGTATGAAAGTCTTCTTGGTGAGCACCTAAAAGGTTTGCATTCTTCCAATAAAATTTTCATTTCACATTTAACACATGGGGTCGCTGGTCTCTTAGCATTAACATATGTTTGTTCGAACATTTCAACAAACCTACATATAGTTTCATAGTTTATGATTTCGCCGCATTTGTGGTTAGGAAGTTCTTTGTTCACCACATTTATATAAAACATATCTTTGTCAAAACTGTCTTCTCCTATGCTACAATAGCGCGTGTCATTATATCCTTCACATGTGAAACAGGGTATATTGAGTTTGTCATAAGTCTCCAGCTCAAGGCTGTGATATTTTGATTCTGTATCGGTTGTCCGTTTAGAGAAATAAAATACAGGATGCAATTTTCCATCTTCTTTCTTTTGCAACAGTACAGCTCCAAAACCTAAAGAACTTGCATCGCAATGTAGTTCAATCTCATCTTTGTAGTTAAAAATAGCTAGCACTGGCGACTGAATCAATTTTTATTTGAGAACTAAAAAACAATCTTATTCTGTTTTATCAAGCACAAATGTCGATCTTTTCTTAATAATCGTAAAGTGGCTTTACTGCAGTTGAAAAATCCTTGATGAATCGGCTAAAATATGAACTTCTTGCACTTTGTCTGGAATTGGAAAGTTTTTAACGGCATCTATGCCCTGGTCATCTCCTCTTATTCCATCACTTGATACGATATATCTATCCTAAATACTTTATGCTGGGTTGCAAAAATTCACATTTATCTGGACGCAGTTCAAGCTATTTTAACTAACCTTGCCAAAACTTCTTTTAGTATACGTAAATGTTCATTCACATTTTCGCTTGCCACCATAATGACGTGCATGTACAATAACTTATTTTCTATTATTAAATCGGCAAAAATTTTGTTCACAAATCTTTGAAATACGGCTGATGCGATTTTTATGCCCATCGGCATTCTTAAAAATTCAAATTGCCCTAAAGGGGTTGCAAAAGAAAAGTATTTAATAGAGTCTTCGGCCACAAACACATGGAAATAAACGTTTTTATGCCCTTCACATGTGAAACAGGGTATATTGACATTGTCATGAATCTGTAACGCCTTAAAGGAATGATGGGAGACCCCATAAACTATATTCTACGACATAGCCACCATACAAATTTACCATATCATACCATCAAACTTTGGGCTAGTGTCACCAAATTTGGTATGAAGGCAGCAATTGACATTCCACATAGATCTGCAGCAAAACTTTCGTTGCCACGCACACTCATACCGCCCCCAGCTCCCCTTTCACCACTTTTTACAAACTTCGAGCTAGAGTCACCAAATTTGGTATGAAGATAGCCATTGACATTCCACATAGATCTGCAGCAAAAATTTGAATACCACGCCCACCCCTTCCGCCCCCCTTTCCCCACCATTTAAAAACTTTGAGCTACAGTCACCAAATTTGGTATGATGGTAGCAATTGACATTCCACATAGATCTGCAGCAAAACTTTCGTTGCCACGCTCCCCTTTCACCACTTTTTACAAACTTCGAGCTAGAGTCAGCAAATTTGGTATGAAGATAGCAATTGACATTCCACAAAGATCTGCATCAAAAATTGGATGCCACGCCCACCCATACCACCCCCAGTCCCCCTTTCCCTACTTTTTACAAACTTCGAGCTAGAGTCACCAAATTTGATATGAAGATAGCAATTGATATTCCACAAAGATGTGCATCAAAAATTGGATGCCACGCCCACCCATACCACCCCCCTTTCCACCACATTTCACAAACTTTGAGCTAGCGTCACCAAATTTGGTATGAAGGCAGCAATTGACATTCCACAAAGATCTGCATCAACAATTGGATGCCACGCCCAACCATACCACCGCCAGTCCCCCTTTCCCCACTTTTTACAAACTTCGAGGTAGAGTCACCAAATTTGGAAGGAAGATAGCAACTGATATTTCACAAAGATCTGCATCAAAAATTGGATGCCACGCCCACCCATACCGCCCCCAGTCCCCCTTTCCCCACTTTTTACAAACTACGAGCTAGAGTCACTTAATTTGGTATGAAGATAGCAATTGACATTCCACAAAGATGTGCATCAAAAATTGGATGCCACGCCCACCCATACCGCCCCCCTTTCCACCACATTTCACAAACTTTGAGCTAGCGTCACCAAATTTGGTATGAAGGCAGCAATTGACATTCCACAAAAATCTGCATCAACAATTGGATGCCACGCCCAACCATACCACCGCCAGTCCCCCTTTCCCCACTTTTTACAAACTTCGAGGTAGAGTCAACAAATTTGGAAAGAAGATAGCAACTGACATTTCACAAAGATCTGCATCAAAAATTGGATGCCACGCCCACCCATACCGCCCCCAGTCCCCCTTTCCCCACTTTTCACAAACTTCGAGCTAGAGTCACTTAATTTGGTATGAAGATAGCATTTGACATTCCACATAGATCTGCAGCAAAAATTTGGATGCCACGCCCACCCCTTCCGCCCCCCTTTCCCCCACATTTCACAAACTTTGAGCTAGCGTCACCAAATTTGGTATGAAGGCAGCAATTGACATTCCACAAACATCTGCATCAACAATTGGATGCCACTCCCAACCATACCACCGCCAGTCCCCCTTTCCCCACTTTTTACAAACTTCGAGGTAGAGTCACCAAATTTGGAAGGAAGATAGCAACTGACATTTCACAAAGATCTGCATCAAAAATTGGATGCCACGCCCACTCATACCGCCCCCAGTCCCCCTTACCCCACTTTTACAAACTACGAGCTAGAGTCACTTAATTTGGTATGAAGACAGCATTTGACATTCCACATAGATCTGCAGCAAAAATTTGGATGCCACGCCCACCCCTTCCGCCCCCTTTCCACACCATTTACAAACTTTGAGCTAGAGTCCCCACATTGGTATGAAGGTAGGAATTGACATTCCATATAGATCTGCACCAAAACTTTGGTTGCCACGCCAACCCATACCGACCCCAGCCCCTTTTTCCCCACTTTTACAAACTTCGAGCTAGAGTCAGCAAATTT
The DNA here is from genome assembly GCA_030179655.1 of Scaptomyza flava. Taxonomy (NCBI): domain Eukaryota; kingdom Metazoa; phylum Arthropoda; class Insecta; order Diptera; family Drosophilidae; genus Scaptomyza; species Scaptomyza flava. Next base: position 124,859 of record JARNME010000356.1, on the reverse strand, counting down.
GGTATGAAGATAGCAATTGACATTCCATATAGATCTGCAGCAAATTTGGATGCCACGCCCACCCCTTCCGCCCCCCTTTACCCACCATTTACAAACTTTGAGCTAGAGTCCCCACATTTGGTATGAAGGTAGGAATTGACATTCCATATAGATCTGCACCAAAACTTTGGTTGCCACGCACACTCATACGCCCCCAGCTCCCATTTCCCCACCTTTTACAAACTTCGAGCTAGAGTCACCAAATTTGGTATGAAGATAGCAATTGACATTCCACATAGATCTGCAGCAAAAATTTGGATGCCACGCCCACCCCTTCCGCCCCCCTTTCTCAACCATTTACAAACTTTGAGCTAGAGTCACCAAATTTGGCATGAAGAAAGCAATTGACATTCCACATAGATCTGCAGCAAAAATTTGGATGCCACGCCCACCCCTTCCGCCCCCCTTTCCACGCCATTTACAAACTTTGAGCTAGAGTCCCCACATTTGGTATGAAGGTAGGAATTGACATTCCATATAGATCTGCACCAAAACTTTGGTTGCCACGCCCACCCATACCGACCCCAGCCCCTCTTTCCCCACTTTTTACAAACTTCGAGCTAGAGTCAGCAAATTTGGTATGAAGATAGCAATTGACATTCCACAAAGATCTGCATCAAAAATTGGATGCCACGCCCACCCATACCGCCCCCAGTCCCCCTTTCCCCACTTTTTACAAACTTCGAGCTAGAGTCACTTAATTTGGTATGAAGATAGCAATTGACATTCCACATAAATCTGCAGCAAAAATTTGGATGCCACGCCCACCCCTTCCGCCCCCCTTTCCACACCATTTACGAACTTTGAGCTAGAGTCCCCACATTTGGTATGAAGGTAGGAATTGACATTCCATATAGATCTGCACCAAAACTTTGGTTGCCACGCCCACCCATACCGACCCCAGCCCCTTTTTCCCCACTTTTACAAACTTCGAGCTAGAGTCAGCAAATTTGGTATGAAGATAGCAATTGACATTCCATATAGATCTGCAACAAAAATTTGGATGCCACGCCCACCCCGTCCGCCCCCCTTTCCCCACCATTTACAAACTTTGAGCTAGAGTCCCCACATTTGGTATGAAGGTAGGAATTGACATTCCATATAGATCTGCACCAAAACTTTGGTTGCCACGCACACTCATACGCCCCAGCTCCCATTTCCCCACCTTTTACAAACTTCGAGCTAGAGTCACCAAATTTGGTATGAAGATAGCAATTGACATTCCACATAGATCTGCAGCAAAAATTTGGATGCCACGCCCACCCCTTCCGCCCCCCTTTCCCCACCATTTACAAACTTTGAGCTAGAGTCCCCACATTTTGTATGAAGGTAGGAATTGACATTCCATATAGATCTGCACCAAAACTTTGGTTGCCACGCCCACCCATACCGACCCCAGCCCCTCTTTCCCCACTTTTTACAAACTTCGAGCTAGAGTCAGCAAATTTGGTATGAAGATAGCAATTGACATTCCACAAAGATCTGCATCAAAAATTGGATGCCACGCCCACCCATACCGCCCCCAGTCCCCCTTTCCCCACTTTTTACAAACTTCGAGCTAGAGTCACTTAATTTGGTATGAAGATAGCAATTGACAATCCACAAAGATCTGCATCAAAAATTGGATGCCACGCCCACCCATACCGCCCCCCTTTCCACCACATTTCACAAACTTTGAGCTAGCGTCACCAAATTTGGTATGAAGGCAGCAATTGACATTCCACAAAGATCTGCATCAAAAATTGGATGCCACGCCTACCCATAACGCCCCCAGTCCCCTTTCCCCACTTTTTACAAACTTCGAGCAAGAGTCACTTAATTTGGTATGAAGATAGCAATTGACATTCCACATAAATCTGCAGCAAAAATTTGGATGCCACGCCCACCCCTTCCGCCCCCCTTTCCACACCATTTACGAACTTTGAGCTAGAGTCCCCACATTTGGTATGAAGGTAGGAATTGACATTCCATATAGATCTGCACCAAAACTTTGGTTGCCACGCCCACCCATACCGACCCCAGCCCCTTTTTCCCCACTTTTACAAACTTCGAGCTAGAGTCAGCAAATTTGGTATGAAGATAGCAATTGACATTCCATATAGATCTGCAGCAAAAATTTGGATGCCACGCCCACCCCGTCCGCCCCCCTTTCCCCACCATTTACAAACTTTGAGCTAGAGTCCCCACATTTGGTATGAAGGTAGGAATTGACATTCCATATAGATCTGCACCAAAACTTTGGTTGCCACGCCCACCCATACCGACCCCAGCCCCTCTTTCCCCACTTTTTACAAACTTCGAGCTAGAGTCAGCAAATTTGGTATGAAGATAGCAATTGACATTCCACAAAGATCTGCATCAAAAATTGGATGCCACGCCCACCCATACCGCCCCCAGTCCCCCTTTCCCCACTTTTTACAAACTTCGAGCTAGAGTCACTTAATTTGGTATGAGATAGCAATTGACATTCCACAAAGATCTGCATCAAAAATTGGATGCCACGCCCACCCATACCGCCCCCCTTTCCACCACATTTCACAAACTTTGAGCTAGCGTCACCAAATTTGGTATGAAGGCAGCAATTGACATTCCACAAAGATCTGCATCAAAAATTGGATGCCACGCCTACCCATAACGCCCCTGTCCACCTTTCCCCACTTTTTACAAATTTCGAGGTAGAGTCACCAAATTGGTATGAAGATAGCAACTGACATTTCACAAAGATCTGCAGCAAAAAGTGGATGCCACGCTCAACCATACCACCCCCAGCCCTCCTTTCCCCATATTTTAAAAACTTTGAGCTAGAGTCACCAAATTTGGAAGGATGATAGTTGGTGGCATCCTCATCTGCATCGGACCGTACCCCTTTGCAATCAGGCATTTTTTTACTGGTTTTAATACTGGTATCGAGTATGCCGCAGTCGGTTGCGTCCGACTGCAACGTTTCCACTGTTCTTTACTAAAACTATAGGGGAAGCGTACTCGGAATCGCTGTTCTTATTATTCCATTTTCCAAATATTCATCTAACATATTCTAAAGTTTTTATTTTTTCGTGTATGAAAGTCTTCTTGGTGAGCACCTAAAAGGTTTGCATTCTTCCAATAAAATTTTCATTACATATTTAACACTTGGGGTCGCTGGTCTCTTAGCATTAACATATGTTTGTTCGAACATTTCAACAAACCTACATATAGTTTCATAGTTTATGTTTTCGCCGCATTTGTGGTTAGGAAGTTCTTTGTTCACCACATTTATATAAAACATATCTTTGTCAAAACTGTCTTCTCCTATGCTACAATAGCGCGTGTCATTATATCCTTCACATGAGAAACAGGGTATATTGAGTTTGTCATAAGTCTCCAGCTCAAGACTGTGATATTTTGATTCTGTATGGGTTGTCCTTTTTCCCCACTTTTACAAACTTCGAGCTAGTGTCAGCATATTTGGTATGAAGATAGCAATTGACATTCCATATAGATCTGCAGCAAAATTTGGATGCCACGCCCACCCCGTCCGCCCCCCTTTCCCCACCATTTACAAACTTTGAGCTAGAGTCCCCACATTTGGTATGAAGGTAGGAATTGACATTCCATATAGATCTGCACCAAAACTTTGGTTGCCACGCACACTCATACGCCCCAGCTCCCATTTCCCCACCTTTACAAACTTCGAGCTAGAGTCACCAAATTTGGTATGAAGATAGCAATTGACATTCCACATAGATCTGCAGCAAAAATTTGGATGCCACGCCCACCCCTTCCGCCCCCCTTTCCCCACCATTTACAAACTTTGAGCTAGAGTCCCCACATTTTGTATGAAGGTAGGAATTGACATTCCATATAGATCTGCACTAAAACTTGGTTGCCACGCCCACCCATACCGACCCCAGCCCCTCTTTCCCCTTTTTTTACAAACTTCGAGCTAGAGTCAGCAAATTTGGTATGAAGATAGCAATTGACTTTCCACAAAGATCTGCATCAAAAATTGGATGCCACGCCCACCCATACCGCCCCCAGTCCCCCTTTCCCCACTTTTTACAAACTTCGAGCTAGAGTCACTTAATTTGGTATGAAGATAGCAATTGACATTCCACAAAGATCTGCATCAAAAATTGGATGCCACGCCCACCCATACCGCCCCCCTTTCCACCACATTTCACAAACTTTGAGCTAGCGTCACCAAATTTGGTATGAAGGCAGCAATTGACATTCCACAAAGATCTGCATCAAAAATTGGATGCCACGCCTACCCATACCACCCCTGTCCACCTTTCCCCACTTTTTACAAATTTCGAGGTAGAGTCACCAAATTTGGTATGAAGATAGCAACTGAAATTTCACAAAGATCTGCAGCAAAAAGTGGATGCCACGCTCAACCATACCACCCCCAGCCCTCCTTTCCCCATATTTTAAAAACTTTGAGCTAGAGTCACCAAATTTGGAAGGATGATAGTTGGTGGCATCCTCATCTGCATCGGACCGTACCCCTTTGCAATCAGGCCTTTTTTTACTGGTTTTAATACTGGTATCGAGTATGCCGCAGTCGGTTGCGTCCGACTGCAACGTTTCCACTTGTTCTTTACTAAAACTATAGGGGAAGCGTACTCGGAATCGCTGTTTCTTATTATTCCATTTTCCAAATATTCATCTAACATATTCTAAAGTTTTATTTTTTCGTGTATGAAAGTCTTCTTGGTGAGCACCTAAAAGGTTTGCATTCTTCCAATAAAATTTTCATTTCATATTTAACACTTGGGGTCGCTGGTCTCTTAGCATTAACATATGTTTGTTCGAACATTTCAACAAACCTACATATAGTTTCATAGTTTATGTTTTCGCCGCATTTGTGGTTAGGAAGTTCTTTGTTCACCACATTTATATAAAACATATCTTTGTCAAAACTGTCTTCTCCTATGCTACAATAGCGCGTGTCATTATATCCTTCACATGAGAAACAGGGTATATTGAGTTTGTCATAAGTCTCCAGCTCAAGACTGTGATGTTTGATTCTGTATGGGTTGTCCGTTTAGAGAAATAAAATACAGGATGCAATTTTCCATCTTCTTTCTTTTGCAACAGTACAGCTCCAAAACCTAAAGAACTTGCATCGCAATGTAGTTCAATCTCATCTTTGTAGTTAAAAATAGCTAGCACTGGCGACTGAATCAATTTTTATTTGAGAACTAAAAAACAATCTTATTCTGTTTTATCAAGCACAAATTGTCGATCTTTTCTTAATAATCGTAAAGTGGCTTTACTGCAGTTGAAAAATCCTTGATGAATCGCCTAAAATAGAAGCATAGTCCCAAAAATCTTTGAACTTCTTGCACTTTGTCTGGAATTGGAATTTATTTATTGCACCTGGGTTCAGGGTATCTTCTAGTCGGGCTATCCCGACATCTATGCCCTGGTCATCTCCTCTTATTCCATCACTTGATACGATATATCTATCCTAAATACTTTATGCTGGGTTGCAAAAATTCACATATATCTGGACGCAGTTCAAGCTAATTTTTAACTAACCTTGCCAAAACTTCTTTTAGTGTACGTAAATGTTTATTCACATTTTCGCTTGCCACCATAATGACGTGCATGTACAATAACTTGTTTTCTATTATAAATCAGCAAAAATGTTGTTCACAAATCTTTGAAATACGGCTGATGCGATTTTTATGCCAATCGGCATTCTTAAAAATTCAAATTACCCTAAAGGGGTTGCAAAAGAAAAGTATTTAATTGAGTCTTCGGCCACAAACACATGGAAATAAACGTTTTTATGCCCTTCACATGTGAAACAGGGTATATTGACATTGTCATGAATCTGTAACGCCTTAAAGGAATGATGGGAGACCCCATAAACTATATTCTACGACATAGCCACCATACAGATTTACCATATCGTACTATCAATTGTTGTTTCTGTCGTGCACTTTTAAGTACCTACATGTCAAATTGTTGTTGTTGTCGCATAGAACAAGTAAATGACGCTCAAGAGTAAAAATATTAGCGAAAAATTACCAACAACTGCACAGAAACATTAATAAGAGGGGGGAGCATTTATTTGGCTGTGTGAAGGGTATCATAGTTTGGCATAGCCAAGATTAACTATGCGCTACTATGTTTTAGATCTAACTTTGAGAAATCTGTTTTGTTTACCAGCTTGTCCAAAAGATCTTCAGTTAATGGCAAGGGATAGTTGTCTTTTCGTAAAACTTTGTTCAGCTTTCGAAAGTCTATACATAATCGTAGATCACCTGTCTTTTTATACTCGATACCGAAGGTAAAGAGTATATTGGGTTTGTGCAATGTCCGTCATGGTGTCCGTCCGTCTGTCCGTCTGAATGTGTCCAATTTTTTTCCACACCCTTCAAGCTAGAGACTTGAAACTTTCTAATTCTCTTTAACTATGGGATCCTGGTCTGATGAACTTGTGGGATGGTTCGGAGGGGGCTAAGCTGAGGCCACCAGGCGGGTCGCGGGTTGCGGATAGCTGCGAATAGCGAGAAATCCTCGTGAATAAGCAGTCCCGGACAAACAGCGGGTGCGGTAGGTTTTATCGCACTGACAAGACGCTTTTGTCGCCGTCTTTCAATCATAGCCTCACACACTCCCAACTCCCCCACAAATACCCATCTACATCCCTTACCTCACATCTCACTCCGGGCTGGGCTAAGGTGTCAATCGGACCGTGCCGAGAGTCAGCCTGGCTGGGGGCCCGGATTAAAAACTAGCCCAGTCTCTAACGGTGGGCTCAGGCAGATGGCGACCGCCTGTTCTATCCAGCCTTACCCGGGTATGGCGGATCTCTGCCCGGGCGGACCATAATTTCTCCGCAACTCGTGGGAACAAGTATGAAGCACAACAACAATAAAGTACAGCAGGATATCCCTGCCGCCAGTGTCGCGAGACACTTTGAGGACCGCCTCCTTGACGGAGACCGGCCCTCCAGCGTGGGACCAACCCCACATCGCCCCAAGGAGAGGCAAAGGAGGCATCAGACGACCAGCGCCGCGACGGGACATCCCCGTCGAGACGCCGCCCCCGCAACCGAAAGCATGCGCCAACCGGCGCGGCCGACGGTTAATGCGGTCAGGAGGCACAGTCAGGCGGCACATGGGAGTCAGCAGCCGAAGAAGACCCTTCCGAAACTCGGAGAGCCGGGGGGTATAGACGATCCAAATAGGAAGGGCCTATGTGGATCAAAGGTGAAGTGGTACCTCAGGTATCTGCAGCAGGGACTACCCCCTGCTGAGGCGCTGAAAAGGGCGACCACTGGCAGAGAGACGGCGCAGCAGGCAAGGGGACCAGCCCCCAAACGCCTGAATGACACTTTGACGCCACCTACTGAGGCCCCCAAAAGGGTGTGTTAGGAGGAGCGTCCAAGCACGTCGAAGGCTGCTGCTGCTTCCGTCCCTACGGCTGTGAGGAAACCTTCTCCTCCAGTGCCCACTGCGGCTCGCCCGTCCTACGCGACGAATGCAAAAAGGGTCAAAGTGGCCGTGTTACCTGTGGAATATCCCCAGGTAATGCTCAGTCACGGGGACTTGTCCGCATTGGAGGAGGCCATCCTCGATGAGATTATTCTCTCGGGATGGGGCACCCCGGTTGCGTTCGCGGGCATTCATTTCAGGGTAGGACACCTGGTGATCGAATGCTCTGACGAGGGCTCAGCAGATTGGCTGAGGACCATGACGTCGAGGTTGCAGACGTGGAAGGGAGTACCCCTTGACTGTAGGGTAGGTGAGGATATCCCCTCGCCACATACCATCACCATTTACTGTCCAAGGAGCGCTGATCGGTCTAACGAATCAATACTGATTTTGCTGAGGAATCAGAACATGATCGAGACCGAGGCGTGGAAGGTAATTTCGAGAAGGACGGAGGGTGGAGGTGCGCTGATGGTGATCGGCATCGATGAAGCCTCCAAGGATGCCATTGTGGAGAAGGGCCACCAGGTCTCTTTCCGCTACGGGACCATCCCCGTTAGTGGCCTTAAGAAGTCGACCGCCGGCCAAAATGCCCCCGCCCCGCCCCAGTACCGGCACCCAAACCAGCAGAGGTGGTACCGTCCCCTCACCAGAGGTGATACCCCCTCCCGCTGCCTCGGAGGTGTGCCTGGATCTGGCGGACGACGAGGAGCTGGCGGACGTGACGCTCAGCCCAGAAATGCTGGAGGATGGGCTAGACGAGCAGGCGCCAATATCGTCGCAGGAGCTGGCTGCAGAGATGGAGGCAGAAAATGAAGCTGACGTGTTGATGACGGGCAGCGACGATGGGGGCAACTCCGGGCCTTCATCGTCAGGAAGCGGAGCGGCGGTAAAGTGATGGTGACGCCTCTCGTCGCCACCACGGGGCTAGCCCAGATAAACCTCCATCGGGCTAAGTCGGCCTCGGCCGTCCTAGCCAGGATGTTTATCAAACAACATCTTGGGCTGGCCCTTGTACAGGAGCCATGGGTAAACGATGGCATTTAAGGCCTGTACACCGCTAATTCGAAGGTAATCTGGGACCACAGAGATCCGAAACCTAGGACATGTATCATGGTAAGAAAAGGCATTAACTTTACTATTCTTTCAGAATTCCTTACTAGGGACTGCGTGCCCATTGCCGTTAAAGGCAAAGGAAGCGCCCCCCCTATAGTAGTGGTATCCGCCTACTTCGCGGGTGATGAGGCATGCCCTCCACCGGAAGTGGATAAGCTGGTGAATTACTGCAGGAGAGAGAAGCTGCCAATTTTAATCGGCTGCGATGCCAACGCGCACCACACAATATGGAAATACGGAAAGTAACGTTACAACTCGCAACCCCAGAAAAACCAACTGGGAAAAGTTAGGTCAACCCTAAAACTTAACCTAGCCTCCGAAAGTTTTGGAATAGCCAAACGCACAGGTGAGCTAAATAGAGTTGTACGGAATTTAGGCAAATGCATCAGTAACGCATTTGAAGAAAGCTGCCCACTAGGCAAAACGCGCAGAGAAATAGATGCCCCATGGTGGAACGATAGTCTAGAGAGACTACGAACATCCACCCGTCATCTCTTCAACAGAGCCAAGAGTGACGGATCATGGGATAACTATCGGGAAAGCCTCACCTTGTACAGCAGGGAAATCCGAAGGGCTAAACGTAGGAACTATAGGGACTTCTGCGAAAGCATAGCTAGTACGACTGAAGGTGCACGGCTCCATAGAGAATTATCCAAACGGGCACCGGAGGCGAATCTAGCCCTGAAACGTAGGGACAACACCTTTACGACCAGTAACATGGACAAGCTAGAGCTTCTATTCGAGACGCACTTCCCAGGAAGTATTCCCTGTGGCCCATGCGAAACACTCGAAACGGAAGACAGACACAGACCGACTGCTCTAGACTGGGCACTAGCCAAGTCAGTAGTCACAATGGGCAATTGGAACTTTCCAGCCCTATAAATCTCCCGGTCTGGACAGTATATCGCCAGTATTCCTTCAGCAGGGGCAGGACATACTCCTACCCACCCTGAGGAAAATACTAGTCAGTAGCCTAGCACTCGGTCATATACCGAGCACTTGGAGTAGAGCTAGGGTGGTCTTCATCCCCAAAGTAGGGAAGACAGATATCACCAACCCAAAGTCCTTCAGACCCATTAGCTTAACATCGTTTTTGTTGAAAACGTTGGAAAAGCTAGTGGATAACTACATTAGGAGTACTCTGTTGACACGGAGTACGCTGCAAGCTACGCAGCATGCATACAGAGCAGGCCGATCTACGGATACGGCACTTTATAAACTGCACCGCACTTTGCGTTCCGCAGTTTTAAACAAAGAAGTAGCAATATGTGCATTTTTAGATATTGAGGGCGCCTTTGACAACACCTCACACGATGCCGTCAAGGCTGCCCTAAATAGAAGGGGTCTGGACATGACAACTAGCAGATGTATCTCATCGCTACTCAGGACCAGACAAGCTACGGCAACTATACAAGATAGTACCGTAACAGTGACAACCACAAGAGGCTGTCCACAAGGGGGGTTTTATCACCGCTCTTATGGAGTATCTTAGTAGACGAATTGTTAAGTAGACTTGCCAGCAGGGGTATCCAATGCCAGGGCTATGCCGATGACATTGTGATAATACCACGGGGCAAGTATGAGGAAACTCTGTGTGAAATTATCCAACTGGGACTTAGGATCACGTATGACTGGTGTAGTGAGGTTGGACTCAACCTAAACCCTACAAAAACCGTCATAGTTCCGTTCACCAGGAGGTATAAGTTGCAGAGGATGAGAGATATTTGGCTCGCGGGGAGTCGAATAGTAACAAGCAGGGAAGTCAAATACCTTGGGGTCACATTTGACAGTAAATTGAACTTTGGGACCCATATTCAGAATACGATTCTAAAGTGCTGCAGAGCACTCTACACATGTCGTAGAATAGCGGGGAAATCATGGGGAACCTCTCCAAAAATTTTGAGATGGCTATACCTCATGGTAGTAAGGCCCATGCTCACATACGGAGCAATTGCATGGGGGGGACAAGGCACAGCAAATCACTGTGCAGAGGCAATTACATAAATTGCAAAGAATGGCCTGTGTAGGAATCACTGGAGCGATGAGGACCTGTCCCACATCAGCGCTAGAGGTTCTGTTGGGGATTACCCCACTCCAACACACAATTAGGCTACAGCAGAAAGCTGCATTATTAAGAATGTCGGTCGAGGGAGTTGGCAAGGAGCATATTCTGAGTCAACTAGATGCAGATATGCTGTCAGGTGAGCTTCCCCTATTGGCACAGCCTAGGGACGAAATGAAAGCCGAACACATGTTCGAGCAAAAATTTCAAGTTCATCTGAGCAGCAAAAGGGAGTGGACATCTCTTGAAGAGGTCCACCAAATGAAATCCCACACCATCAAATGGTACACCGATGGATCCCTTACCAACCATGGCTCCGGTCTTGGAGTGGTAGGCCCTCGGCTAAAATACCATGAGTCCCTAGGTAAGCACACCAGCATCTTCCAGGCTGAGGTATGTGCAATAGGGAGGTGTGTGGACTTTAATCTGAAGCGTAACTATCGGAATAGGGATATAGCTATATTATCAGATAGTCAAGCAGCCATTATGGCACTCAGCAAGATCGAAATTAGGTTGAAGGTAGTTCGCGAGGTGCGAACCAAGCTAAACACTCTGGGACTACATATAGGCTAACCCTAAGATGGGTCCCAGGACATGTTAACATAGCTGGGAACGAAGAGGCAGACAAGCAAGCAAGGCTGGGGGCAGCGACACCCCTCATAGGGCCCGAGCCGTACTGTGGGATAGGAAGAAGCACAATACGGCAGGAACTTAGGAGTGAAGAGAAATTCTTGCGCGAAATGAGCTGGGCGCAGTCCCCAGGACTCAGACAAGCCAAGTGTCTTCTTGGAACTTACAATCTGAAAAGATTCAAGCAGATTATAAACATGGGAAAGAAAAGACTCAGGATAATCACCGGTCTTTTGACAGGACACTGCAGACTAAGGGGTCACCTAGCCAAGCTAGGAATCGCCAGTAATGATACATGCAGATTCTGCGATATGGAAAGGGAATCCTCCTTGCATATCATAGCAGAATGTGTAGCCTTAGTGGGGAAGAGAAGCAGGTTTCTAGGAAAACATGTCATTCAGCTCACTGACCTGAAGACCATCGATCCAGTAAATATACTTGCCTTCGTACAAGGACTGGGTCTGATAGAAGAGCTTTAAGCCAAGAAGGGGATACAATAGATCTTTTAGGTCGCAGTGCACTTCACCCCAATTATAATAATAATAATAACTATGGGATAGTAAATTAAAGTGTCAAGATGGGGGTTCTACGATAACTTGGGGGCTGGCAAATCGATAAATTCAATAACTCAAAAACGATAAATCCACATATTTCGCAATTCTTACAGTTAGAACTACCAAATTTGGTAAGAAGATAGCTACTAGCAGCCCCAAAACACTGCATCAAAAAATTGGAGCCACGCCCACCCATTCTGTCTCCTGCCCTCCCGCATTTTAAAGTCAAAAAATCCTTTATCTCGCACAGTTTTTGAGCTGTAGCCACCAAATTTGGTGCCAAGATAGGTGATGATGACCCCCTAAAAACTGCATCAAAAGTTTGGATGCCACGCCCACCGATACTGCCCTAGCCGCCCCCATCCACCCCAAAGCTTAGTCAAAAACGGTAATGCGTGTATCTTCCAGAGTTGTGGAGCTAGAGCCTCCAAATTTGGTAGGAAGATAGCTGGTAACGATCCCCAAAAAACAGCATCAAAGTTTTGGAGCCACGCCCACCCATTCCGCCCCCAGCCCCCTGCATTATAAAATCAGAAAAGCCTATATCTCGCACAGTTAATGCGTGTATCTTCCAGAGTTGTGGAGCTAAAGCCTCCAAATTTGGTAGGAAGATAGCTGGTAACGATTCCAAAAAAACTGCATCAAAGTTTTTGAGCCACGCCCACCCATTCCGCCCCCAGCCCCCTGCATTATGAAATCAGAAAATCTATATCTCGCACAGTTTTTGAGATAGAGCCACCAAATTTGGTGCCAAGATAAGTGATCATGACCCCCCAAAACTGCATCAAAAGTTTGGATGCCACGCCCTCCAATTCTGCCCTAGCCACCCCCATCCACCCCAACGCTTCAAAACGGGAATGAGTGTATCTTCCTGAGTTTTCGAGCTAGAGCCACCTAATTTGGTAATAAGATAGCTGGCAACGACCCCCAAAAATCTGCTTCAAATTTTTGTAGCCTTGCCCACCCCTTCCACCCCCCCTTTCCCCACCTTTTACAAACTTTGGGCTAGTGTCACCAAATTAGGTATGAAGGCAGCAATTGACATTCCACATAGATCTGCAGCAAAACTTTGGTTGCCACGCACACTCATAGGCCCCCAGCTCCCCTTTCCCCACCTTTTACAAACTTCGAGCTAGAGTCACCAAATTTGGTATGAAGATAGCAATTGACATTCCACATAGATCTGCAGCAAAAATTTGGATGCCACGCCCACCCCTTCCGCCCCCCTTTCCCCACCATTTACAAACTTTGAGCTAGAGTCACCAAATTTGGTATGATGGTAGCAATTGACATTCCACATAGATGTGCACCAAAACTTTTGTTGCCACGCCCACCCATACCGACCCCAGCCCCTCTTACCCCACTTTTTACAAACTTCGAGCTAGAGTCAGCAAATTTGGTATGAAGATAGCAATTGACATTCCACAAAGATCTGCATCAAAAATTGGATGCCACGTCCACCCATACCACCCCCAGTCCCCCTTTCCATACTTTTTACAAACTTCGAGCTAGAGTCAGCAAATTTGGTATGAAGATAGCAATTGACATTCCACAAAGATCTGCATCAAAAATTGGATGCCACGCCACCCATACCGCCTCCCTTTCCCCAACATTTCACAAACTTTGAGCTAGCGTTACCAAATTTGGTATAAGGGCAGCAATTGACATTCCACAAAGATCTGCATCAACAATTTGATGCTACGCCCACCCATACCACCCCCAGTCCCCCTTTCCCCACTTTTTACAAACTTCGAGGTAGAGTCACCAAATTTGGAAGGAAGATAGCAACTGACATTTCACAAAGAGCTGCAGCAAAAATCGGATGCCACGCTCAACCATACCACCCCCCCTTTCCCCCACCTTTTAAAAACTTTGAGCTAGAGTCACCAAATTTGGAAGGAAGATAGCAACTAACATTCCACAAAGATCTGCATCAACAATTGGATGCCACGCCCAACCATACCACCCCCCGTCCCCTTTCCCCACCTTTTACAAACTTTGAGCTAGAGTCACTAAATTTGGAATGATGATAGTTGGTGGCATCCTCATCTGCATCGGACCGTACCCCTTTGCAATCAGGCCTCTTTTTACTGGTTTTAATACTGGTATCGAGTATGCCGCAGTCGGTTGCGTCCGACTGCAACGTTTCCACTTGTTCTTTACTAAAACTATAGGGGAAGCGTACTCGGGATCGCTGTTTCTTATTATTCCATTTTCCAAATATTCATCTAACATATTCTAAAGTTTTTATTTTTTCGTGTATGAAAGTCTTCTTGGTGAGCACCTAAAGGTTTGCATTCTTCCAATAAAATTTTCATTTCACATTTAACACATGGGGTCGCTGGTCTCTTAGCATTAACATATGTTTGTTCGAACATTTCAACAAACCTACATATAGTTTCATAGTTTATGTTTTCCGCCGCATTTGTGGTTAGGAAGTTCTTTGTTCACCACATTTATATAAAACATATCTTTGTCAAAACTGTCCTTCTATTATGCTTCAATAGCGCGTGTCATTATATCCTTCACATGTGAACAGGGTACATTGAGTTTGTCATAAATCTATAACGCCTTAAAAGATTGATGGGAGACCCCATAAAATATATATCAAAATGATCAGTACGAGCTCAGGAATTGATTTCCGCGTGTCCGTCCCGTCCGTCCGTCTGTCTTTCAACACGATTGCTTAGGTCATGTCGGGTTTGTGTCGCTATGAATTTTCATCCTCATCGGAGCATTCTACGATATAGCCACCATACAAATTTACCATATCAACACGATTTCCGGCCAAACTGCTGAACCAATCTTGATGAAACTTGCACAGATTACTTAGATCATGTCGGGTTTGTTCCCTATGAAATTTAATTTCGATTGGAGCATTCTACGACATAGCCACCATACAATTTTACCATATCGTCCTATCAATTGTTGTCTCGGTCGTTTATTTTCAAGTACTTACATGTCAATTGTTGTTGTTGTCGCAGACGAACAAGTAAATAATGCTCAAGAGTAAAAATATAAGCGAAAATTACCAACAACTAACTGCACAGAAACATTAATAAGGGGGGAGTATTGATTTGGCTGTGTGAAGGGTATCATAGTCTTGGCACAGCCAAAATTAACTATGAATTTTGGTCCTCTACATTTTTTTTTCACTAGAAATCGTCTTATCTAAATTTGCCCATACACAGTTAGGTCTCTTGAAATGTCTTTGTCAAAAGCTGTGTTGCTTAAAATTTGTTTATCGACAGTCGCACCCCCTAAACTTTGTTCGTTGACAGCTTTGTCATTTGAAAAATTTTTATCATTAAGAGATGCAACACTAATTTTCTCATTAACATTTGGTTCACTAACAGTTAATTTACTTAAATTTTGTTCAATAACAGTTGTATTAATCATTTGCTTATTAACATTTGGTTCACTAACAGTTGATTTACTTAAATTTTGTTCAATAACAGTTGTTATACCTACAACTTGTTGCTCGTCTTTTTTGCACATTGCAATGGAAATTATTTGCTGCTTTGGTCTATACTCTTCTGCTTGCACTGGCCGGCATGCCAGTTTCGTTTGTGCATTGCACTTTCCTAAATCTTTTGTTTTAATATTTTCCATCTCGATACCTTTCAGGGAGTTCAGATTCATGCTCAAATCACAAACACTAATAAAATCCCTGCCTAAAACCACATCGTGACTCATAGACTCGTCGGCAACGATAATTAACTCAAAATTTAACTTTATTATTCCTTTCATAATATAACAAAAAGTTTTTTCCAAATATTTTTAATTGGCTTGTTTAAGCCCAATATAAGAATTCATAGCCGGATCAAGAGCTATTTCAATTGGCACACAATATCTTTTTTATAAAGGAAATAACGCTGCCGGAGTCCATGAGGCACTCTGAAATAAACGATGAATTAGGCCTAGCAAAATAATTCTAAAATATCTTAGATAATTGTTATTTTTGCCTTCTCCTTTCTTCTGTGCGCTTTCTGCAAGGAAATGACCCATTTCGCCGCAAGCGTAGCACGATCTAGGTGCTCTTTTTGGTTTACGGCAATCTTTCCATATGTGACCTTTGGCGTTGCAGTTTCTGCAGCGTATAGCTTCGCTGACCACTATTGCTGCAGTTGCGCTTTTGTAGCTGTATCTGTATCTGAGTCCGTAAAGCGTTGGATGCGAGCTTGATCCCGTAGTGTTTCTGAAGGAATCCCCTCTATGACCCGCTCAATCAGTTTCCTCGGCATCAACGTTAACAGGCTGTGCTAACATTATTTTGTCGCTTAAATAAATTGCGAACTTGTCGTTCGGCTGCCATATACGAGGTTCGAAGAGATGTCGCATATCCGCTTTTGATACTTTCTCCCCGAAAGCTAGCACCACTTGAACTTGCGTGCAGCCAGCGTTGAGCATTGCCTTTTAATTTCGTTACTAGAAGCATGCGCTTGTGTGCGTCTTCCAAATTTTACACTTTATTTATGTTATTGAATTGAATCATCCACAAGCGTGCACAGCTTTGACCATCTAACTCCGCTAAGGCCTCTTTTGCCATGGCGAGCGACGTAGATGATGCTTCGTCGTCGGCATTGTTGCTGACATCGCCGTTACTAGCAACATCGTTTTCGTCGTTCGCCATGTTGCTGAGACTCGGAATGTTGTGTCGTGCCATGCTCTGCTGTTGATCAACATGTTGTGGCAACATTTCATTAACCGTTACTTCGGCGCGCAACTGTTCGATCATTTTCAGCATTTCTTCGAATTGCGACTGGCTGACGACGCCATTTGTGTTGAGCTCTACCTCTGGCTCGCCGTCGCTGCTGCCGAAATTCGCCTGTCAAAATGTGTCGGCACTATTGCGTTCCGGGCGCCGCTGCAAAATCTATTCTTCTTCGGTGTGGAAATTCGGAGCGCTGCCACGGACATGAGCTTCAATGCCGTTGAGACGTGCAACTAGCTCAGCCCTGCTTCCCTGTGTCGACTGCTTCAGTGCACCCAACCAATTTTTAAGTTGCACTGTCGAGTATTGATTCAAATCTTCGTTGTTCATGATGGCGTTTGGTTAATATTCACTTCTGAGATTGTGGAAGGCAATCGTGTCTTTTAATAAATCTCTTCTCTTTATTATTAACCTTCGCTAGATCGCGCGTAAAACAGACTGACCCTCTGTTCAGTTGAGTTACTGTCTTCATCGATTTACACCGTTTATTAACTTATCTATCGATCTTAACATAATGCTAATTACTCAAAAAGGTCTGTTACATATATCGACTGTAAGTAAGGTGTATGTGTATATCTCTATGTACATGACTTATCCTACTACACTTTGAAATTGCTACCACCTAATATTTTTAAGTGACTGTAAACAGTATTAATAACATCTCTTCATTTGAGAAATTTACTTTTATCGGTGGCATTTTAATTTTTCTATGATATTGATTATTGTACTCTTTAATCAGCCGCTTATACATTTCGATCCAATTATATAATCCTTGAAACTAAACTCTCTCCACATCATTTCATGCTATAAGAACACTATAGCTTGAGTAATGATTAATGTTATGTTTTTTTACATAAGTTTTTAATATCAGTATTAAAAATTCTTTTCCATCATCCGTTTGTAAATTGTTAGGAATTCTCTTCCCCTTAAAATGTTTGAGAACGCTTGTGTTATTTCTTTTCCAGATTTTGACTTCAATCTTACTCCCCACGAGTAGTAGGAGAATGGTGGTTCTAGACCAAAGAGGTGGCGACAATTTATGACCCCATTATTTTATGACCCTTTTTTATGACCTTTTTTCAACCCTTTTCTTTTGACCCCTACAATATGATAATTTATGACCATTTTTTCTTACGATCGTGTCCCTCCTTTGATTAGACTGGGTTAGAGAACAAAGATTGGGTTGGAGAACTATATCAGCAGCATCTGTGAGAATCAGTGATCAAAGGATTTGGAGTCAAGTGTGCGCCTGTAAAACCTGCGTTGCATTATACACCTGCAAGCAAGCCCACAATCATAGATGGCATTCTTAAGGCAACAAGATTCTTGAGAAGCAGTGATCAGAGGAACAGATTTGGTTATTTACCTTACTAGTGTGAGAGTCAATTGTGCGCCTCTTTGACGTGCGAGGCATTGTAAACCTGTTTATGGTCATGAGGTGCAGTGTGCACAGGAAGAAAGGATAGATAAGAGAGAGTCGAGATGGCGCCTTTTGACGCGCGTGGCTTTGTTAACCTGAAAGCAAGCAATAATGAATAATGAATGTTTATGGTCATGAGGTGCAGTGTGCACATAAGAGAGGGCGCCTCTTTGGCGTTGCATTGTAAACCTGCAACACACGTCAAAAAATGTTAATGATCAAGAGTAGCAGTGTACAAAGGAAGGAAGGCAAGAGAATAGAGAAAAGCGAACGCTTGTTCGATGTACTGGGGTTCAGCGAACGCAGCACCAGCAGCAGCGGCAGGATCAGTACATTGCTTCTAAACACGAGTATCGATACTTGTATTAAGATTAAAATGTGTAAAGGGGGAAAGAGCTATCGGTGGAAGTGCTAGAAAGAGAATGTGTGTTAAAGGGGGAAAGAGTTAGGGAAAAAGTGTTAGAAGGAGAATGTGTGTTAGAGGGGGAAAGTGATCCTGCTTATATTAATTTAATAAACCATATTGGTCCCCACCGTTCCCGTATATTAAATGACTTGCAGAAGTGAGTTTTTCTTGACTTTAACTTTAATTTAAAATATCTCCAGTGTTTCTTAACCGATTTTATTAAGGATAATAATAACACCGAAAGTTACTTTTTGAATCAGTAAGTTTTTCAATATTCTGATTACGTATTATATACTATATAACATTCCTTTAAATTACGTATATATAAATCATTTTAAATACGTATATTATGATAAGTTATAATACAATTGAATTGCTATTATTTAAATAACGATCAACGTATTTTAATTTCTTATGTTGTTTTTTAAACACAAGAAATTTAAGTCGATTTTAGACTTAGTAATTGAAGCAACATTATATATAGTTGTCTTCTATATTGCATATTATATAATAGTTATATAGACGCTGTTTCAGTGCATTAAAAATCAAATAAAACTAAGCAGTCTGAATATTCTGTTAATTAATATAAGTTGGTATATTCAATTTTATTGAATTCTATACTTACTTATAGACACTGCAACGTTGTCACAATCGTTTTACAGTGAAGTCAATTGACTCACAGCCAAATTAAAATACGTCCATTGAAGCTTTAGATATTAGTGGTGATTTGGTGCCGCATTCAGTTGTTGCCATAATTGGTGATGGAGCCGAGCCTGTCTTTTTAGATCTATTTCCTACCTTTTATTTGGTAGGCAAGGCTTCCATGGCACCATACGCCAAAATATTGTTGAAAATGTTGTAACCAACAGGCAAACTTTTGCTTGCTTCAGCATAAACTTAATGGAGAGTGTTATAGCTCTTCTGAACATAAAGAGTGCGATATGTCAAATTCAAATACTTATGGTACTGCATGTGAGCTTCAAGCAGCAGAAGAAATTTATGCAATAAAATTTGAAGTTTTTCTAAATGGAAACTTATATCTATCATTAGGAAATAATATGCATCCTGTAAAAGATTGCGTTTTACCGGTCCATTAATGAATGGACATTTTGATGTTTATATTCCTTTAGAGGAAGTATTAACTCAAGATTCTGATACGTCAAGTGAATGTATAACTGAAAATGTTAAAAGTCCTGTTAAAGACGTAGTCGGTTCACCGGAAAAACAGAAAAAAGGGTTAAAAAAACGTTCATTAGCAAAAAATAGTGATATCAATAGGCGTAAGCGCAAAGAAGCATCAAAAGATATCGTGTTAATAATCCTGATGTTATTAGAGTTGTAGTGAGAAGAGATCAGACTAATAATCCTGAGCTCATAGAGTTGTAGTGAGAAGACATCATGCTAATTATCCTGATGCACGTCAAGAAAGGCGTTTGCGTGCATGGAGTGTTAAAGCCATGTCTGGCTTAAACTATGATTTTTAAATAGCTTACAAGTCAGATAAAATTACTCAACTTGGTAGTATGAATTTTATATGGTAACATTCTAATGTTTAAAATGGAAAAATTAGCCTTTGGGTATCTGTTTCAAGGCAGGAAAAGTTAAACTTTCACAAAATGAAGTTTGCCTGATCCACTTAAAAGCTTAATAATTGGTGGACATCCCAAGGATGATCATTTCATTGATCGTATAAGAAAGTATAACAGCTGCTTCAAATGAATTCTTTTGGAAGTACAAGTACAAGGACAAGTGCATCACCTAATTGGTAGTGTCCAACCTTTGCCAAATGACGAAATGGAGTTTCTTCAAATTTATTTTGTTGGTGATGATGAAAGGAAGCTCAACTTCGTTGCAAAAATATTTCAATGTTGATTTAAGCGTAGTAAAGGATCTTCAATGTGTGTTTCATCAGCATAATCGTTATGTTAAAGATCTAAAAATGGCTCTCAATATATATTATTATATACCAACAAGTACTAAAGACTATAAATTGGTTATACATGCAGACCCAAGGCTACTTATATAGGTAGCCTAATGCGTCGCGTCGCCCTCGTTCTTTGGCCTTATATTTCAGTCTCGAGCCGAGCGTTGTGTGCAAAGCATCTCCGCGGACGATCATTTTGCGTTCTGCTTAGTGAGTTTGCTCGAGACTTTTCGATATGCCTCCTCCATATGAATATGTATATGCATGCACGCACACATTTTATTTGTTGACGCAAGCCAGAAATTCAACGCTCTCTCGCTCTCGCTCTCTTTCGTTCTCATTTTGTGTACACTATTTAAGGCAAGACGCGAGTGCGAATGCGGCTACCTAGTTAAGTATGCCTTGTGCAGACCGAACACCCGCTGAAGCTCACAAAGGGCTTTACAATGTGTACACTATTTAAGGCAAGACGCGAGTGCGAATGCGGCTACCTAGTTAAGTATGCCTTGTGCAGACCGAACACCCGCTGAAGCTCACAAAGGGCTTTACAATGCCCCTCTATCAAGCGAAGAAGCTATAGTTATTGTTGGTCATTAAAAGTCATAATAATAAATACATCGTATAAGTGAGGTGCATCGATCTTACGATGCCTTTCAGTACCCTTTGCTATTCCTTATGGCGAAGATGGCTAAACAGTGGATATACCCATAGACGAATTATACAATAAGACGGGAAAAGCACTGCCCGAAAGCACTGCTTGATGGCTGAGATCAGCTGCCACCTGGCATCGCTTGATTTGATGCGCTTCGCCGTCGTTGGGGTTGGTGCTCAAAGCTATGAGTGGATGAGAGTTCAAAATTGCTTCCGCGTCGACCATTATTGTTTCGAGTTCGTCCTGGCAAGGCACGGCGTTGCCAATGGCCTTGATCATCAGTCCCTTGGCAGATTTGACTGCCACTACCCAGAGACCGCCAAAATGCGGTGTTAGAGGGTGGGGGGGGGGTGGGGGGGAATGAAACTGAACGTTATGACGCACTCGGCAGCATAGGCCGATACAGCATCCCGATGCGTGTATATGCTCATTTCCAACTCCGAAATTATTCGCGCAGAACCGACGAAATTCGTTTCATTGTCGCACTATATCTTTGCTGCAACTCCCCTACGTCCAACAAACCTGGATAAAGACATAATGAATGAGTCGGAGGTTGAATCTGCTTCAAGTTCTATGTGAACAGCCTTAGATGTAAAGCATACAAACACAGCTATTTACATTTTAATCGGCCTTTTTGAACGAATACCTAATGACAATAAGAAGGGACCAAAGAAGTCCACGCCGCTAATTTTAAAAGGCCTGTTGCCATGCAGGCGATCAGCGGGCAAATTTCCCATTATTTGTGAGGCGAGAACTGGCTTACACAGAAAGCAGTAGACGTAACGTCTAACAATTGCGTTACATTCTTGTCGAGCGTTGATTAATCACACTTGCTGGCGGAGAATGCTCAATAAAACGCGACGGTTGGCATGACAGTTTGACCGATGCAAGTAATTGAGGTATGTTTCTATAAAACGATTGCTTTTAGGCTTAAGTAAGGGAAACTTTGAATTATGTGAAAGTGGCGCTTTTACCAAACTACCACCCGCTTGTAACAACCAAATAAGACGCTATCCATCTTGATGAGAATGAAGAAACGGTGTAAGCTTTTGAGAAAATGGCAGAAGCGTCTTAGAACTTCTTACATTTGCTATTTCCTTTTCAAAAACAGTACGTTGAATAATGTGAAAAATAGTGAGGAATGCACTATTCATCTCTACAGCGGAAGGTAGCAGTGTAGACACCAGACAATTCGAAGAAGTGGTTGATATGACGATGTCTTGTCAATTAGCTCTAAAATATAATTAGGTGGCGCATGGGCCACGATCAACACTGTGGCTGTACTACGAATTTCTAACTGCGAGTCATTGGCTGTCAATTTAATGTACATAGTGTTTGGACTAGTCCACATGGGCTACTACTATTCCACGCCTATGCCATTTCAATGTATTTCTCCTATTCCATTTAACACGGGGATGTCATTGGAGAGGACAAATTTGCTGCCTCTGCAGCCACGTGGAATAGTCTATAAAACAGGCCACGTAGACTAGTCTATAAAACAGGCGTTCAGGACTAGTCAAAAAACAGACAAAAAAAAGGCCACGAAGCCTATCATATAAACGTTAAATTAGCTATTATTATAAATATTACTTAAATGTAATTTAAATTTTAATTATGCAATATTAGAAGAAATAAATACAAATAAGCTGACCGATTATGAAATATGATGGTCTACGACGGGATTCGAACCTAGAACTCTTGTTTACTAAGCAGATGCCTTAGCCATAGCCATTCAACTTCACACGGCTCAATAGGAATAGCTATAAGTTTAATTTGTTTTTTAACCCGAGCAAAATCAGCCGTGACTAACTTGTGACGCTGCAACAAGTTATCTTTCTCACCTGAATCTGAATCTGACATCGATTTGTTTTTATTTTCTTACCAACCATGGCTACAGCTTTGTTGTGCAGTGGTAATAGAAATTTGAGAAAATACGCAATATGTTAACCGAAGCTAATATAATTAATTTACACAAAAATGTTGAGTCAAATAATTGCTAATGTAAATGCGTTATATTTTAGTTGTGTTGAATTAAAATTTAAAATGCAAAGAGGAATTTTATTTCTAATAAATTTGTCCCACTGTGCCGAATAAGCATGCACGCAATGCAAAGCGAATGTATTTAATTATGTTTAATGCTCAACCAACATGAATGCATATAACGCGAATAACCAAAACGAAATGCGGGTGTGTGTCTGTGTGTATCACAATGCAGCTGGTACGAATAACCTCACAAGCAATCGCAAAAGGTAAAGAGCCGCTTGACAACCGAATTTTGTGTAAGCTACGCACTCTTTCTATTTGTAACACACGCGCGAAAGTGCAGTGAGAGCGAAATTAGACACAGGTTAATGAAATATCAAATTTAGCGAAGGTCAAGATGAACAAGTGGAAACGTTGCAGTCGGACGCAACCGACTGCGGTATACTCGATACCAGTATTAAAAATTTTGATGCCCATCCATGTGGGATGTCAATTGCTATCTTCATACCGAATTTGTTGACTCTAGCTCGAAGTTTGTATAAAGTGGGGAAAGGGGGGCTGGGGGCGGTATGGTTGGGCGTGGCATCCAAATTTTTGCTGCAGATCCTTGTGGAATGTCAAATGCTACCTTCATACCAAATTTGTTGACTCTAGCTCGAAGTTTGTATAAAGTGGGGAAAGGGGGGCTGGGGGCGGTATGGTTGGGCGTGGCATCCAAATTTTTGCTGCAGATCCTTGTGGAATGTCAAATGCTACCTTCATACCAAATTTGTTGACTCTAGCTCGAAGTTTGTATAAGTGGGGAAAGGGGGCTGGGGGCGGTATGGTTGGGCGTGGCATTCAAATTTTTGCGCAGATCTATGTGGGATGTCAATTGCTATCTTCATACCGAATTTGTTGACTCAAGCCGAAGTTTGTATAAAGTGTGGAAAGGGGGGCTGGGGGCGGTATGGTTGGGCGTGGCATCCAAATTTTTGCGCAGATCTATGTGGGATGTCAATTGCTATCTTCATACCGAATTTGTTGACTCTAGCTCGAAGTTTGTATAAAGTGTGGAAAGGGGGCTGGGGGCGGTATGGTTGGGCGTGGCATCCAAATTTTTACGCAATTCTATGTGGGATGTCAATTGCTATCTTCATAGCGAATTTGTTGACTCTAGCTTGAAGTTTGTATAAAGTGGGGAAAGGGGGGCTGGGGGCGGTATGGTTGGGCGTGGCATTCAAATTTTTGCTGCCGATCCATGAGGAATGTCAATTGCTATCTTCATACTAAATTTGGTGACTCTAGCTCGAAGTTTGTAATAAGTGAGAAAAGGGGGGGGGCTGGGGGCGTTATGGGTAGGCATGGCATCCAAATTTTTGCTGCAGATCCTTGTGGAATGTCAAATGCTACCTTCATACCAAATTTGGTGACTCTAGCTCAAAGTTTGTATAAGGTGGGGAAAGGGGGGCGGAATGGTTGGGCAAGGCTCCAAAACTATGATGCAATTCTGTTGGGGTTGTTGCCAGCTATCTTCCTACCAAATTTGGTGGCTCTAGCTCCACAACTCTGGAAGATACACGCATTCCCGTTTTTGACGAAGCGTTGGGGTGGATGGGGGCGGCTAGGGTAGGATCGGTGGGCGTGACATCCAAACTTTTGATGCAGTTTTTAGAGGGTCATCATCACCTATCTTGGCACCAAATTTGGTGGCTCTAGCTCAAAAACTTTGGGAGATATAGCCATTTCTGATTTCAAAATGCGGGTTGCTGGGGGCGGAATGGGTGGGCGCGGCTCCAAACTTTGATGCAGTTTTTTGGGGATCGCTACTAGCTATCTTCCCACCAAATTGGAAGCTCTAGCTCCACAACTCTGGAAGATACACGCATTCCCGTTTTTGACGAAGCGTTGGGGTGGATGGGGGTAGCTAGGGCAGTATCGGTGGGCGTGGCATCCAAACTTTTGATGCAGTTTTTAGGGGGTCATCATCACCTATCTTGGCACCAAATTTGGTGGCTATAGCTCAAAAACTGAGGGAGATATATGCTTTTTTGACTTTAAAATTCGGGGGGGCTGGGGGCGGAATGGGGGGCGTGGCTCCAAAATTATTGATGCAGTTTTTTGGGGGTTGCTAGTAGCTAGCTTCTTACCAAATTTGGTAGTTCTAGCTGTAAGGATGTGCGAAATATGTGGATTTATCGGTTTTGAGTTATCGAATTTATCGATTTGCCAGCCCCCCAGTTATCGTAGAACCCCCATCTTGACACTTTAATTTACTATCCCATAGATAAAGAGAATTGGAAAGTTTCAAGTCTCTAGCTTGAAGGGTGTGGAAAAAACTTGCATACATACGGACGGACAGACGGACAGACGGACAGACACCATGACGGACATTGCACAAAACCAATATACTAGTTACCTTCGGTATCGAGTATAAAAAGAGCGCCACACAAACGATTGCGGTAAATTGCTGAGAGCTATGTACATACATATGTATGTATATGCCAGCAGCTGCCAGTCCTTGCAACTGCCATAGACGAATAATGTAATAAGACGGGAAAACAGAGATGATATGTTATGTTAGTTGACATTATGCGTGATGCAAGCATACAACTGGGGAAACGGCGAAAAGCCAGTATTTCTTATCACTTGTTTACCTACTTCACTCGCTAGAACGTCAGCTGGTTCGAAGTCGGCCATCATTGCCGTCGGCAAATTAAAAATGTTTGTTACATGTTAATATGATACTATAAATTTACACCCACCGCCTGGAATTGCTGAAAAGATTGTTAGTCATATTAACAAGAAAAAGAGCAAAGTGGGCTGTTTCAGGAAAAGCAGTTGGATAACACATCCAAAAATATTGGGCCCAGGCGAAAAAAATAAAAATTTTAAAGCAGTAATTCATCACGTAAGTTTGCAAATTAAGTATACATTAGTAAAAAATTATAATTAATATTATTGCTTTTTTAGAGGCCAGGCTCAGATTTCTTCAGAATTGGTATCGGAAGAGCCATGCCAAGTGCTAATGTAAACAACACATACAAGTACACAACTAAAATATATAAATTATCAAATTATTTAATTATGTCTCAAAAAAAATGGTAAGTAAGTGCTGTAATTACTGCTATAATATATTTTGAGCTCATTACAACCAAATTATAGGCTCGGATAGGAGATTTGTGTGGTCGACTGCTGAATCACACACATTAATTGAATTATGGCAAGAAAATATTGACGGATTTCGTGGAGCACGCAAAAACTCACGGACACCTCAATAACAGAGATGCCTTCTCAAGCGACGACGGGTGGACAAAATTTACGAGCTCATTGAAATAGAGGAGCGCAAGTTGGAGGTCATGGAGCGTATGGCAGAACGAGCTGAAAATTTTCAAAAATAAATGACAGAAATAATGAGGGCCAATAACAGATAAAAATAAGTTACCTTTTTTTATGAATTGAATTTATTTATCTTAATGGAATTATTGCTGAGGAAACTTATAGCTAAGGCTTGCCTAATTGTTTCAGCACTTTGATTCGTATTGCCAAGCTAAACCTCAAATCTGGCTGATCATTTTGGTGTGCATTTTGAGCTTCACGTTGCCGAAGAGGCCCCTGCCATATTTTTTGCTCTCATCATCATAGCGTTGTTTTGCTCCATCGCAGATAAAATCATGCATAATTTCTTATTATCCATTACTTATTAAATTTGTTGAATTACATTTTTGACTTTTACAAACTCGAAGCAAAACACAGCTGTGGACGCTTAACGCAATAACTCACTTTTGAGCCAATGTAAACACCAATTCTGAGTTATTGCGTCGATGACGATATCGATAGTAAACTCACTGTAGTGTAAACATAGCATTACACAATATAGCGTGGTTTCCGAAGGGGTTGGCCAGCATTTGACCGGGTGCCCACATAAGAATGGTAAGTATTCAACGAATTAATAATGCAAAAATTCTAATTCTAATTTCAACTATAGGCAGCCCTTGCATTGGTCCCCCACATATGTATATGGCTACCAGCATACATGCGCTAAGGGGTAAATAATAAATGTTTTTATTTTTATTTTATAAGTACAATATCTTTAAATTTATAGTTAGAGATTTATTCACCCAGGATTGTTGACCTTGAGGAATTGCCCGGGCTAAATGATCCTGAGGCTTAATGAATACCCTGGAACAGAAGGATTAGAAGGATGACCCTAGATGGATGCGCCAACATGGATGGATGGATGTGCCACTGGAAGAAACCCCAAGAAGGATATGCCAGAGGGATGACACCGGAAAGATGTGCAAAGTCGAGCTGAGCTGCTATGCAGCTCTGTAAGTATGAAAATAATATATTTTGAATTTCCATGATATTAATATAGTTAATTATATTCATTTATTTTTTTCATACTGCGAGCGAACTGGATTCACTGGATTAATGTTTACAAAGATCTAAGCTGGAAGGATGACCCTAAATGTAAGAGCCAAAAGGATGAGCAAATTCTTACTATTATTTTACTTTTTATTGCAAGTGGATTCGCGCTGGACTGGACAAAATGGAGCTACAAAATGATTCACTAGTCATCAGCCGAGCAAAATCAGCCGTCACTAACTTGTGACGCTGCAACAAGTTATCTTTCTCACCTGAATCTGAATCTGACATCGATTTGTTTTTATTTTTCTTACCAACCATGGCTACAGCTTTGTTGTGCAGTGGTAATAGAAATTTGAGAAAATACGCAATATGTTAACCGAAGCTAATATAATTAATTTACACAAAAATGTTGAGTCAAATAATTGCTAAATGTAAATGCGTTATATTTTAGTTGTGTTGAATTAAAATTTAAAATGCAAAGAGGAATTTTATTTCTAATAAATTTGTCCCATTGTGCCGAATAAGCATGCACGCAATGCAAAGCGAATGTATTTAATTATGTTTAATGCTCAACCAACATGAATGCATATAACGCGAATAACCAAAACGAAATGCGGGTGTGTGTCTGTGTGTATCACAATGCAGCTGGTACGAATAACCTCACAAGCAATCGCAAAAGGTAAAGAGCCGCTTGACAACCGAATTTTGTGTAAGCTACGCACTCTTTCTATTTATAACACACGCGCGAAAGTGCAGTGAGAGCGAAATTAGACACAGGTTAATGAAATATCAAATTTAGCGAAGGTCAAGATGAAAAAGAGCGCCACACAAACGATTGTTGTAAATTGCTGAGAGCTATGTACATACATATGTATGTATATGCCAGTAGCTGCCAGTCCTTGCAACTGCCATAGACGAATAATGTAATAAGACGGGAAAACAGAGATGATATGTTATGTTAGTTGACATTATGCGTGATGCAAGCATACAACTGGGGAAACGGCGAAAAGCCAGTATTTCTTATCACTTGTTTACCTACTTCACTCGCTAGAACGTCAGCTGGTTCGAAGTCGGCCATCATTGCCGTCGGCAAATTAAAAATGTTTGTTACATGTTAATATGATACTATAAATTTACACCCACCGCCTGGAATTGCTGAAAGATTGTTAGTCATATTAACAAGAAAAAGAGCAAAGTGGGCTGTTTCAGGAAAAGCAGTTGGATAACACATCCAAAAATATTGGGCCCAGGCGAAAAAATAAAAATTTTAAAGCAGTAATTCATCACGTAAGTTTGCAAATTAAGTATACATTAGTAAAAAATTATAATTAATATTATTGCTTTTTTAGAGGCCAGGCTCAGATTTCTTCAGAATTGGTATCGGAAGAGCCATGCCAAGTGCTAATGTAAACAACACATACAAGTACACAACTAAAATATATAAATTATCAAATTATTTAATTATGTCTCAAAAAAAAATGGTAAGTAAGTGCTGTAATTACTGCTATAATATATTTTGAGCTCATTACAACCAAATTATAGGCTCGGATAGGAGATTTGTGTGGTCGACTGCTGAATCACACACATTAATTGAATTATGGCAAGAAAATATTGACGGATTTCGTGGAGCACGCAAAAACTCACGGACACCTCAATAACAGAGATGCCTTCTCAAGCGACGACGGGTGGACAAACTTTACGAGCTCATTGAAATAGAGGAGCGCAAGTTGGAGGTCATGGAGCGTATGGCAGAACGAGCTGAAAATTTTCAAAAAGAAATGACAGAAATAATGAGGGCCAATAACAGATAAAAATAAATTACCTTTTTTTATGAATTGAATTTATTTATCTTAATGGAATTATTGCTGAGGAAACTTATAGCTAAGGCTTGCCTAATTGTTTCAGCACTTTGATTCGTATTGCCAAGCTAAACCTCAAAATCTGGCTGATCATTTTGGTGTGCATTTTGAGCTTCACGTTGCCGAAGAGGCCCCTGCCATATTCTTTGCTCTCATCATCATAGCGTTGTTTTGCTCCATCGCAGATAAAATCATGCATAATTTCTTATTATCCATTACTTATTAAATTTGTTGAATTACATTTTTTGACTTTTACAAACTCGAAGCAAAACACAGCTGTGGACGCTTAACGCAATAACTCACTTTTGAGCCAATGTAAACACCAATTCTGAGTTATTGCGTCGATGACGATATCGATAGTAAACTCACTGTAGTGTAAACATAGCATTACACAATATAGCGTGGTTTCCGAAGGGGTTGGCCAGCATTTGACCGGGTGCCCACATAAGAATGGTAAGTATTCAACGAATTAATAAATGCAAAAATTCTAATTCTAATTTCAACTATAGGCAGCCCTTGCATTGGTCCCCCACATATGTATATGGCTACCAGCATACATGCGCTAAGGGGTAAATAATAAATGTTTTATTTTTATTTTATAAGTACAATATCTTTAAATTTATAGTTAGAGATTTATTCACCCAGGATTGTTGACCTTGAGGAATTGCCCGGGCTAAATGATCCTGAGGCTTAATGAATAACCCTGGAACAGAAGGATTAGAAGGATGACCCTAGATGGATGCGCCAACATGGATGGATGGATGTGCCACTGGAAGAAACCCCAAGAAGGATATGCCAGAGGGATGACACCGGAAAGATGTGCAAAGTCGAGCTGAGCTGCTATGCAGCTCTGTAAGTATGAAAAATAATATATTTTGAATTTCCATGATATTAATATAGTTAATTATATTCATTTATTTTTTTCATACTGCGAGCGAACTGGATTCACTGGATTAATGTTTACAAAGATCTAAGCTGGAAGGATGACCCTAAATGTAAGAGCCAAAAGGATGAGCAAATGCTTACTATTATTTTACTTTTTATTGCAAGTGGATTCGCGCTGGACTGGACAAAATGGAGCTACAAAATGATTCACTAGTCATCTGGACATACATAAAAGGCTGGCTTTATTTAAACAGCATACAAAAAGATAAGTTTTTACATATTTGTATACTTTATAAAGTACACTATTAATGCGTTTTTTGTATACTTTCAGAAAATAAATCCAATTTTACGGCTGACCAGAAACGCACACAAATTAAAGCTGTATACTATGAAAAGTATACTATTAATGCGTGTTTGGTATACTCTCAGAAAATGAATCCAATTTACGGCTGACCAGAAACGCACACAAATTAAAGCTGCTTATTTTGATAACATTTTAAACTAATTGTTATATTTAAATCATTGTTCTGCAGAAATGCAAGTTTAATATTTGTATTTATTTAAGTTACTTGTGTAATTATAAAACGCGAACGCATTAGAATATTTATATAAAGATTATAAATATATTTTGAATTATATAATGAAAAAACTATGAAATTCTATAGATTGTCATTAATTTTAATAAATTTACTGAAATATTATACTGATTGATTAAATTGCATGTTTCAGTTTGGCACGCATAAAAGAATTGACTTAGTTTCCTTACACTGCACACCAACACGATAGCAGTGCAAAACAAAAACAAGCCAAAACAAGTAAGAAGGCTCTAGTCGGGAGAGCCCGACTAGAAGATACCCTGAACCCAGTTGCAATATATATATATTTAATTTATATACGACTTTGGTATACTGACTTAGTTTCAATCGATAAAGTTCAATATCTCTGGTGTTTCTTAACCGATTTTGGCAAAATTTTCAGGAAAGTTCTATCGTTACCCATTCTTTCAACCCTCATTTTTACATTTACCAAATTCGATATTTTTTTGTTATCGATATTATGTGTATATCGGAAACCAGAATAGTTATCGATAATTTGAAGCAAACTTGTTCTGCTCATGGTATAGGAGAAATTATATACAAAATCTGAAGTCTCTAGCTTTTGTAGTCTCTGAGATCCACGCGTCCATACAGACGGACAGACGGACAGACAGACGGACAGACGGACATGGCTAAATCGACTCGGCTATTGATGCTGATCAAGAATATATACACTTTATAGGGTCGGAGATGCTTCCTTCTGCCTGTTACATACTTTTGCACAAAACCATTATACCCTTATTTACCCATTTTATGGGTTAAGGGTATAAAAACATGGCGGCATGTGTATTGTAAACAAAGGAGCAATAATCAAAACATGCGCAGCTGTTTGTCGTTAGGGGAAATCGACTTTTTTACTCGTTATGTGTCCGCTTCGAAACTGCAGAAAAGTACAAGGCAGCTTAACATCAACAATTCTGTAATGACGTCTTCCTGTTAACTCGTCGCTGGATAACCCACAATGGAATCCATTAAAAGGAGGAACCAAAAAAGAAAGATATCTGCGTTAAGCTTTTACAGCAATAAAATAATGATTCGTCAATCTGAGATAAATCATTTCATTTATTTCGTTCCCTTTTTAGTCAGTTTTTGGTTGATATGTATGCTCAAATTGAAACAGAAATGTTAAATTATATTCGCTACATTCAAGCGAAACTCAGAGCACGATATTATAGCTCGAGTTTTTCATTTGAAAGTTAAAGGCTTAATGACAAACAGTTCTTTGTTTGGAAGCGTGCAATGTTTCATGTACTCTGTGGAATGGCAAAAGCGGGGCTTACCACATATACATATTCTACTTTGGTTAGAAAATAAAATAAGACCAGATAAAATTGATAAAATTATCTGTGCCGAAATACCAAACGCAGATGAGGACCTATTGTTATTTAACATTGTTAAGTCATATATGATTCATGGTCCTTGCGGTGCATTTAATAATAAATCGCCATGCATGAAAAATGGAAAATGTAACAAAAGGTTTCCTCGAGAATTACTTAAGGAAACTGTGACTGGAAAAGATAGTTACCCTCTATATCGTAGAAGAGCGATAAAAGATGATGGTAATGCAATTAATTTATATGGTAACTGCATAGATAATCGTTGGGTTGTTCCTTATAACTGTGTACTATTGAGAACATTTGAAGCTCACATAAATGTTGAGTATTGTAGTTCTGTAAAGTCTATTAAATACATCTGTAAATATGTTAACAAGGGCTATGATCAAGCATCATTTACTCTTGAAGACCAACGTGATGAAATTAATATGTACGAAATTGGCCGTTATATAAGTAGCTCAGAAACGGTATGGAGAATCATTGCATTTCCCATACATGAACGTTTTCCGGCTATTACACACTTAGCTGTTCATTTAGAAAATGGTCAACGGATATATTTTAACCCCAATAATCCGCAACACTTACTTGACAGATTAAGCACTACACCCAAAACCACTTTGCTAGCCTTCTTTGAGCTATGCACACGTGATGAGTTTGCAAGAACGCTTCTATATTGTGAAGTTCCATCGTATTTTACATGGAACAATAAAGAATTTCAAAGAAGAAAACGGGGGCATGATGTGCCAAATTTTCCTGGAGTTAAAATAAATTCAGCTTTGGGACGAGTTTACACTATTCATCCCAATAATACAGAATGTTTTTATTTAAAACTTTTGCTACATTTTGTAAGATGCCCAACTTCATTTTTAAATTTAAAAACCGCTATGGTTAATGTAAAGCTCTAGTATAACTAGAAGATGTTAAGCACTTGGGTTCAACTATAGCCGATGCTGTCATATGTCAAAATCCTACAAAACGGCGAGAGCTTTTTGCAATAATGTTAGTATTTTGTCAAATTTCAGATGCTCTTAAACTTTGGAATACTGTGAAGTAGGCCGCACCGGCCCCTTCACAAAGAATTATATTTATCATTTATTTTATTTATTTTCAAATTTATTTTTTTTTTAGTTTAAAGTCGCAACGAGTGCATTATTGGGTTTATTGAAATTTATTATTTATTATAGTTTTAGTCGCAAAGGGGCGACTCAATAGGTTAACGGACATTGTTATAGTATATGTTTAATTTTTAAGTTGTATGTATAGGTCTGTTAGACGCAGTGGAGTGCGCAGCATTTAATTCTAATAGATTTATTGGATGTACATATTTTTATTGACGCCTTACGCCTAAGAATTTAAATATAACCGCCCCAAAACGCAGAGTCACAAGTCACGGTCACAGCCACGGTCATGAGCAAGTGTGGGGAGTGACAAAATCTGCAACTTGGGCCGAAGCCGAAGCGTGGGCGAAGGAGTTGTGATTGATGTATGAAAGTGAGAGGAGAGAAATAGTTAAAGAGAAGAGCAGAAACGTGAGATAGTGTGTTCGTAGCAAGAGGATAGAGTTTGAAATAAAGTGAGAGGAGAGAAATAGTTAAAGAGAAGAGCAGAAACGTGAGATAGTGTGTTCGTAGCAAGAGGATAGAGTTTGAAATAAAGTTGGTGTCGACGCCGGCGTTTCCCCTTCCAACTTGTAAAACCGCGCGCGTTAAGTGTCCCACCAAAATATATAAATATTCTTGTGTGGTGGGTCTGGCCGGACTGAGATTACACCCCGGCTTAATTACTCCTTTACAAGTGGCGCCCGAGCAGGGACTCTAAAGTGCAAAGGCGTGGTATAATCTGGAATTACAGCCCCCCGAAATATCACCAACAAGTGTGGAAGGAAAAGTGCGTAAAGTGAAGTGCGGGTATACCCGACGATACCCTGCTTTACAAGTGGTCAGCGAGAACGGTTTTCGAGCGTGGTTTTGTGCAATCGTCGCGGCCCAATGAAAGTGGCGGCGTAAGGCAAGTGCCGATAAGAATAACTGTTCGCGTTCAAGAAACATTGCCTTAAAAACATTTGTGGCGCAACGAAGTTGAAAGTGGAAGAAGACACACCGATCAAACTAGCCGTTCGCGTTCGAGGCTGTGCACAAGTGCCGCGCAAAAGTCGTGGTCGTGTCGCACAGTGGGCTTCAACCGCGAAATAAAAATTGACTATAATTTCGAGTGCGGAGTTGTCCCATCGGTTCGGGTCGAGTATCGGACTAACGTGAAGTCGCCGTACAGTGGGCGTCGACCGTGTAAGCGTACAGTAGGGGGGGGACGAAAGGAATTTAAAAAAAATATATATATTTAAAAAAATAAAATAAAATAACCGAGATAAACAGTGACCAGTTAACAGGAAATATTTTTATTACACTTCAAAAAAAAATGTAATATCGCAATAAAATAGGATAATCGCAATAAACAGTGACCAAATAACAAAAAAAAATAAACAAACAAAAAATTTTTTACACCGGGAAAAAAAAGTTTTGTTTAATTTCGTAACAAAACGGTAACCGCGATAAACAGCGCCAGATTAAAAGCGCAAATTTTTGCGAAGCGGGACATACAGCTGATGAGAACTAATTAGAAACGATTCTTGATATTGTAAAAATATCTGTACACGGCTCGAGACGGAGTTTTTTTTTGATGGAGAAACCCAAGACTATTTAGCCCGCCCGAGTGGAGGTCGTAGAAAGCAGCAACCCCGGTGTGGGTTTGCAATGGGTCTACCACTGCCATAAGGAGGATCTAGAGAACATCGTCCGGGAGCTCGGATTGGAAAAGTGTGCCACGGTAACTGACTACCGGAAGCTGGTATGTACTTTCATAAGGCAAGGTGGTCATACCACCGATATATGGGCCCGGTTAGCGGAATGGGAGTTGCGGTTCGCAAAGATCCCAGTTTCGCCTACCCGGACTGCCACTTCAGTTGGAGGAATACGACCCAGGCAGAAATCTGAATCAGATGCGGCAATCCCATCAATACAGACCGGTGGCACGGAACATT
Organism: Scaptomyza flava; assembly: GCA_030179655.1. Lineage (NCBI taxonomy): Eukaryota > Metazoa > Arthropoda > Insecta > Diptera > Drosophilidae > Scaptomyza > Scaptomyza flava. The sequence continues at coordinate 89,871 of JARNME010000356.1, read as the reverse complement.
TGCGTCCGCCCTCTGACAGTACGATTTATAATGAATTTTCCCCACAGATTACAGCATGTATCCCCGATGTACGAGTAGGGTCACCTCTGGCATCCGGGGAAGATACCCCGGTGAGACAGGCGAACCCCCATCTTAATTCTAGTGATAGCTATAGTACTCCTTAGGAACGGGATGGTCGTCCCCGAACTAGTCAGGAAGTGGGGTATCCTGTTCAATGGCTGCACCGACCCATAAGCTTTTCTGGAGGCAGTTGAGGACAGGGCGTTGTCATACGACATAGGCTTGGACCGGTTGCCGAGGGCAATGAGCGAGGCTCTAACGGGTAAGGCCGCGCGGTGGCTCTCAATAAGTAGGCTAAGGGACGTGACTTGGGCGACATTTAAAGCCGAGTTCTTGGAGTTTTTTCTACCGCCCCAGTATTTCGACAGGTTAGAAGACAGTATCCGGGCACGACGGCAACATGATAACGAGCCGTTCAAGGACTACTTGCTCGAGCTGCGGGGTATGGTGAACCACGCGGGGTACAGGGCAGAACAAGAATTGCATAGGGTGTATGAGAATTTGGCACCCGAGTACCATTTGTATATTCGTAGAGGGGACTTATCCTCTCTGGCGCAGCTAACTCAGATGGCAGCCGAGTACGAGAACGTGAGTCAACAAAGTCACGAGCGTGCAGCACGGGGTAGGACCGGGGGTAGTAGGTATTCGGACGGATTAGCCGGTGAGGTAGCCCCCGCCAAACATCTTAATCCCTCCAAACGCAACCACAGCCAGGGTCAAGCGGTAACGTGGGGAATACGCCACCGCTTGGGCATACGGGAGTAATTTCAAACGGGATGATCAGCCAATAGCGGTCGAGGGCTCTAGGCGGGAAGAGGCTATGCTATAACTTGTCGCAAGAGGGTCATTTTACCAAGGAGTGGCCCAATCCACGGGTACAGTTTTGTCGACAGTGTGGGGCCAAGGGGGTCAATACCAGCCAGTGTTGTCAGCAGTCAAGGGCGGGAAACGATATGCGGCACCATCCGGGACGGGACCCGATGGGGGCCGACGTGAACCAGTCCTGAACCTAGAATACCCTTTAAGAGTGGAAGACGGGCGGATAGTCGCTATTGTAAGAGTCAGGGAACAAGTAGCGACTGCGACAGTAGATACAGGGGCGACTAGGAGTTTCATTAGTGAGAAGTTTTCCCGCAAGGTGACTAGCGGGGGCGAGATGCAGGACGCCTGCGCGGAAATTCGCCTAGCCGATGGGTCCACCTTAGAGGTAATAAAGCTATTGAGGGTAAAAGTTGGTCTAGCGGGGACAGAGGTCACGCTGAGTATGCTCGTGATGCCCTCGATGCTAGACAACATTATACTAGGGATAGACTTTTTGTGCCGGGTGGGGACGACCATCGAATGTGGCAAGGCTAGGTTAATTTTGGAAGCTGTTGAAGAACCAGATATAGAGGAGGAGCAGGTCCTAATGGAACGTGAGCTAGTTGTGGGCAAACCGGAGGGGGACGGTGGATCATGGCATGAGAAGGATGCCCCTGGGGTACCTCAGCCCAACATCGCCGTGTGAACGGTTCGGGGAGACAGCGTGGACGCAACAACGGCGGGAGTACAACGGTTCGGCGAGGTAGGAGGGTGCGTCTTTACCGGCCCCGCAATAACACCGGTGGAAAATGTCGAAACCAAGGAAAACGAGTGGCCAGAGGATTTGGAACTAGAGATAAAGGAAATACTGAAAGCGGAATTGGCTCTCTTTGACGAGTTGCACGGGGTGTCCCACGTAGCTGAGCACCGGATCATCATGAGGGAAGACAAGCCGATTAAGCAGAGGTATTACCCTAAATACTCTGCGATGCAACAGGTTATAAACAAGCAGGTAGACGAGCTGCTGCGAGCCGGTGCGATAGTGCCCTCCCGCAGCCCACACTGCGCCCCGATCGTGCTGGTTAAAAAGAAAACAGGCGAGTGGCGGATGTGCATCGACTATAGGCAACTCAATGCACATTCCTTGCCAGATGCATACCCCGTACCCAGGATTAATCACATTTTGGAGCGATTGAGACACGCGCGGGACATCTCCACGCTCGACCTCAAGCACGGTTACTGGCAAATTCCCATGGCTGCGGATAGTCGGGAGTGTACAGAGTTTACGGTACCCCGTAGAGGTTTGTTCCAGTGGCGTGTAATGTCTTTCGGCTTGCACTCGGCGTGTGCAGTATTCCAATGAGCTTTGGATATGGTCATCGGATCAGATATGGAGCCGCATGCATTTGCCTATCTGGACGACATAATAGTGATCGGAGCGACAAAGGAGCAGCACGTCACAAATTTGAAGCAAGTCTTCAGGAGTTCAAGAGCGGCCAACTTGAAGCTGAATCGTAAGAAGTGTTTGTTTTTTCAGAAGGAGCTGATGTACCTGGGACACTTAGTAAGCGGCGACGGGATCAAAACCGACCCCGCCAAAGTAGAAGCGATCCGGAACTTGAAGGCCCCAACCAATTGTAAGGAGTTGCGACGTTGCCTGGGCATGGCCTCCTGGTATCGACGATTCGTGCCGAATTTCGCTACAGTGGTGCAACCGATCACCGCTTTATTAAAAAAAATCTAGGAAATGGTCATGGGGAGAGGAACAACAGGCAGCGCTAGAGACCCTCAAACATAGCTTGACTACCGCACCGGTCCTGGCCTGTCCGGATTTTGCAGAAAAATTTGTTCTGCAGACGGATGCTAGCGATTTTGGTCTCGGAGCGGTACTCACACAGACGATTGATCAACAGGAACGCGTGATAGCTTACACGAGTCGGAAACTGAATAAGGCTGAAGAAAATTATTCAGCGAGCGAAAAGGAGTGTCTGGCTATAGTATGGTCAATCCGGAAGATGAGATGCTACCTGGAAAGATATCGGTTCGAGGTAGTAACCGACCATATGGCTTTGAAATGGTTGAATTCGATCGAGAGCCCGTCGGGGAGGATAGCGCGCTGGGCACTGGAGCTACAGCAGTACCAATTTGACGTACGGTAAGGACGAGGGAAGCTCTAAGTAGTAGCGGATGCCTTATCCCGGCAACCCGTGGAGAACTTTCAACAAATGGTACAGGAAAAATCGTCCGGCAAGTGGATCGAGAGTATGAAAGAAATGATTGCTAAAGACCCAGTGAAATACGCCGATTATATGGAAGAGAACGGTCAGCTCTATAGGCGCTTCGGACACCGTGCGGATGACGACGACTACATCCCCTGGAAGCTGTAAATCGATGAGGATCAGAGGAAACGAGTGTTGTTGGAATGTCACAACGCACCGACGGCCGGGCACCAAGGAGTACGGAAGACGATAATGCGTCTGGCACAACGCTACTACTGGCCTGAAATGTTCCGAGACGCGACGAAGTACGTTAAGTACTGCGAATCGTGCCAGAGGTTTAAGACGGAACAAGTAAAGCCGGCTGGACAGATGTTGACGCGACAGGTGGCCAGGCCCATGGCTGTACTATGCGCCGACTCTGTAGGGCCCTTACCACGTTCGAAACACGGGAACACGATGCTCTTGGTATTCCACGACGCGTTTTCAAAGAGCTGGTCTCCTTGAAGCGGGCGACAGCGGCCCAACTGCAGAAGGAGTTCCGCGAGCGTGTATTATGTCGTTTTGGCATACCCAGAAAGTTTGTATGCGACAACGGTGTACAGTTTACGAGCCGGAATTTTAAGTCATTTTTATAGAATTGCAGTAAACTGCCCCATATTGTCTACAAGAAAACCCGACAGAAAGGACCAATCGTACAGTAAGACGATGATCGCGCAGTTAACAGCGCAGTTTATAGCAAGTCACCAGTGTGGCGGACTCTACAGGATTTTCACCGGGTTTCTGATGCAGGGAAGAGAGACCCGCCTCCCAGCTTACATGTACGACGAGAAGACACCCGGATGCGCAGTTAACAGCGCAGTTTATAGCAGGTCACCAGTGTGGCGGACTCTACAGGATTTTCACCGGCTTTTCTGATGCAGGGGAGAGAGCCCCGCTTACCAGCTTCCTTGTACGACGAGAAGACACCCGGATCCGGAAGCATGCCGCAAGCACCAGAAGACCGGGCAAGGAGGTTAAAGGAAGTTTTCAGTATCGTCAAGACAAATTTCCAGCGGGCGTTGAAGGACCAAGGGAGGAACTATAGCCTCAGGAGAAGAGGACCAGGAATCAATACGTTGGTGCTACTAAGAGCACACCAATTCTCTAAAGCCAGTGAAGGTTTCGCGGCGAAACTCGCTCCCAAGTTCGATGGCCCATTCCTCGTGAAAAAGTTCGTATCACCGAATATCATGCGATAGGTACAAGCAGGAAAAAGAAAGAGCAAACTTGCATTGCGCAACTGAAGCCATTCTATGACGAGGGAGAGAAGCACGGAGCAGATGACCAACCCGACCGAGCGTCTGACAAAGAGCAGACTTGTCACAGTTTTAATTAATATCTTTATTCTCTTTTTATTACCACTAACCAAATTTGAATTCATAAATTAAGACTAGCCGATTGGTTTTATAAACCCGCAGAATACCCAAGATGAGCGGCTAATTCCCGTACGTGATCAGTAGCGGTGACGAGGAGGATAGCGAGGGCACCATCGAGGGTCTCGAACGAGAGCAGCGCAACCCAGCTACTTCGACGTACAGGCACACGCTGCATCACCACCGAAAAGAGACCGCCTGCGTCGTGGAGGGCGGAATCTTTTTCATGATGGTGAAGACGTCCACGGTGTTCGTGAAGATACCAGGCTTCCAAGCACCGATCCCGGATTCCGAGGAAGCCGCACCACAACCCGAACAACCGGCAACCGATCGGACACCCACCGGTGGAGCTCAGCGTGGCAGCAGACCCGCTGAAGGAGCACCCACAGCTGGGACAGGTGGACGAGACACGGCAGGAACGAGCGAGGAGGAGCGAAGAGTGGAGGACGTAGCCGTTCCTCCCAAGGACGTCCTCGAGTTGTGGGAGGAGGGCCTGGAATCCGTGGTGGCCGAATTAGAGTCTGCGAGGATGACCGAGCCACCAACCCAGGGGCAGGTTCTACCGCCAAACACGTGGGCGGTACGCCCCGCCAATTGGGCGGTATTTCCCGACAAGGACGAACTTACCGACGTTGCGGTCATAGCCATATCGGAGGCGTTGGCAAACTGCACGTTGAGAGCCCGCCGGTCCAGGTTTAAGGTGGAAGTAGACGGAGAGATGCACGGCGTGACAAGGAACGCATTAGGGCACGTGACTATCACGCTACCCAAAAAAAAAGGTGGGGGGGGGGGGGTGTGAAATAGGCCGCACCGGCCCATTCACAAAGAATTATATTAATCATTTATTTTTTTTTATTTTTTCTTTATTTATTAAATTATATTTTTTAGTTCAAAGTCGCAAAGGAGCGCATTATTGATTCAATTGAAATTTATTATTTTTTTAGTTTAAAGTCGCAACGAGCGTATTATTGGGTCAATTGAAATTTTTTATTTATTATAGTTTTCGTCGCAAAGGGGTGACTCAATAGGATAACGGACATTGTTATAGTGTAAAGTAGCGATCTAAGGCTGGGGTAGGGCACAGCTCAGACCAGGATCATTTTACAATAAAATTTATAAAATATCGAGACTCAGAAAGCATTTCGGCAACCCTCATATAAATCCAAACCTACGCACCTCGAGAAACGCTCGAGAGATGCCCAAGAGTAGGCGATGGGACACCTACAAGACTCACCACAACGCGCAGAGAAACCCTCGGAACGCGTCGTGCTGGGTCTCGTGGTGCCCCGTGCGATGCCGGGTAGCCGCAAACGTGCAGAGAAACGCTCCGAACACGTGTTGCGACCATACGGCACGCCCTTAGCCGCCTAGCGAAAAAAATACTAACGGACGGGACTGTAGGACACCTGCAAGACTCACCACAACGCGCAGAGAAACCCTCGGAACGCGCCGTGTTGGGCCTCGTGGTGCCCCGTGCGATGCCGAATAACCGCAAAACGTGCAGAGAACGCTCGGGACACGTGTTGAACGAGGGAACACTTACAAAACGCACTTGTTTTCATATCGCACAGCCATACGGCACGCCTTTTATCAGCGAAGCGGGGGGGGGCACTTGCAAAACGCACTTGTTTTTATATTTATGTTTTCCACTTCTTTAATCATATCATATTCTTTTATTTAAACAAAGCCTAATACCACACCGCAACAAAGACAATTGCCCGCCCAGTTAAATCCCCGTAGACCGAAGATCAGCTTACCCCTGCTCCATCCTTATGCCTCTCGTACGGCTCGTCGCTGTGTAGCTTTGGGTTTCGTCGCGCACGTTGTCGCTGCTGCTGGTTTCTTTGTTTCCGCACTTGATCGTTCGCACTTGTGTTTCTGCGCGTGGCCCGATCGCGACTAACTCGCCGGCGTTTTGCTTTTTCGGCACGGGCTATCCTCTGCCGCTGAGGCCTCTGCTCTGGCTTCGGCTGTAGCCGCTCTCACCACGGCGCTTCGCGGCTGCTGTTGTTTTCGGCCGATGTCTTCTGCTGTTGCTTTGGCTGTTAGCAACCAGTGCGGCTGCATTCTCAGCGCCGGCTATCCTCTGCCGCTGAGGCCTCTGTTATCACCGCTTACGCTACGACACTGCGCGGCTGCTGTTGTTTCTTTGCTGTGGCTTCGTTAGTAACCAGTGCGGCTGCCTTTTCAGCGTCGGCTGAGGCCTCTGCAATCGCCGCCTATGCTGCGACACTTTGTGGCTGTCTTTGTTGCTCGTTCGTTTGCTGTTGCTTCGGCCGTCAGCAATCAGTGCTGCTCATCGCTGTCAGTGTTGATCATTTCTGGCTCGTGAACCTGTAACCCAGTTCCCCGTGTCTTAAAAATAACTCTTCGTGTTGTTGTCAACTAACTTATTATTATTTCACTCTGTGTGCCTTCTTGGCCTTAAACTAAAATACCTTCGTGGTTAATACAAATTAGATAAAAATATGAATTAAAAAGATAACAACAAATCCAAATGTTGTGGAGGAGTCAAATAGCTCCTTCACACTCCCTCCTTTCCTCGGGGTTGAGCAGTGTTATTGTCACCTGTCGCGACCTGTTGACGCTAGAGCGGAATGTGTGGGGGCCGATCTTTTTAAGGTTTCGGACACCCAATCGTGCGTTGGGCTGGCTGAGGTATGATTTCACGAAGTTTATGACTTCTGACGGCAGCTGACGGGGTGCCGGGCCGACTCGCCAATCCTCCGGTGCCGTGGTCCACTCTTCGCCAGTTCCTGGGTGCTCATTCGGCGTTCCTTCGGCCATTTGGTTTACCAGCACCTCGCCAACGGTTTGGTGCTCTTCCAGCACTAGCATTAGCCAGTCTGCAACCTCCCCCTCGAGTGGCACGTGGGTGGCTACGCTATCGCCGTAGCGTACGGCGAGCCTATATTCCGCCGAGCTCATGGTGCTTGCTGTGGATCCCCCTGGAGTGGCAAATATCGGACTGTCCTGGTTCTCGGGGTACCCCTCGCCCAGAGGTCCCTCATTGATCGTGCTTGTCGAGCGTGGTATGGTACTGCGGTCATCCTCCTCTGTCCGGCGGTTTAGTTCCGTCAAGTCCCAATTAAGGGGGGCTCTCACTCCACCGGTTCTAAACCTGCCATCAGGTGCGACGTCCGACTCTGAGCTTATGGAAATCACATCCGTGTTGTCTTGGCAGTTGTCGTTGACCCAGCCTTGTACTCCGAACATTCGTACCCCCAAGGGTACTGGCTCCGGGTGCCAGTTTTCTTCTGCGCTTAGCCTCCGCAAAGGTTCCTCCCGCAACGGCTGACCCCAGGGACGTCCCATCGCTACGTCCTTTGCCCCCAAGGGTCGTGCGTCCGGCTCGTCTTCTAAAGACTTGGTGCTATTTGTGCTAGATTTAGGGAGTAAAGGTATGTTGTGTACTCTTGACTATTTATCTAACCCCATGACCTAGCCCTGCGGTGTGGTGTATTACAAATCGTGTTTTTACTAGCTATCTTAAGGTTTGTTTTTTTTTTTTTTTTTTTTTTTTTTTTTTGGGGGTCGTTCTATTGGCTCACCGATAGAAGTGGCCCCCGTGACTTTGTTACTTGCCGGTTAGCTGTTTCTGGTTTCGTCGTTGCTGGTGTGGTTGTCGTCTGCATGAAATTCCCTGAGATCGGCCAGGCTTGCTGTTTTCCGTCGTCGGCCGGTCAAGCTTGGTAGTCGCACAATGTTCGGGGAGATAAACTTGACTACCTTGTATGGCCCGTCGAATTTGGCGGCCAGCTTTGCTGCGAATCCCTCGGTGGCCTTAGAGAGGTGATGTTGTCGTATCAGCACTTGTGCGCCGAGCGTCGGTCTCCATTCTCGCCTTCGGAGGTTGTAACATTTCCTTTGTTCTAGCGAAGCCCGTTGTGTGTTTTGGCGCACTACTTCGAAAATGTCCTTGAGTTTTTCTGCCTTCGCGGTCGGGTCTTCCGTGTGTTCTGCTAGTCCGGGCGTGACTTCCTCGTAGAGGTTTCCCGGTAGCCTGGGTTCTCGGCCCTGGACGAGAAAAGCGGGGCTGGTGTCGGATGTGCTGCTGTTGATTGCTAGGCTCAGTTCCGGCAGTAGTTCGTCCCAAGTGCTTTGGTCTCCATCTATGTACTGCGCTACCATTGTCTTTATGGTTCTGTTTGCTCTCTCCGTGGGGTTCTGTTGCGGGGTGTACGGGGCCGTGTGTTCCAATATCATTCCTGCCGTCTTGCAGAACTTCTTGAATGATTGACTTGTGAATTGTGTGCCGTTATCGCACACAAATTTCCTTGGTACGCCAAATCGGCAGAGTATCCTTTCCCTAAACGCCTTTTCCAGCTGGGCGGTTGTAGCCTTCCGTAAGGGTATTATCTCTACCCATTTGGAGAACACATCGAAGAAGACCAAGAGACTGGTGTTTCCGTGTTTAGATCTCGGGAGTGGCCCCAGGAAATCCGCGCAAAGTATGTCGAACGGACCCTGAGCTTGTCTCGTGTGCATGTGTCCCGCTGGCTTGGTCTGACTCACTTTGATCTTCTGGCACTGGGCGCACCTCTTGATGTACCTTGTCACGTCGCGAAAAATGCCTGGCCAGTAGTATCGTTAGGCTATCCGTGTCACCGTCTTCCGAATTCCCAGATGTCCTGCTGTCGGGTGATCATGGCATTCATCCAAAACCCGCCGTCGGTCGTCGATGGCGACGCAAAGTTTCCAAGTCACGTGTTCTTCCTCGGGAGGCCGTTGTCCCGTTTGTCGGTAGATCTGCCCGTTCTCGTGTATGTACTCTGCGAACTTCTCGGGTGTCTGAGTCATTCTGCTGCTTAAACGTAGCAACCATGGGCACTTCGGGGCTTCTTCCTGTACTCGCTGCAAGGTTTCCAACGGTTGTCTGGAAAGCGCGTCTGCGACTACGTTGTATCTGCCTCGTCTGTACGTTACGTCGAACCGGTACTGCTGCAACTCCAGTGCCCAGCGCGCGATTCTTCCAGTTGGATTGTCGATCGAGTTCAGCCACTTCAACGCGAGGTGATCCGTGATGACTTTGAAATGATAGCCCTCCAGGTAGCAGCGTAACTCCCTGATTGCCCAGACAATTGCTAAGCACTCCTTCTCCGTAGCTGAGTAATTCTCCTCGGCTCGCAGAAGACGTCGACTTGCATACGCTATCACTCGTTCTCCTTCCGGCAAGCTTTGTGTCAGTACAGCCCCGAGTCCGTAGTCGCTGGCGTCCGTTTGAAGTGTAAACTTTTGCGTAAAGTCGGGGCACGCCAAGACCGGCGCTTTTGTTAGCTTGTCCTTCAAATCTTCGAAAGCCGCTTGCTGTTCTTCGCCCCATATCCACTTCTGGTTCTTCCGTAGGAGGTTCGTCATTGGTTGTGTGATGGTGGCGAAGTTAGGAACGAACCGGCGATACCAGGTTGCCAATCCTATACACCGTCGCAGCTCATTGGGTGTTGTTGGCGGCGTTAAGCGTTGCACTGCTGCGATTTGGCCGGATCCGTGTGTATTCCCGTGTCGCTTATCATGTGTCCTAAGTACACCAGCTCTCATTGAAAGAACGCGCACTTCTTCTGATTCAACCTTAAGTTCGCAACCAATAGTCGGCGGAATACCTCACGCAGGTTATCTACGTGTTCTTGCAAAGTAGCTCCGATGACTATGATGTCATCTAAGTACGCGAAAGCGTAGGGTTCCATAGCCGGTCCTATGACGCTGTCCAAGGCACGTTGGAACGTTGCGGGGGCTGAGTGGAGTCCAAACGGCATGACTTTTGCCATTGAAATTTGCCAATAATCGCTTTTTAAGTCCAACGTGGAAATGTATTTAACATTTCGCAGGCGCTCCAATATGTGGTTGATTCGCGGCAAGGGGTACGCGTCTGGCACTGACCGTGCATTCAACTGTCGAAAGTCTACGCACATTCGCATCTCACTCGTTTTCTTACGCACCAGCACGATGGGTGCGCTGTGTGGGCTTTTCGATGGTTCGATCTGGCCGTTCTCCAATAGCTCGTCGACTTGGTCGTTTATGATCTTCTGCATTGCCGGGTTTTTGGGGAAGTACCGTTGCTTAACTGACTTGTCATCCTTCAAGATTACGGAATGCTCGGCAATGTTAGATACTCCCCCCAGGTTCTCGAACTTTTCGAGCTGCCTTGCCAAGAAGACACAGACCCAGGTGGGCAATTCCGGTTCCGTTGCATGTTCTTCTGTTGCTTGTTCCTCGCCTCCTGTGTCGGTTGCGACAGTAGCCAGGCTGATGGGGACTTCTCGTTGCTCCGGTTCCTGTTCTTCCATGATGTTCGGTTGCGTTCGAAACGGGTTCGTTCGTCGGGCCTTGCAAGCATCGGCCAATGGTTCCAAGTTGTACCCTTTGTAGACTGGTTTTCGTCGTTGTGCCTCCTGCGCTGCTGATCCTGTTGCCTGCTAGGTTTCTACGAAGTTGGCTAGCTTGGTGTCGTGTGCCTCCGGCGTTGTCAATCTTGTTGCCTGCACTGTCTCTACGAAGTCGGCCGGCTCGGGGCTGCTTGCATCCTGCGTTGTTGCAGCGCCAGCCTGCGCTGTCTCGACTAGATTCGCGATCCCGCTGTCGTGTGCATCCTGCGTTGTCGTGTGAGTCGTTGGGTGGAACGGGGTCGTCAGCATTGGGTACGTTTGAGAATTGGGCGTCTGTGCCAGTTGTAAGGAAGCTCGGCCGCACTGAATTCTTGCGCGTATCCCACACAAAATGTCAATGCCTAGAATAACGTCATCCAAGATTGTTGGCATCACCAGCAGAGGCACCACTGCCTCCCGTTCGTCGAGCTTTATCCTTACCATTACTGCTCTGGTTATCTCCTTTGGTGAACCATCTGCCAGGATTATTCTCACCTGCATATCCCGAATGTTATCCTTTGTCCCGACCATTCTTGCCAACCGTTCACTGATGAACGACCGCGTGGCTCCGGTGTCCAGTGTTGCTTCTACCGGGGTGTCCCCTATTGTCACCAGAGCTGCGATCCTCCCCTCCTCCAAGCGTAAGGGGTGAGTTACTGACGAGGGCTCCAGTCGCTGCTGCTCTCCGACCTGTCCTCGGTTGGACAGAGGCGCTGCCCGTTTCCCGATCTGGCGACGCGGCAGCATCCAATGGTGCGGATCCCACGACGGCCACAGTCCCAGCAAAATAACAGCTGGGGATTGTCCGTGGCTTCCGACGTTATGACCTTGTTCCAGTTTTGTCGGCCCGCTTGCCGGCAACAATGCTGCGTAGCCCCGAAGGTCGCGGTCCCGGACAGTTTCGTAGCTTGTGACCATGGGCAATGTGGCCAACGTTCCAAATTCGGGCCGTCGTGTAAACAGTTGATACTCCGGCAACAGGTTCTCGTATATCCTCTCCAGCTCCCATTCCGGTGGGTATTGCGCACGCTGCATCATCAGCCGCAGTTCGATCAGGTAATCCCTGAAAGGTTCGCCCGGCCGCTGTAAACGATTCTGGATGGTACTCTCCAACCGTTAAAAGTAGCGTGGGGTAAGAAGAAGTCTAGGAAATCCCTCTTGACTGACTCCCAAGGCTCATCCTGCATCTTGTAGGTCCGGAACCATCCTTCAGCCCGTCCGGTGAAGAGACCGGATATTGCTCGCGGCAGCTGGTCAACACTCACCCGGTATGAGGCTACGCGCTCCTCCAGTTTCTCCATGAAGCTGAGTGGGTCTGAGTTGCCATCATACCCGATACCCCAGCTGCGTAGCTTGTCGGCCAGCATGGAGCACTAAATCTCTTCGCGACCTATCCTCTGAGTCCCGCCACCGATGCTGCTACTGCTTGCCTGGTCGATGGGTACCTGGGTGACTGTAGGCGTGGGTGCCTGGGCTACCATCGGCTGAGTCGGCATGGCCACTTGGAGTTGGTTATCCTCCTTGCGCACTTTGTCGGTCGGACCCGGAGACGCAGCTGGTGAGCGGGCCTCCCGAGGGCTGGCTGCGTCCCCATAGCTCACTTCCAATTTGTGCAAGCGATCCTGCATTTCTTCCGAATGCTCTCCCCGGGATACGAAGGCGGAGATGCGAGCACGCAGTTCCTCGACGGTACCCGTGGTTCCCAGGTTGAACTCCTCAGCTAGTTATTGTAACTCGTCCTTACGACAGAAGGAAATCCATTTCACGCCCATGTTAAAAGTTGATCGCTGCACTGTTGTATATATTCAGGATATTCCGTGTCGATGACTGCCTACTCAGGTCCCGAGGTCCGCCTTATATAGGCAGCGAAATCGTGCTGCCCGCGCTTCTGCAGTCGGTGTCGTTGGGATACGGCTCTGTCGCTGAATGGTTACTCCTCGGCTCGGAGAATAAGTCGCCTGCGGCTCTGCTCTGTCGTGTTGTAGCTGCCGCTGTAGCGACCGAGACGCGGCGGCGGTGATCGGCAGCGTTAGAGCTCGGCTGTGTCGGCTTTTAATCTCGTAGAAAAAAAATATTTGGGCATAGGCAAAAAATAAAATGGTTAAAGGGAAGCTGGATCCTACTGTACTTTGGAGAGTAAATGGTTGGGACAGTTCTCTCGTGCGGTTTGGTTAGCAAAACAAAAACAACAAATAGAAAAAAAACTGCCCGACTGTACCCAGAATACCGCGTAACGTTATGGCCGCTAGCCGCGTGGTTCAATTTTACAAAAAAAAAAAAAACAAATTTATTTATTATTATTATTATTATTTTTTTTTTTGATTTGGGGATGAAGTTCTCGCTCCTACTGGTAAAAAATAAGTATAACATGCCCGAAATACCTAAATCTCAGAGTCCCTGCTCGGGCGCCAACTGTAAAGTAGCGATCTAAGGCTGGGGTAGGGCTCAGCTCAGACCAGGATCATTTTACAATAATATTTATAAAATACCGAAACTCAGAAAGCATTTCGGCAACCCTCATACAAATCCAAACCTACGCACCTCGAGAAACGCTCGAGAGATGCCCAAGAGTAGGCGATGGGACACCTACAAGACTCACCACAACGCGCAGAGAAACCCTCGGAACGCGTCGTGCTGGGTCTCGTGGTGCCCCGTGCGATGCCGGGTAGCCGCAAACGTGCAGAGAAACAGAGAACACTTACAAAACGCACTTGTTCTCATATCGCACAGCCATACGGCACGCCTTTTATCGAGGAGGGGGGGGGGCGCTTGCAAAACGCACTTGTTTTTATATTTATGTTTTCCACTTCTTTAATCATATCATATTCTTTTATTTAAACAAAGCCTAATACCACACCGCAACAAAGACAATTGCCCGCCCAGTTAAATCCCCGTAGACCGAAGATCAGCTTACCCCTGCTCCATCCTTATGCCTCTCGTACGGCTCGTCGCTGTGTAGCTTTGGGTTTCGTCGCGCACGTTGTCGCTGCTGCTGGTTTCTTTGTTTCCGCACTTGATAGTTCGCACTTGTGTTTCTGCGCGTGGCCCGATCGCGACTAACTCGCCGGCGTTTTGCTTTTTCGGCACGGGCTATCCTCTGCCGCTGAGGCCTCTGCTCTGGCTTCGGCTGTAGCCGCTCTCTCTCTCTCTCTCTCTCTACGGCTTTTCGCGGCTGCTGGTGTGTGAGTGCTTCTCTGCTGTTGCTTCGGCTGTAGCCGCTCTCACCACGGCGCTTCGCGGCTGCTGTTGTTTTCGGCCGATGTCTTCTGCTGTTGCTTTGGCTGTTAGCAACCAGTGCGGCTATCCTCTGCCGCTGAGGCCTCTGTTATCACCGCTTACGCTACGACACTGCGCGGCTGCTGTTGTTTCTTTGCTGTGGCTTCGTTAGTAACCAGTGCGGCTGCCTTTTGAGCGTCGGCTGAGGCCTCTGCTATCGCCGCCTATGCTGCGACACTTTGTGGCTGTCTTTGTTGCTCGTTCGTTTGCTGTTGCTTCGGCCGTCAGCAATCAGTGCTGCTCATCGCTGTCAGTGTTGATCATTTCTGGCTCGTGAACCTGTAACCCAGTTCCCCGTGTCTTAAATATAACTCTTCGTGTTGTTGTCAACTAACTTATTATTATTTCACTCTGTGTGCCTTCGTGGCCTTAAACTAAAATACCTTCGTGGTTAATACAAATTAGATAAAAATATGAATTAAAAAGATAACAACAAATCTAAATGTTGTGGAGGAGTCAAATAGCTCCTTCACAATAGTATATTTATAATTTTTAAGTTTGTTTTTTAAGTTGTAGGTACAGGTCTGTTAGACGCAAGGAGTGCGCAGCATTTATATCTTATAAACGCAAAGAAGCCAAAATGCTTAGATTTATTGGATGTACATATTTTTTATTGACGCCTTACGCCTAAGAATTTAAATATAACCGCCCCAAAACGCAGAGTCGCAAATCCATCACGGTCATGAGCAAGTGTGGGGAGTGACAAAATCTGCAACTTGGGCCGAAGCCGAAGCGTGGGCGGGGGAGTTGTGATTGATGTAGGAAAGTGAGAGGAGAGAAATAGTTAACGAGAAGAGCAGAAAAGTGAGATAGTGTGTTCGTAGCAAGAGGATAGAGTTTGAAATAAAGATAAGGTAAGAGGGGATAGTTCGCCGTAGTTCAAAAATATAAGAGTATATAAAGTTACGTAGTTAGGTTTAGGTTTAGGTTTTCTTGTTTATATAATCTTTGATAGAAACTGAATAAATTTGTCACCGTTAAGTCCGTGACCCAGTGGAGTGCTATTGCTGTGTGTTTTGTTTCTTTCTATTTCTTTTCTTTGGTTTCTGTACACGCGCGTACGCGAGTCAAGCTAAGTCGTTTTATACTCTGGCCGCTGAGTGTGTCGGCCGTCGCGTTGGTGTCGACGCGTTATAGTCCCACCAAAAAACATAAATATTCTTGTGTGGTGTACCTGGCCAGACTGAGTTTATACCCCTGGCTAAATTACTCCTTTACAATACTTATAAAGAGAGTTTCTCAGAATATATTTTAAGAGCCTTTCATTTTTCACAAGACAGAAATATTGATGAAAGTATTGTGAATAATGATTTAAATAAATGTCTTATTTACATTGAAGATATTGTACTGTCTATTGGTGGTCAAAACTTGACTTATTATGGACTTCCACTACCAATTAGATCCGAGGAAATTGTTCCAAATATTGAATATCATAGAGAAACAAATCATGAAAATTGCGATAATTTTGTTGTTAATAATGAGCTACTCCTTACTGCTGAGCAAAAACAAGTATACGACAAGATACTACATAGCGTTGAAGCAGAAGAGGGAGAAATCTATTTTTTAGATGCACCTGGTGGAACAGGTAAAACGTATCTTTTGAATTTATTATTGGCAAAGGTACGGCAAAGCAAAAAAATTGCATTGGCCGTTGCTCCTTCCGGTATCGCAGCCACTTTACTTAATGGTGGTCGCACAGCGCATTCTACACTTAAGATTCCATTTAATTTGACTCATTTAGAAACCCCACATTGCTCAATTTCAAAGCAATCTAATATTGCTGCTGTGCTCAAAGATTGCAAGCTTATTGTTTGGGATGAGTGTACTATGGGCCATAAAGGTGCTTTTGAAGCTGTAGATCGATCTTTGAAAGACATTCGAGATAGTGAATACTTAATGGGTGGCATAACTGTTCTCTTAGCTGGGGATTTTCGACAAACTCTTCCAGTGATCCCCAGAGGAACAAGAGCTGATGAAATAAATGCGTGCTTAAAGTCTTCAATTTTGTGGCCCAAATACAGAAAATTGAATTAATGAAGAATATGCGAGTGCACCTAAAAGGTGATAGCATAGCTGGTAAATTTGCAGAAATGCTTCTTCAAATAGGAAATGGATTATTTCCAACCCATGATGGCAAAATAACTTTACCATCCACTTTGTGTGAAGTATTGAAGAGCTCACACTAAAAATATTTCCGGATATTACAAATATCTCTCAAAAATCACTCGCATGGTTTTCAAAACGTGCTATTTTGACTGCGAGAATGACAATGCATTGGAAATAAACGAGTTTTTATTAAAATCATTTCAAAGTGAAGAAATGACATATAACTCTATTGATTCTGTGACTGAAATCGTAGATGCAGTTCATTACCCCGTCGAGTTTCTTAATTCATTAAATCCAATATAAACTAACTTTAAAGATTGGTTCACCTGTAATGTTGATTCACAACTTGAAACCGCCAAAACTTTACTATTGTACAAGATTGCAAGTTAAAGTCCTTCATAAGAATGTTGTCGAAGCAATTATCTTAACTGGCAATGGTATGAACGGGAAACGGTTTTTATACCGAAAATTCAATTAATACCTTCTGATTCTGAATTGCCAATTCAATTTTAAAGGTGGCAATTTCCCTTTAAAGTTTGCTTTGCCTTAGCAATTAATAAATCACAGGGACAAACTCTTAATTTGGCTGGACTTGACTTAAGACACTATTGTTTTTCTCATGGCCAATTTTATGTAGCCTGCTCAAGAGTCAGTTCACCAAAAAGTTTATTTGTATTAGCACCTGATGGAAAAGCAACCAATATCGTTTATAAAGAAGCTCTTAACAATTGTTAAAAATTGCAAATTCAATTCAATGAAAGGATAAGGCCTACTGGGGAAACCACAATAAAAAATTACGCGCCTGATTCTCTACCTTAATGGTGGCGTGGAAAAGAGAATATTAAATACTTTGCTTTAATATTTTGTGAAATATTTTCTGATTTATTTATTTTGTATCTATCTTCTATTGCTAAAATTTATATAAACTATCTGCGCAGCGAGGTAAGCGGGCCACTTACTAGTTATATATATTCCTGCTTTTATTTTGGTAAAGTGCTAGGAAAATCTTACATCCTGCATTGACTTCAAAACGCATAAAAGAGATACTTTTGACTAAAATAACCATCAGTAGCTCTCGAAAATTACAAGTGTAACTTTTAAAATTTTTCTTCAGAGTTTTAAAACGTTTGTGCTATTAAAACCCCAAAGCCTAAAAACAAAAATTAAAATGTCTACCAACGCAAACAACAGCATTGTCTGCACCACCGCCGCAGCGCACGACTTAGCCGAGATTTTCGGTACCGAAACGAGATCCCACACGCCAGGATCTCAAACATCTACCGCCACCTCTACCATCACTAACAAAGCCACCACCCTCATGAAGATGTTTAACGCCACCTTTTCCAACACACCCTTCAAGGCCACATACAACAACACAACAAACGGTACCACCTACAACAACACAGCCTGCTGGTGGTGGATGTGTTGGTGTAGGTGGTGCTACACCAACACATCCATCACCAGCACCACCACCAACACACATTCCGCCACCACATACAACAACACAGCATACGGCACCACCTACAACAACACAGTCTACAACAACACAGCCTACAACAACACAGCCTACACCACCACCTGCAATAATACACCCTACACCGCCACCAACATCTTCGCCGCAACCCCCAAACCGACGACAAAGTGGTGCAACACATGTAAGGTTAATGTGCTTTTTTCAAAGTGAAATGGACATTTACGGTCCAGTATGCGTGTTTTTATACCTCTGAATAGTGCTGTGAAGCAGATTTCAGGTGGATTCAAAAACCGCATCTTCACGTTATCGCTTTAGAATAGGCGTGAGGAAATTTTTGATCCCCAGGAATTCCTCACTGATGCCTCATCGGAGCTCATTCCAATAATAACCAATGTTTTGTCTTTACACACATCGTGTAAGATAAACTTTGAGTTATTTGCGGAATACATAAAATTCCGACAAGATGAGATGGTGATGCAAGTCAAAGCACATCAAACACCTATGTGTGTTCTAACAGCTGGAAAAAATATAGAAGAAGTCAATAGTATTTAACGGAGGTCGAAAGGGAACGGCATATAAGTTTATTGCTTTTGGAGAGCGATGGATGGGCACATTTTGTGTGGGTAAAAAGTTTATCAAGGTATGTAAAAATTACAATTTTCTTAATACTAAGTACTTACTAATATATTTTGTTTTGTTTCGAAATTTACAGACTGGTTCGCTCACAGGTAACCAGACACGATCACAACCTTTTCTTGTGCAACACCTGCCTCAACTTCTCACACAGCGAGAAGTTATCGATGGAGCATCGGATGAATTGCGGAAAAATGGTTTCAACGCTTCAAACAATTGAAAAAGCAAGTCTTAAATTTAAGAATTTTAATCGTAGTTTAGATGTTCCCTTTCTAGTGTATGCAGACTTCGAATGCATACTAACCCCCCTCAATTCAAAAGTGATTGAGAATGTTACAGCTACAACAAAGTGCTCGTTTGACCCATCCTTAGATAAGTATGTATTAGAGACTGGTTAGGATACAGGTGTCAAATTTGTCACATCTCTCATCAGAGATGTATGTGAAATTTACACAATAACCCCTCTCTAATATTAAACCTATGAGAATTAGTGCAGAGGAGGAAACCAGTTTTCGAGATGCAGTTAATTGCCATTTCTGCAAGAAAATTCTGGGGACCGACCGAGTTCGTGATCATTGTCATTTAACGGGTGAGTACAGGGGTAAAGCCCATAATGTTTGTAACATTAAATTTCAAATTGCACCTTTTGTCCCCGTATTCTTTCACAATTTTTCGCGGTATGACTCCCATCTTTTCGTGAGGGAGCTAAACAAAGTGGAGGGTGATATAAAAGTACTCCCACTGAATAAGGAGTTGTATATATCACTCTCCAAATTTACATACATAGCGTCCCATGAAAAAAATTTAGAAATTAGATTTTTGGAAATGTTTCGCTTTATGGCAACCAGCTTAGATGCTTTAAGTAGTAATCTAAGTACTGAATGTTTCGAGAGCGTTAAGCGTGTTTATCCCTCTGAGGAGGAGTTTAACTTATTGCGTAGAAAGGGAGTTTTTGGACTCAGAAACCCGACTGTCCGAAACCTGTCTGCCTCCAAGGGAGAAAATCTTTAATAGTTTAACCAATAAAGAATGTTCGCCTGATGAATATTTACATGCACAGCATGTATGGAAAGTTTTTAACTGTCAGACATTAAAATAATATATGGAGCTTTATCTCAAAACAGATGTTCTTTTATTGACTGACGTTTTTAAAAATTTTCGCGCAATATGCAAGAAAATATATTCTCTAGGTTTGTCATGGGATGCTATGCTTAAAACGACCGAAATATAATTAGATCTGCTAACTGATATTGATATGTATAGGTTTACTCAAAGTGGAATTAGGGGTGGTTTGGTTCAGTGCTGTAAGAGGTACTCTAAAGCCAACCACATGTATATGGATGCGTATGACGCAAGCAAACCATCTGAATATTTGATGTATCTAGACGCAAATAATTTGTATGGCTGGGCAATGTCTCAGAGTCTTCAGAGTCTTCTGGTTTTCAGTGCATGAGTGATGATGAGATAGCGTCACTAGATGTTGCTCAAATAGACGCAAATTCTGAGTATGGCTATATTTTAGAAGTACACCTTATATATCCAGATTCACTTCATAATTATCATAATGATCTACCTTTTTGTCCCTAAAACCAAAAACCCACACCAGATGCAAATGTGTGTAAGCTTGTTGCTGACCTTAGGGCAAAAATAAATACCATCAACAAGAATTCACTAAATAGAGCTGCCAAACAGCAAAATTCCATTATTCAATTGGAAGTCGTAACGTAACTAACCGTAGCTACCACTCGCTCTGAGAGCGCACTTCGGGCTTCTCTCGTGCTTCGTGTGTCATTCGCCAGCCATTTCGCTCCCTAACTTTGCTACAACATTTTTGTTGAGAGCACAACCAGCCAGCCATACTGTGTGTATGCGCCGCTAGCCAGCGATTTTCAAGCGCGCAGTGGCTTCTTCAATTGCTGTACCCCCATTTGAGGTTCTACGATAACTAGGGGGCTGGCAAATCGATAAATTCGATAACTCAAAACGATAAATCCGCAAATTTCACACACCCTTACAGCTAGACCTACCAAATTTGGTAAGAAGATAGCTACAAGCAACCCCCAAAAAACCGAATCAAAAATTTTGGAGCCACGCCCCCCATTCCGCCCCCAGCCCCCCGCATTTTAAAGTCAAAAAAGCCTATATCTCCCACAGTTTTTGAGCTGGAGCCACCAAATTTGGTGCCAAGATAGGTGATGATGACCCCCCAAAAACTGCATCAAAAGTTTGGAGGCCACGCCTACCAATACCACCCTAGCCGCCCCCAGATGCCCCAACGCTTCGTCAAAACGGGAATGCGTGTATCTTCCAGAGTTGTGGAGCTAGAGCCACCAAATTTGGTTGGAAGGTAGCTGGCAACGACCCCCAAAAAACTGCATCAAAGTTTTGGAGCCACGCGCACCCCTTCCACCCCCTTTCCACACCTTTTACGGTCTTTGAGCTAGAGTCGCCAAATTTTGTATGAAGGTAGCAATTGACATTCCACATAGATCTGCAGCAAAAATTTGGATGCTACGCCCACCCATACCACCCCCAGCCTCCCTTTTCTCACTTTTTACAATTTTCGAGCTAGAGTCACCAAATTTGTTATGAAGATAGCAATTGACATTCCACACAGATCTGCATGAAAACTTTGGATGCCACGCCCACCAATACCGCCTCCAGCCCCCGTCTCTCTACTTTTTACAATTTTCGATTTAGAGTCACCAAATTTGGTATGAAGATAGCAATTGACATTTCACAAAGATCTGCATCAAAACTTTGGATGCCACACCCACCCATACCGCCCCCAGCCCCCCTTTCCCCACCTTTTACAACTTTCGAGCTAGAGTCACCAAATTTGGCATGAAGATAGATCTGCATCAAAACTTTGGATGCCACGCTCACCCATACCGCCCCCAGCCTCCCTTTTCTCACTTTTTACAATTTTCGAGCTAGAGTCACCAAATTTGGTATGAAGATAGCAATTGACATTCCACACAGATCTGCATGAAAACTTTGGATGCCACGCCCACCAATACCGCCTCCAGCCCCCGTCTCTCTACTTTTTACAATTTTCGATCTAGAGTCACCAAATTTGGTATGAAGATAGCAATTGACATTTCACAAAGATCTGCATCAAAAATTTGGATGTCACACCCACCTATACCGCCCCCAGCCCCCCTTTCCACAGCTATTACAAACTTTGCGCTTGAGTCACCAAATTCGGAAGGAAGATAGTTGGTGGCATCCCAATCTGCATCGGAGAATCTTTAAGGCAGCGTACACCCCTGCCCCGTCCGTACCCCTTTGCAATCAGGCCTCTTTTTACTGGTTTTAATACTGGTATCGAGTATGCCGCAGTCGGTTGCGTCCGACTGCAACGTTTCCACTTGGTTTTCCTTGTATTCCTTATGTGCGCTTATTTTATTGCTTATTTTATTGCGTCGACCTAGCACCTGCAAAGCAAATGAGCGAATTAATAAAAACATACATATGTAATATATATGTATGCAGTTTTGGTGGTAGCCAGGCATTGATTTTGGATTTTTGCTAGCCGAAAGGCTAGCTACTATAAGCATGTGTGTGTCCCTGTCTCTATGCATGTCCATAATTAATGTATGCGTACCATATAAATTTCGGCAAACGCTAAACAGCCAAATTTTATATTAAATTTGTATTATGCCTTCAAAAAACCCAAGAAAAACCAGAAGAACAATACTTCACTTCCAAGGCAGTTTTGGTGCTCATCGAACATTTGCTCATCAGGCGAACAGCAAAATTAACAAGCGTTCACTAAAATAAGCAGGGAATTATCAGTTTTACATTGCTCGTCATACATACTCTTTCATGTTTTCAGCTATACGACTCTTCCCCAATCATTTTGTCATCGCAACCACCATACAGCTATACTGCGATGCATACAAATAGCGAAAGTGTATTCCAGACGTCCATTTGCCAAAGTCATTTGCCTAAATTCTAAAGCAGAAGCAACACAAGAAACCGCTCGGCATAGCAAGTGCAAAAGAGATTTAAGAAAACGACCACGCACTGCACGCTGTGTGTGTTTAGCATACATGCAAATATTTCAATGTGTGTGTAACATCGCTACACAAGCAAAAAGTATGAGCGAAACAAACAATAACAACATATATATATATATGCATACGATTAAGATAATAAACGTTATTACTTATAATAAACAACTTTCACTTTTTAATATATGTATTTATTTATAATTTTGCGATTTTATTGTAAATATTGCTTAAAACTAACTAATGCAAGCGACATACGAAAATGACGTTGGCACTCTGTGTACTTTTTGCTTAACCCAGCAACAAAATGACATGTGTGTGTGTGTGTGTGTGTGTGTGTTACATTTTATTATTGAGAAAGGTCAGGTTTTGGTATTTTATATTTTGTGCGGCAGTTCTGTTTTGCTTCTTTTGAGAATACACGCACACACACGCACACTAATAGACGTAAATAGCGAACATGTTGAATAGGAGTATGAACAGACGAATGTTAGTGTTTGAAACCCTAATATAATATAAGTGCTATTTTTGCTATGTAATTTAATAATATATTTGTTATTGTTTTATATTTTGATTAGAATAAGTTGGCGCTAAGTTAATAATTGAGAAATATTATGCGTATTCTCTATTCGCCTTCTCACATTTAGCTCACTCCATGCATGTTATTGCTGGAGCTTCCCAGAGGATACTTGGTTCTTTTTAGGGAGCCGGAAGTATGTGAGCTGCTAGAATTGCTTGAATATTAAATTATCATTTCAATATCCAAGACATTTCCATCCTCCAAAAACTTAAAAATCAATTAATAAACAATATTATTATAGCTTGTTGCCAGTCATTATGAGAGATGTATATACTACATACATAATATAAAGATAAAAAATATGATAAGGAATCAAGCTTTTAAAATTTGCATCCTACGGTCGTTTTTACCCTCAGTCGCCCCACGCATTTTATCGGACAGCCACATAGCGTTCTTTCGCAGCAAAACCGAAAGAAAGTAATCTAAAATATATTGCCTGTGGTCAAAGCAGGAATGAGTCTCGGAAAACCAATCGGAAAATTTAGTATAGCTTTTGGCGTGTTTAACGCATTCACCATAAATTGTTTCTTTAATATTTCTGGAATGTGGGTACATGTGAAAAATTGAATGAAATACTTGGTACATTAATGTTATGAATTCAAAAAACTCGTCTTTAAGCCGTCGCTCCATATGTCCTTAGAGAGCATCAATACTGCATTTAGAGTAAAGATGACTCCATTAAGACAGAATACACTGCGATTACAATAACACTTTGCTAATACTCTTTCGTTTCGATTATATATTGCTCTATGCGGTTGTTATTTTGCAACGCAACTTTGTACGGATTTTTGTTTGATAAACTACAGTGAAACTTCGATAACTCGTAATTGAAGGGACCACAAAAAAAATACGAGTTATCGAGTTTTTCATGTTATCAAGTTTTACGATTTATCGAGGCAACATACAGAATATCCGAATTATCGAGTTTTTTTTATTTTTTTATTTAAGAAAGAAACCAAGAAATAATTGTTTTTAAAATATAAAGTATGTACATATGTAATTCAATCAATGTATGTATGTAAGGTTTTATTTACAATTTAAGAAAAGAAATCCGTAATATGTTTTTGACGCACATTATTTTGGCTTATTTTATCTATGGCATTATCAATGTTTACAATATCATTAAAAATAGTGTCTTCAATATTTGATGTCATGAAAAATGAACGCAAAGTTTCAATTGAAGCGTTTGCAACCTTTGTGGAAACTGAGGGAATTTCAATTGTTTCATCATTGTTTTAATCATCGATGTTTTCGAATCCCAGAATTTCATCATCATTGAGGCTTCCAGTAATCACCAGCTCATCATCAACATGAATGTAGTCATCAAAATTTACACGTGTTTCTGCATTTTGTGGAACATGATTCCACCCTTCTATGTGAAGTACATCTTCGCTAATTATGACTGCATTTTGATCCTTAACGAAACCGCATGCTCGAAAACAATTTTAATAGTGGATTTACTAATATTTGTCCAGGCTTTATGAGTAATATTCATTGCATCATAAATCGAAATGGAATAAACCTTTTTTTCCTCGATGCTTTCAAGCAGTTTAACAACCAATTCCTTACGGTACAATGTTTTGAAACTTTTGATTATTCCTTTGCGAGTGGTTGCAAAACTGAAGTGGTGTTAGGTGGGAGAAATTCAGTCTGCACGTTGCTCAAAGGTTCAATTGCGGAGTGGGCGGTGCAATTATCAATAAATAATAATATCTTTCTATTTTGATTTTTCATTTGTTGGTTCACCAATTGTAGCCATTCATGAAATAAATTACGTGTCATTTATGACTTTGAATTTGAACGATAAAGCACAGGGAACGTCTTGATGTTTTTAAAGCATCTGGGCTTCATTGATTTACCAATCATTAATGGTTTCAGTTTTTCTGACCCATCCATATTTGCAGCAAGCAACAGAGTTAGACGATCTTTGCTCAATTTGCCACCATGACAACTTTGGCCTTTTAAAGACAAAGTGCGATCGGGAAGACACTTGTAAAAAAGACCCGTTTCATCCGCGTTAAAAATGTTCTTGGGCTCATAATTCTCCAGTAACTTCTGAATGTTTTCTCTCCATTGAACACACACTTCATCATCAACGGCCGCGTTTGTTTCACAACTCGTATTTATTTTTTTTTCACAAAATACAAGTTTTGCTTTGCAGGTGCTAGGTCGACGCAATAAAATAAGCAATAAAATAAGCGCACATAAGGAATACAAGGAAAAAAAGGGGGTACAGCCATGATACAATAACAGAAGGTAGTCTCGTCGTCGGCAGAGGGTAGCTTAACGTATGCTTGCAATAAGTGCAAGTGAAAAGGCACATTGTAGTGTGAGTTCGAATGGAACGGCAGTATAGCGTGTTGATTAACCCTCTGGCGGCCCGTGATGTTTAAAATATTATTATACCCTTAACCCATAAAATGGGTAAATAAGGGTATAATGGTTTTGTGCAAAAGTATGTAACAGGCAGAAGGAAGCATCTCCGACCCCATAAAGTATATATATTCTTGATCAGCATCAACAGCCGAGACGATATAGCCATGTCCGTCTGTCCGTCTGTATGAACGCGTGGATCTCAGAGACTACAAGAGCTAGAGACTTCAGATTTTGTATTTAAGTTCTCCTATACCATAAGCAGAACAAGTTTGCTTCAAATTATCGATAACTATTATGGTTTCCGATATACACATAATATCGATAATAATAAAATATCGAATTTGGAAAATCTAAAAATGAGGATTGAAGCAATGTGTAACGATAGAACTTTTCAGAATATTTTCCTAAAATCGGTTAAGAAACACCGCAGATATCGAATTTTATCGCTTGAAGCTAAGTCAGTTTACCAAAGTCTTACATAAATTTAATTTATTTATTGCAACTGGGTTCAGGGTATCTTCTAGTCGGGCTCTCCCGACAAGAGCCTTCTTACTTGTTTTATAATACAAAGATGTAAATTTTTTTTAAAGTTTTATTTTTAATAATTTTGAATGCGCAAGTAATCGTTGTTTTTGTTGTCGAATGTTGATTTTTTTGTTAAGATTCTTAATTCTAAAAAATATTCTAATTTTAAAATAAAAATTTTTGACCGACTTGTCAATGTCAACATTTTCCGCTGCCAGCAATAATTTTTCTTTTACATTTTTTGTTATTTTAAAATCCTCTTTCACGTTATAAAGAAAAATTGTTTCAAGTTGCTTAAGCTTATTTTTAAAATCAACAGACGGTTTTACAAGCCCGCCGAGCGACACCTCGTCAACATAGGTATATGTGGAACTGTTTGAAACATAACATAGCCTAAGCTTTTTAGCAACATAGCCTGCGAGATACTCGATGGCATCCTCCGTCAACTCTTCCATGTCGTTATCTGCATATATTGCTCAATCTCTTTGTTTTCCGTACGCTGGGTACACAGATCGATATTTAGCCAATTATCGCAATTGTCATCGTCTACATTTCCAATATTAGACAACAATTATGTATTCTTGGCTAAAAAAAATATAAGGATTATTTATGAATGATAATAGTTAAGGAAAATATAACATTAACACAAAAGAAAGAACATAGCTACCAACATTCACGATAATAACTTTGCTGAAACATAAAGCTAAACATTTGACAAATATTATTATTAAAATAAGTTATTTTCTAAATAATGGTTTTAATTTTGTCGTACCTGTTATGTATTTTCTTAACCTATACTTAAATTGAAGCGGTGTCAGATGATCGAATTGTCCACCCCTTGACCGCATGCCTCTAAAAATTTTTCTACATTGTCTTGATTAAGGCGGCTTGTTAAAATATAACTTAAATTGTATTTTTTAAGCAAGTAGCCATATAATCCATCAAGGGATGCATTGTTTACAATTATCCCTTTTTCGAATGGGAGTCTTTTCAATTTGCCAAATAATCCGTGTTCATAATTTTCAAAATTTTTCCTAAAATGTCTCTTTGGAATAGCAGTTGCTTTCCATAAGCTTGCGTTGCTTGGATGCAGTTTGAAGTGGACATTTTGAAGTTAAAAATGTCGAACCAATCGTTTAGTAGTATAAATAAATCGGCAGTTTCGCACGCATTCTCGACATCATAGCCCAATTAATAGCAGCGTCTGATGGAGCTGGCGGTTGTGTTCGAAAACAATTGCGTTGCCAATTTAACCTTTTGCTTCGCGAGCGAGCGAGCATTAATGTGGTTTTCGCTTATTTTAAACATAATCGATGCATCTGACTTAGCACAGTGACTGAGTGCCTGTTGAACTGTCGTCTTAGTCAATTTAGTTCCGTTTAATATTAAGCCAGAATTAGGTGCGGCGCATCCGAAAAAACAAAATTTTTTTGTTGCTCATCTTCTGGTTGACTAAACCAGGTTTTTGCTGAAAACGAAAAACCAATTTGAACCTTTGCATTGCTTTAATTCCTCTAACACACCTACTTTCTGAGTTACCAAGCTCTTTCCATAGTCGTTGGTTTCCTGCACCCAAGTCGGAGACAATTGCCACTACAGGATATCCTTTCAAATGCAGCTTTCTTATAATTGTGCTAAGAGTGTCCACATCCATTCGGGCGTTAAAGTCAAAATAGATGGGCTGCTTCCACGATTTCTTCAAGCCACGAACAATAGCAAGTTGCACATAGTTGCTTGGCTCGTAAACAACGTCCGCTGAGCTGTCATACTCGAAAGCAGCAGCAACCTTCATCTCGTCAAAAGCCAAGACGCAGAGCTTATCGTTCTCATCCATTTCATAATTTTCCATTAAGTCAATGAAGATATTCATTTCTTGTGGGAATGGCATCATTATTTTAGCGTCTCCTTTTATAAGTCTGCCCTCTGTTGTGTGCAGTCTTCCACTGGAAGCATTAAAATGAGTGTCGCAGATTTGGGAGTTGACACCAAGGTCGCACCCCAGGCTTTCCTCCCATATCTTTCTTTTTGTATCACTTTTCGGTGCATGAATAATTTTTACACCCGGTACATGCTTGCGGCAATAATAGCAGTAGTTCATTTTTTTACTGTCACGTGAGGGTTAATTTAACCTCAAAAAATCAAAAGAAAATCGTCCGCGTACAACCTTTCTGTTCGACAAGCAAGCATGCACTGTAGAGTTGTGTCGTTCGCGAACGAACGAACAAAAAAGAACTATTCACTGAAGTGAACGAACTGAATAAGTTCATCTTCATCGTTCTTTTCTGTTCAGTTGTTCACTTTAGCGCTTTAGTTCATTCATGTTCCTTGTACGTTTAGTAGACATTTTTTTTTTAGCTGTTATGTATGTTTGTTGGCTATTTTTAGCTGGTATGGTAGTTCTTTTTCTTTGTTTTAGTTCACTATTTTAACAAAACGGTCTTAAATTTAACGAACAAAAACGAACGATGAACAAAAAAGATCAAATTAGGGAACAAAATCGAACGAACAAAAAGAACGACCTAGTTCACTGATTGAAAAAGAACGAACGAACTTATTCAGTAAATTGAACGATGTTTACCCAACTCTAATGCACTGTCGATAAGCTACAAAAACGTCGAGCCTCTGCCGACGAGACTACCTTCTGTTATTGTATCATGGTTGTGCTCTCAACAAAAATGTTGTAGCAAAGTTAGGGAGCGAAATGGCTGGCGAATGACACACGAAGCACGAGAGAAGCCCGAAGTGCGCTCTCAGAGCGAGACTTCCAATTGAATAATGGAATTTTGCTATTTGGCAGCTCTATTTAGTGAATTCTGGTTGATACCATATACATTACAAAAACCTTCAACAATGTTTTCGTAATGGTTTAATATTATCAAAAGTACATCGAGCTCTAAAATTTAAACAGGCACCTTGGATTAAAAAGTATATTGAACTAAACACTTACCATAGAACTTTAGCGAAAAATAATTTTGAAAAAGACTTTTTTAAACTGTTAAACAACGCAGTCCATGGGAAGACAATGGAGAACGTTGAAAAACGTAAAGATTAAAAAAAATTTACTTCGTGGGAAACCACATCAAGCAATCGATTAGTTGCACGTTCGCTTTGTGCAAAGGCTCGTTTTCACAGCTCTGCGCAGTTTGCTGAAGACATGTATGCTATTGAAATGAAGCGGCTCCATAATGTTTATGACAATTCAATGTACTTGGGGCTTACAGTTTTAGAACTGTCGAAATAGCAGATGTACGATTTCCATTACGATTATATTAAACCAAAATTTCAAGAAAAAGTCACATTGAATTATATGGATACAGACTCGTTCATATATTCAATACAGACTAGAGATTTTATGCAGATATTGCTGAAGATGTAGAAATTAAGCTTGATACGTCCGAATATTCTGAAGAGTTGGCAAAGTTATACGGGATGGGACGGTGCAATAAAAAGTCTCTTCTGAAGGATGAGAACTGTGGCAAACAAATGCTGGAGTTTGTTGGTCTCAGAGCGAAAGTATATTCATTGTCTCTTGAGGTAGGTGGTTGTGTTAAAAAATCAAAGGGTGTAAAGAAGTCTGCATTAGATAAGCTTACTATAAATATATATAAACAATGCCTTTTTGATTATAAAATATTTTATGATGAAATTATGTTTATATCTAAGATCCACCACTTGTATACACATAAGATATAAAAAAAAAAACTACTTTAAGCTCTAATGACGATAAAAGAAAAATAAGGTCTATCGGTAGAAATACATATGCCTGGGGTCATTAATAAATTGATTCCCACACATATTGATATTTTTATTGATAGATTACAATAATTGTTATTTAAGTTTAAAAACTTTCTTTATTTTTAGGATCATGTTATAGTTTTTATATACTAGTTCATACTTCATAAAAAAACCTGTAAATAATAATAATAATTTATTGAATCAAAAATAAAAACACAAAAATGATATTAAAGATGAAAAAATTGTTCTTTATATAATCAACAATATCAAGTACAATAAGTGCAGCCTCTAAAATAAAAAAAATGTATATTAAAGACCTGTACAAAAAACAAGTAAGAAGGTTCTAGTCAGGAGAGCCCGAATAGAAGATACCCTGAACCCAGTTACAATAAATAAATTATATATATATAAGACTTAAGTATACTGACTTACCTTCCTTAAAATCGATATCTCCAGTGTTTCTTAACCGATTTGGACGAAATTCTCAGAAAATTTCTACCATTACCCATTACTTCAACCCTCATTTTTAGATTTTCTATATTTCTATATTTTTTGCTATCGATAGCATGTGTATATCGAAAACCAGAATAGTTATCGATAATTTGAAGCAAACTTAAATACAAAATCTGAAGTTTTAAGCTCTTGTAGTCTCTGAGATCCACGCGTTCATACAGACGGTCAGACGGACGGACGGTCAGACGGACGGACATGGCTATATCGTCTCGGCTGTTGAAGCTGATCAAGAATATATATGCTTTGTGAGTCGGAGATGCTTCCTTCTGCCTGTTACATACTTTTGCACAAAACTATTATACCCTTAAATACCCATTTTATGGGTTAAGGGTAAATTTAATTTATTTATTGCAACTGGGTTCAGGGTATCTTCTAGTCGGGCTCGCCTGACTAGAGCCTTCTTACTTGTTTTTTAAATATACTGTTCAAGGATAATTTTTTGAATGAATGAGCTCTGCTCTGCACTGCTTTATATATCCACCAGAACACACCACAACGAATTATCTTTCTCATCCTTAAAACAAAACCAAAAAAAAAAGGACAAGTGTCACCAATACCAGCTGCAACCATCTGTTGCTATTTATAGGACATCATTTTTATCTGTCCAAGAGTTGTGCTCATGCGAGAACCGTAACCATTTATTCAGCACTCGACTGTTTCGTCGATCTGTTATTTTTTCGACGAAATAAGTGTGTGGGAACTTAGTTATTTGTAGTTCCTCTTTGTAAAATCCACCTTTACTTCGGTACCCTGATAGTCTTTAAAAATGTATGTAGTGGGGTATGCATTTTGTATTTTTTTATTTTGGAAAGTTTCACTTGTCCAGTTTGGGGTATACCCTTTTTCAAATAAATGTTTATGTTTACTTATACGCACATAATCATTTACTTTTGTGGAAGGCAATCGTGTCTTTTAATAAATCTCTTCTCTTTATTATTAACCTTCGCTAGATCGCGCGTAAAACAGACTGACCCTCTGTTCAAGTTGAGTTACTGTCTTCATCGATTAAGAGCGTTGCTTAACTTATCTATCAATCTTAACATAATGCTAATTACTCAAAAAGGTCTGTTACATACATCGACTGTAAAGTAAGGTGTATGTGTATACCTCTATATACATGACTTATCCTACTATAGCTCGGCCATCCAATAATTTAGTATCCTGATCGTAGTTTATTATATATGTTAAATGTTAACTACATCTTCTCATAAAAATATATTTTTATTTAATTAACATTTAGTGATTTAACATTTGTCATTTGGTAACATCCATTTATTTTTAACACGCTTATATTAGCTTCACTTGTATGTATGTTTGTATGTATGTAACTCTCCTTTGGACTTAAAGCAAGTGGCTTATTACTGTCAGTATATCCCACTTCCTCAAGTTCGTTCGTTGGCTGAGCGGTCTAAGGCGCGGGTCTTCGCTCCCGGACTCACCGATCGTGGGTTCTTAACCCGTCCACGGCAAAAAAAATTCTTTTAACTCTCCTTTGGACTAAAAGCAGGTGGCTAATTACTGTCAGTATATCCCACTACCTCAAGTTCGTTCGTTGGCCGAGCGGTCTAAGGCGCGGGTCTTCGCTCCCGGACTCACCGATCGTGGGTTCTAATCCTGTCCACGGACGAAAAAAAAAATTTTTTTTTAAATCTGTACCATGTTCATGTTCATTAGAACTTACAAATTTTTTTTTTTCAATAATTAATAGAACTAAAAATTAAAAAATAAATATAGTTTAAAAAAAACTAAATAACACGCTTTTATAATACATCGAACTAAAAAGTGAAAAATAAATATAGTTTAAAATAACTGAAAAACACGCTTTTAGAGCATATCAAACTTAAAAGTTAAAAATAATTTTTCAAATAAGCTTAAAACAATAATAAATGATAAATACTAGCATTATTGTAAAAAAAAGCGTGGGTCGCTTTGTCCATATTTCTCGTGCATCGAGTGCCCAACGCTTTTTTTTACAATAATACTATTTATAATTTATTATTGTTTTAAGCTTATTTGAAAAGTTATTTTTAACTTTTTAGTTTGATATGCTCTAAAAGCGTGTTTTTAGTTTTTTTTAAACTATGTATATTTATTTAGTTTTATTTTTTCCCACCCAGTGTCTTATGTTTTGAGCACTCCACACTCCCTTGTAAGGATTTCGAGAGATCTGAAAATTCTTTCCTTTTTTTTAATAAAAACCTGTCATTTCTTAGTACTTTTGCAATAACATAGGGACCTTTGTTTTTCGGTATTAACTTTTTAGCAACTCCTACTGTGCAATCTAAATTTTTTACAATTACATAATCTTCTTTTGACGTGACAACGTCTTATAATTCTATAGAGCCGGCTGCACGCACGAAAAAATATGACTCATGTGCCGTTACCTCGCTCATGCGGCGTTACCTCTCTCTGAGGCGTTCCATGTAAGGCCTGAAGTGCAAGCGAGAGCGCGGTGTGAGCTCTATGAGCGTGTATTGGTGCAAATGCTTGCAGAGCAATACGCTATTGGTGTGAGCTATATGAGAGTGTATTGGTGCAAGTGTTTTGTTTGTATGTGTAAACATCTATAGAACCACAACACTCTGACATGCAAACCTCTTAATCTCTGTAGGTGTATTCCACAGACAGTAGAAAGGCGTTCTTATATTGAAATAATATGTTATTGTTGTACAACAATATCTCTGCCTGCAAATGAGTATTGGTGCAGCGGCAGAGAAGCGGACGGTCGAGCCACAAAGCTCTGCTGTTTAACAACAAGAATGATGATGTAAAACACCCTATTAAAATATAAATGCTATTGTGGATATGTAGTTCCATAATATATTTGATATAGTTGCATATTTTGATTTGTATAAGTTGGCGCATAGCAAACAAATCAGAAATTACTAAAATAGTTTAATAATATTAAATAATTAATTTATTAATATGGAAAATAAGCTGGTTAGTGTATCCAACTTCATCATTCATCATTCGTCAAGTCCAACTATGTTTTGCTTCACACACACACGCACATATATCTATAGTACATTTACATGTTTTGATCGAGTATCAAGTGCAGTGAAAAGTGAATGTGGTGTCAATTATTTATAACAACGATAATTGCAGCGATAAAGGTAATGATTCTTTCGATTTTAATTAAATATTAAGTGATATATTGTCGAATATTCGTGCTCTCATCATTAAAATGAATAGCATCGGTCCGCTAGTGTAGCGATGTAGGTTATGCTATAATTGATAAAATTAGGTGTCTAAAATGACAGGTTGGACCAGACCTAATTTAATCATTGTTTATTCTTAAAATGAATTATTTCAAATTATTACTATTTTATAACAAATTACAATTAAATTTGCAAAAATAATTAAGTCAATGATATAAAAAATTTAATTATATTATTACAATAATAAAATCAAAATTTAAATTTTATCGATTGAGTAGAAATTTAAACAATAAATTTTATTCAAGTATTTTGTTGTATTTTTATTTTTTAATTTTAAAATGAAGAATTGAATGAAGAATTTTATGAAAATTTTTATACATATGTATCTAACTTGATCAATTTCATTGTGATTTCCACTTAGCTCCTTCTCTATATACATACAAATCTATTAAACAAATAAAATTAAAATTTTCTTTTGAAAAATGCCACTATTCCATCAGTATTTTCTTAAGCCGTTGTCACGTTCAACTATCGTCAGTAAACCGACTTAACAGACAACCATTTTTGGTTTTTTGTTTAGACTTTTTGTACTTTGCTTCATTGTATGCCTGAGCTTCTGACTGGTTTTTGCATGGCCCGTTTTCATAAATCTTTCAGATTTCGTTCATTATCTATATTGTTTATTTCCTCTAATTTTTCTTTTAGCTCATCTA
Organism: Scaptomyza flava; assembly: GCA_030179655.1. NCBI lineage: Eukaryota > Metazoa > Arthropoda > Insecta > Diptera > Drosophilidae > Scaptomyza > Scaptomyza flava. The sequence continues at coordinate 55,915 of JARNME010000356.1, read as the reverse complement.
TAACTTTGCTTTTTGTTGTACTCCAAATATTAGTTTGCCTGGTATTTGCTTAATGCTACGATGTAAAATATTGTTAAGTGAATACTCAACTTGTTCAATTACAGAGTCCTAGTGTATTCCCTTGTCATATGCAATTAGTTTGGCATTCATCGGACCTATATTCCTGTTGTCGCGTTCGACTTGCCCTATAGCCTGCGGACTTCCTGTTGCTATCTTAATGTGCTTAATATTAAAATCCAATAAAAACTGATCCAAATCGTTAGACGTGAAACAACTGCCTCTGTCTGACACAATACATTTTGGTCTGCTGTATGCTCTAAAGTAGTCCCTTATAGATTTTATAACCTCTTTTGTATTTGTTGTCCTTGTCGTGCATAATCTAACAAATTTAGTGAAACCGTCTATTACTAAAAATATGTGTTTGTTCGCTCTTCCCGTAGCTACTGGTCTGTAATGATCGATGTCTATTAACTCAAAAGGCTTATCTCCTTTCGGTATACTATGTAAAAATCCTTCTGCTTTTCCCGTTTTGGGTGAAAATGCCACGCACTTTAAACAGTTTTCGATATGATTATGACATTTTACTTTAAGGTTCTTTATCCAATAGCCTTTTTAAATAATATATCATCTTGTCCCTTCCTATATATCCAAGTTCATTGTGATAAAAAAAATAATCGTCCATCGTTTGTTTTTCTGTAGACTACCCCATTTCTCATTTCAAAAAATTTGTCCTAATTATACTCGATACCTTAGGTGAAGAGTATATTGGGTTTGTGCAATGTCCGTCATGGTGTCCGTCCGACTGTCCGTCTGTTGTGTCCAATTTTTTTCCACACCCTTCAAGCTAGAGACTTGAAACTTTCTAATTCTCTTTATCTATGGGATAGTGTCAAGATGGGGGTTCTACAATGGCTGGCAAATCGATATAATATAAATCCACATATTTCGCACATCCTTACAGTTAGAACTACCAAATTTGGTAAGAAGATAGCTACTAGCAGCCCCCAAAAAACTGCATCAAAAAAGGTCAAAAAATCCTTTATCTCGCACAGTTTTTGAGCTGTAGCCACCATATTTAGTGCCAAGATAGGTGATGATGACCCCCCAAAACCTACATCAAAAGTTTTTATGCCACGCCCACCGATACTGCCCTAGCCGCCCCCATCCACCCCAAAGCTTAGTCAAAAACGGTAATGCGTGTACTTCCAGAGTTGTCGAGCTAGAGCCACCAAATTTGGTAGAAAGATAGCTGGCAACGAACCCAAAAATCTACATCAAAGCATTGGAGCCACGCCCACCCCTTCCTCCGCCTTTTCCCCACCTTTTAAAAACTTTTAGCTAGAGTCACCAAATTTGGTATGAAGGTAGCAATTGACATTCCACATAGATCTGCAGCAAAACTTTGGTTGCCACGCCCACTAATACCGCCCCCAGCTCCCCGTTCCTCACTTTTACAAAATTTGAGCTAGAGTCACCAAATTTGGTATGTAGGTAGCAATTGACATTTTAAATAGATCTGCAGCAAAAATTTGGATGCCACGCCCATCCATACCGCCCCCAGTCCCCCTTTCCCCACCTTTTAAAAACTTTGAGCTAGAGTCACCAAATTTGGAAGGAAGATAGTTGGTGGCATCCTCATCTGCATCGGAGAATCTTTAAGGCAGCGTACCGTACCCCTTTGCAATCGGGCCTCTTTTTACTGGTTCTAATACTGGTATCGAGTATGCCGCAGTCGGTTGCGTCCGACTGCAACGTTTCCACTTGTTTTTTTCTAACATTGTCTTTATTTTCTGAATTTCCTTGCTTGACACATAGGGAGATTATCTTTAAAGCTATTTGTTTCCACTATTAAAACATTTATGCATCTTCTTAAAGCATCTACATTTTGCATTTTATTTCCGGATCTATGAACCAATTCATAATCATAATTTTATTATTCTAGTACCCACCGAGCTATCCTAGGGTTGAGTTCAACTTTATTTAATGTAAGCGTTAAAAAATTACAGTCTGTAACTATTTTAAATCGTCTCCCTTGCATAAATTATTTTCAAAGTCTCCAGCTCAAGGCTGTGATATTTTGATTCTGTATAAGTTGTCCGTTTAGATGAATAAAATACAGGATGCAATTTTCCATCTTCTTTCTTTTGCAACAGTACAGCTCCAAAACCTAAAGATCTTGCATCGCCATGTAGTTCAATCTCATCTTTGTAATTGAAAATAGCTAGCACTGGCGACTGAATCAATTTTTCTATGAGAATTAAAAGACAATCTTGTTAAGTCATAAACAAGTTAGCACATATATATATTATAAGATATCAAATAACTGCACATAGCTATGTAAGAATCACACATAAATTATTAACACATGTAAAACTAGGTCAAGACCATACACAATTCGCTACAATAAAACTTTAAGCAACACCAAACTATGCTGAACACACACAATATCGCTGACTGCACAATGCATGCAATATGTCGCAACAGGAGCGGTCAGCCAACCCGGTAGTCGCTAAATATGCTATTCTGCATTGCAAGCAACTGCTGAGTACACAATAACCTAATTTTAATTGACACCACAAAACTGTAAAACTAAGCTTTTATTTCCTATAAATATTGTTACTTTTCGTTAATAAAATCGGTGTTCTTAGTACAACCTACAAAGATACATTCATTAGTCTCCGCAGTCCACCTGGTTACAAGTGCCAGTTGCGACAACAATTAAGCAGTCAGTTTGTACTGGATGCTAACAATACATACACACCTTTAACAGGTACATTTTGGTTACCCCGACAAAGGACTCCTAGGAAGGATCCTCTCTACAACATATAGCTCGCTACTCCTTCGACCACACCAAACGGTCGGTGTCAACAAGGCGACAAAATGAGCACAGAGAAATCACTCGAATTGGAAGATGTCCTAGATGCTCAGGAAGAAATAAGCCAGGAGGTATCAAGGCAACACAAAAAAGGACCCAGCAGAGAGGAAGGCAAAACCTGGCTACTACCAAGCCAAGGCCAAAATCCTTGAGGAAAAGTGGTCTATTTTCAATAACAACAATGTCTTGATCAAAAACTCTAAGTTAGAGGAGTCTCACCCATACCACAAGTTCTCCGAAGAGGTTCACGATTTGGTTCAAAAAACCAGAGCTTACTTCAAAGAACAAGCTGATATTGCAGATCAGTCTACCAGCAATAGGACGGAACCAAAACCCGCCATCGCTGCAGGATGTGTCGATGCTAAAGAAAACAAAAATGCCAAGCTAGTTGCATTGTGCCGTCTGCAAAAGGTGATGATTGCGTCAATCAATCGCGCCCTGCAACACAAGACTGTCAATGCGGACATTATTAAGTCATTATGGGCAAAAACTCAAGAGGTCTATTTCCAAATATACGAGGAATTTGAGGAGCCAGAAGAGAGTGGCTACAATGCCACCGAGTATTTAAAGGCAGAGGCTGATGTTCGGAATGCGCTTACCAGCAATTCAAGCAGTGAGTGCACTGATAACATCAACATACCACGTATTTCCATTACAAAATTTGATGGTGATACGCTTAAATGGACGCAATTCTTCGATATGTTTTCGTGTATGATACATGAAACAAAGATGCCAACCATACGCAAGATGTGGTATTTAAAAACCAGCGTAGTCGGAGAAGCGGAAAGATTAATCTGTCACATCGATCTAAGGAAAGAGAACTATCTCTACACATGGGAAATTTTAGTAGATGCCTGCAACAATCCTAGAGACATCGCATCTAGGGTTTTAAATCGCCTCTTACTGCAACAAACCTGCAGCGACGATGTGAAGTCCTTAAAGGAGCTCCACATCACCACCATAGAGTCATTAGCCTCACTGAAGGGACTCGGGATTGACATCTCCACTTGAAATCCAATCATCATTGCCATCCTCACAAACAAGTTGGATGGCACAAACAAAACACTCTATGAACAATCATTGGGTAGTACAAAGGAAATTCAGCCACTGGACACCATGCTACAGTTCCTCGAACAGCGAGTTCGGGTCATGGCTACTGGAAAAAAGGCACCTGGAATCTTTAAAAAGCAGTCAAAGAACGCGACATGTGCAACATCTTCAGGTGCACAAAGGGGATGTTTTTTCTGTAAAAAGTGACGAATTTCACGCAAAATCTGTCAGCGAGCGCTTAAATTGGGTGCAAAGACAAAGGTTATGCGTCAACTGCTTTAAAAATGACCATAAAACAAAGGCATGCACAAGCAACTTCAGCTGTTTTAAGTGCAACAAAAAGCACCACACTCTAGTGCATTTGGAAAATGTTGTCACAACAGCAGCAGCAGAGCAATTATCACAAGTTGTGGCATCCGCAAACAACCACAACTATAACTTACTTGCAATATCAAAGGTAACTGTTCAAGCAACTAACGGACAACAATCATTATTCAAGGCGCTACTGGACTCTGGATCACAAATCAACGTTGTTTCCGAAAGACTTGTGACAATTTTGGGACTGAAGCGTCATGACACAACACTCCAGATTGAGGGCATCGGAAGACAGCCAAGAGTCAGCAAGGCTCGAGTGAATGTCCTAGTTAAATCCCTACACAGCAATTTTACGATGCGATTGGAAGCATTCGTATTACCGCATATAATCTCGGATCAACCTGCCCAGTCCATCAACACGGCCGATTGGGGCATGCCGAGCAAGTTACCACTGGCGGATCCAAACTTCAACAGACCAGGCAAAATCGACATGTTGATTGGAACAGAACACTGTTTTTCAATATTGCTCCCACAACAACACAAAGTGTTCCATTCTGGTCCAATGATGCAAAAAACCGAGTTCGGGTGGACTGAGATTAAAACTATCATCATGTACTACATTTGACTGATTATAATCTTTATTGCCTGCTGTAGCGAGGTTAGTATAGCTTTGTTCACTCGATATGAGCGAATCATGGAAGGACTGTTTTTCATTCCCCATCTATTGCGTCATAAAATTCACTAGTATTATTTCCATTTTCTGCCACCTCATTTACACTTTTACCTTTTTCTTCTTTTTTGATTCGGGGGTATGTCTTAATTTCCTTATTTCCTTTAACTATCTTTTGAGTGGTTCTGTTATAGGCTCAAATGTTTCCTCCAACTGGTATTCATTTGCGGCTTTCCTTTATTTAATACTTCAAAATTTTATTTTTAACGCGTTTCTTGTTTATGTTAGCTCCTTTAGTACATGCTCATTCATTTTAATATATTATGATAGTTAACCAATAAATTTGATCAGCGAGCGTAAAAGAGGGTGTTTTTAATAACAGGTTGTTCTGTCCTTGTTTAACTGTTATACTGTTGTAGTTTTTCATAAACAGCTTGTTGTTTTACTGTTATTTTTTAAGTTTTTCAGAAACAGTTTGTTTGTGCTGTTATTTGATGTTGTTTTTCAGAAACAGCTTGTTGTTTTGCTGTTATTTGTTGTTGTTTTTCAGAAACAGCTTTTTGTTGTTTTGCTGTTATTTGTTGTTGTTTATCAGAAACAGCTTGTTGTTGTTTTACTATTATTTTTGATGTTTTGGTTTTTTAAAGAAACAGGGGCTTTATATATGTGCACTAATCAGATACTCTAAACAAACTGAGATAGTTTAACGAGAATAATTATATAATTATATAATTAATATCAATGTACTCAAAAATGATAAATTTTGTTTTTTCTTCTTTATTAAACCATTAAATGTAAGTATTTATTTTGATTGACATAAAAATTATTTAAAAAAGATTTTTGGTGAGCAAGTACATATTGAATGTTCTCGCCCAAATATCTTATAAGTTCTATAGGGGGTGAAAAATTTCCAAAACCATTAATATATATTCATTCCTCTTCCGCCTTATAGTAAGCTACCCAATGCGTTCCAGCTCTGGTTGACGAGTCCAAGTTAACGATATCGCATTCTCTTTTCTTACATGTTTCGGTTAAGAGTTTTTCATATAAACCCCTCTAAAATGAGGGATATGTTTGCGTACGAAGTTTATAATATCAATGTTCGAAAGCGGTTTATTGGGCAGCTCATTCATAAAGAATTAATTTTTTACTTGTGGTTATACCAAAACCTTTTTGATACGGTTTTAAATAGAGTCCGCTACCTAAAGCAATGGCTTCCATTTTTCTGTTATGACGTTTATTCTCTTCTAGTTCTTTTTTAAGCATTCTTCGCACTATTAATGCTTCTAGCAATAGCTGCTCCACCAGATGCCATTCCTCCTAATGCACTGAGCGCTGTCAAGATTGGTACAAGTGGTAAAAAATCTCCAATTTTACGAATGTTGATTACTAAAGGAATTACAACTGTATTTTCTTGTCACCAATGGTCTCAGACATAGCTTTTCGGGCTACTTTAATCACATTTCAAAGTCAAGTGGTTTTTCTTTCTTCAACACTGGGGTTGCGTCTCGAAAGGTATTAGTAGTAGGGAAGTGGTGGTTTTAACTCAAAATGATGCCGACAATTTATGACCACATTAAATTATGTTACCTATTTTTCGACCCTCTTTTTGACCCTTTTATTGCTATAATGTATGACCCTTTTTTTCCCATGATTGTGCCCCGCTTTAATTAGACTCGGTACTAAGGACAAAGGCATGACATTCCTAGGCCACATTGTTATAGTTGCGAGAATCAGTGATCATAGAAACTGGTGTTAAGTGTACATCTGTTTGCACGTGCGTTGTCTTTTACCCCCTGCAAGTAAGCCACGACATGCTTTGTTATTGTCAAGAGCAACAGCAACAACAGAATCATTGAGAATCAGTGATCATAGGATCGGGTGTCAAGTGTGTTGCTGTTTTAAGTGCGTTGCCTTGAACACGTGCAAACAAGCCACAGCATACATTGTTTTTGTCAACAACAACAACAACATTCATGTGGGTTTGTGAGCAAGGGATCGGGTGTCAAGTTGTGAAAATCAGTGTTCACACTATAAGTTTTGGATATGTAACCAAGTTGTATTAGAGTCAAGTGTGCTCCTGTTTGACAAGCAGGCCATAAACATTGATTTTAATGGTTGTGATAATGACAGGATCAGTTTTAGCTATTTAACCATTTAGTGCTAGAGTCAAGTGTGCTTCAGTTTTAAATACGTTGCTCTGCACACGTGCATTGTAATTGTCAACAACATCAACTGCAACATTCATGGTGGGGGGGGGGGGGGGGTTATGTGTGCAAGGATGCGAATTTTCTGTCGCAGCAGCAGCAGCTAGATCAACACATTGTTTTTAAACAAGAGTATTGATACTTGTACATTTAGATTATAAAGAGTTAGAGGGAGAAGGTGTAAGAAGGGGAGTGTTAGAGGGAGAAGGTGTCAGAGGGGGAAAGGATAGAGAGGGAAAGTGTTAGAGGGAGAAGGTGTTAGAGGAGGAAAGAGTTAGAGGGGGATAGTGTTAGAAGGATACTGTGTGCAAGAAAGTGTTAGAGGGAGGAAGACTTAGAGACTTGTGCATGCTTGATTGTGCTATTTTGAAGTACGCTGGTAAAGGGCAGTACATTCGTAGGCCGCATTGTTATGATCAAAAGCAACACCAACAGCAACAACAACTACAACCTTCGTGGGGCTCTTTGAATAAGGGATGGAACTTTTCTTACGCAGCAGCAGCAGCAGCAATGTCAAAACGTTGAGCTTTATGATTGTGATAATGACAGGATCAGTTTTTGCTATTTAACCAATTAGTGTTAGAGTCAAGTATGCTACTGTTTTAAATACATTGCTCTGCACACGTACATTGTTATTGTCAACAGCAACAACAACACCCTTCGTGGGGGTTATGGGCGCAAGGATGGGAATTTTTTTTCGCAGCAGCAGCAGCAGCACGATCAACACATTGATTTTAAACAAGAGTATTGATACTTGCACATATAGATTATAAAGTGTAAGAGGGAGAAGGTGCAATAGGGGGAGTGTTAGAGGGAGAAGGTGTAAGAGGGGGATAGAGTGGGAAAGTGTTAGAGGGAGAAGGTGTTAGCTACGAATAAGTAGATAAGAGAGAGTCGAGAGTGCACCTGTTTGACGTGCGTTGTCTTGCACACCTGCAGGCAAAACATTAACAATGAATGTTTATGATTGTGAAACCAGTGATGAAAGAATAAAAGGATTGAGAAAAGATTTTGCTTTTTTTGAAGTACGCTAGTCAAAGGGCAGTACATTCGTAGACCGCATTATTATGATCAAAAGCAACACCAACAGCAACAACAACTACAACCTTCGTGGGGGCGTTATGTGTGCAAGGGTGGGAATTTTCTTTCGCAGCGGAAGCAGCAGCAGCAGCAAGATCAATACATTTTTTTTATGATCAAAAGCAACACCAACAGCAACAACAACTACAACCTTCGTGGGGGCGTTATGTGTGCAAGGGTGGGAATTTTCTTTCACAGCGGAAGCAGCAGCAGCAGCAAGATCAACACATTTTTTTTAAACAAGAGTATTGATACTTGTACATTTAGATTATTAAAAGTTAGAGGGAGAAGGTGTAAGAGTGGGAGTGTTAGAGGGAGAAGGTGTAAGAGGGGGAAAGGATGGAGTGGGAAAGTGTAAGAGGGAGAAGGTTTTAGAGAGAGAAAGTGTTAGGGAGAGAAAGTGTTTGAAGGAGACTGTGTGTAAAAGGGGGAATGATTTAGAGGTGGAAAGTGTTAGAGGGAGGAAGACTTAGAGACAAGTTTGTGCATGCTTGAGGTGTGATAGTCAAAGGTCAAGTACATTAGTTGGTTAATATGTAATAGGTATCACCGTCCGTGAGGATCAGTGAGCAAAGTACATTGCCTATGAAACTTTTAAGTGCTAGATTCAAGTGTGCAAAGGTTTCTTAGCTACAAGTTAGTAAATAAGAGATAGAGAGAGAGAGAGTCAACTGTGCGCAGGTTTCGTAGATAAGAAAGAGTCGAGAAGGCGCCTGTTTGACGTGCGTTGCCTTGCACATATGCAAACAAAACATAAACAATGAATGTTTTGGTTGTGAAAACCAGTGATCAATGGATAAAAGGATTGAGACAATATTGTGTTTGTTTGAAAAACGCTAGTCAAAGGGCAGTACATATGTACGTAGGCCGCATTGTTATGATCAAAAGCAACACGAACAACAACAACTTGGTGCGTCTGTTGGGGATGGATTCGACTACTTGCTGCTTATATAACTTAGACAAAACGTAACACACTAACATTTATTGATATATTATAATATACACTAAATCAAATCTATAGGCAATATTCAATTCACTTAACTGCAGCCTCTTAGATATGTTTCGCATTGATTCAGTGCGTGTGAAGAAGGTAGCGATACTACGCTCTTTGTTTGACTTGCAGAGCGCGCGCATAGATAAGAGAATTAGCCGAAATAGCCAACAACGAAGGCGCGATTTAAAAATAATTTGTCATCTAGCGCCGAACACGAAGAGCGATGCGCGAGCGAATCTGAAAATAAGTAAGGATTTAGTCGAGAAATCCCGACTAAAAGATACCCTGAACCCGTATATTAATGACTTGCAGAAGTGAGTTTTTCTTGACTTTAACTTTAATTTAAAATATCTCCAGTGTTTCTTAACCGATTTGGATCAAATTTTCATGGAAGTTATAAAGCTATCCATAGTTTCAACTTCTATTTTTAAATTTTCTTAATTCGAGATTTTTTCGTTATCGATTCCATATGTATATCGAAAGCAAGAATAGTTATCGATACTTTGAAATAAAGATGATCTGCCTATGGCTTAGGAGAAGTTATGTTCCAAATTTTAAGTCTCTAGCTCTTTTAGTCTTTGAGATTGACGCGTTCATACATACGGACGGACGAACGGACATACGGACAGAAGGACAGAAGGTCATGGCTATTTTGACATGGCTGTTGATGCTGATCAAGAATATCAATATTTTATATGGGGTTGGAGATGCTTCTTGATGCCTGCTCAAAAAAATTATACCCTTTTTTTTACCCACTTCATGGTTCTGGGTATAAAAAAAATTGAATATTTTACGCATCGATTGCTTTCAAAACAAAGTTTTCTTATACTTTGTAGCCTGTAGTGGACAGAATACTACCCAAACATAGTATGATTAATTTTAATTTTTTTTTTTGAGTTATACATTTGTAAAGTATTTATTTCTGTGCAATATTTATATGTAATTCTATCGATCGTTTATGTTATGTTATGTTCGTGTATACCGATATATCGTAAGCTAGTCTTATGGTATCGATGTTAGTATTAAGATTTATGAGAAAGTGTGGTTCGGCCACACTGATCTTGCCTCTGTCTCTTTTCCGGTGAACCTTATGCGAAGCGCGCGCAATTATACATACCAGAAAAGTATCTTCCGAAATAAAAGCCATCCAACGTTTTTTTTAATGAATAAATAGGAGTTTTATAACTCAGAAGTGGGATACGCCCAACGCCCAACCTGTATTTAACGCCCAATCAACAAAGATGGGCTTGAATAAGGAAGAGATGTTAAATTTGCTGAAGGCAAATAACGTTACAGTGCCGCCGCTAGCGTACCTTGTGCAGATACGCAAATTAGTATCAGAGGTGACAAAATCTGCTGCCGCCTCGCCACCTGCTGTCCCAGCGCCCCCTGCGCCTGCTGCTGCCGCAAAATCTGCTGCTCAAGTGTCAACGCTGCCGTCGACAAATTCCGCTGCCGCCCAGTTGACTGCCGTTTCAGCAACAATTCTGCCGTCAACCTCTTCCACTGCCACCCCATTGCCTGCTGTGCCATCAGCAACACCGCCGTCAACCGTTCTTGCTGCCGCCCCGCTGTCTTCTGTTTCAGCGCCAAATCTGCCGTCCACCGCTCTTTCTGTCGCCCCGCTGTCTGCTGTTTCCGGAACAATTCTGCCGTCAACCGATCCTGCTGCCGTCCCTCTGTCTGCCGTTTTAGCGCCAATTCTGCCGTCGACTTCTTCCGTTGCTGCACTTGTGTCTGCTGCGCCACCAGCAACCCTGCCGTCAACCGTTCTTGCTGCCGCCCCGCTGTCTGCCGTTTCCGAAACAATTCTGACGTCAACCGCTGCTGCTGCCGCCTCTCTGTCTGCTGTTGCCGAACCACTTTTGCTGTCAACTGTTCCGGCTGCCGCCATGCTGCCTGCTGTCCGAGCGTTAACCCCGCTGCCCACTGCGCCTGTTGCTGGCCCGCTGTCTGCTGTTCCAGTGTCAACCTTGCAGTCAACTGCTTCTGCTGTTCCAACGTTAACGCCGCCGTCAACTGCTTCTGCTGATGACCCGCCGTCTGCTGTTCCAACGTTAGCCCCGCCGTCAACTGCTTCTGCTTATGTCTGCTGTTCCAACGTAAACCCCGCTGTTAACTGCTTCCGCTGCTGCCTTGCTGTCTTACCGTCAACTGTTCAAGCTGCTGCCCCGCCGTCTGCTGTTCTAGCGATAACCCAGCTTCCAGTGTCGTTGAATCTAGACAAACAAGTGGCTGCCGTGAACCAGCCTCTGCCTCGACAACCTGCCGCTACAAGTGTTTCCCTTCCGTCCACGAATGCCTTCCCTGCTGTAAGGATGTGCGGTGCTTTAATTGTTTTGGATTTGGACACTATAAGTCCCAGTGCCGGAGGCTTACGAGACCAGCGAATTCGTGTTTCCCGTGCGGGAAAACGGATCATGTGTATAGGAGCTGCCGCCCAAGATTGGAAATGCCGTCACCACCAACACCCGCCGTTTGGTTAGCTTTAAGCCCTCTATGATCCATAGTAGGTGGAATCGAGGTCGATTCCCTGTCAGGACGGCCGAGTTGTAAAGTATTTATTTCTGTGCAATATTTATATGTAATTCTATCGATCGTTTATGTTATGTTATGTTCGTGTATACCGATATATCGTAAGCTAGTCTTATGGTATCGATGTTAGTATTAAGATTTATGAGAAAGTGTGGTTCGGCCACACTGATCTTGCCTCTGTCTCTTTTCCGGTGAACCTTATGCGAAGCGCGCGCAATTATACATACCAGAAAAGTATCTTCCGAAATAAAAGCCATCCAACGTTTTTTTTAATGAATAAATAGGAGTTTTATACATTTATTCATTTTGGCCACCGAAATTAGCAAAATGTCCCATTGTCTTTGTTAGCCAAACTCGCTCGCAGCTTTTATCACCGTTACTTGGTGTATATGTACATATTGTTGGCTCATCTTTGTTTCGCTCTTTCGCTTATTCAGCTTTGGAAGTATCCCGTATGAAAGCTCTTCGCTATGCAAAATCGAGCTGCAGAACATAAAATTTTCGCAGCTGTCGATCTTTTCTGTCACAGGACCAAAAGAGTGAAGTCGTGCATTCAACAAATTACAACGATTTAATTTAAAACCACGTGAAACTAAAACTACATAGAACGTACAGTTCGGCAATAAGGCCTTAAAATTGTTAAAGTGCGACAGAAAAGAAAAGAGATTATTGAATCAATTACAAAAAAAACAACCCGACACTTGCTCATGAGTAGCAGTGCGGTTTAATTGTTATTTAAGTCGCGGAATTTTTAAGAGAAGGTGATATTTAACCAATATTTAAGTGCATTTATATTAAGTGCATTTATTAAGTGCATTTTTTTCTAAAGTTCTTGTGTTCATTTTGTAGTTGGAGACAGCGTTCAAGTGTCGGCGGCTATTGCTAAGTGCGCTGTGCGCGTTCCATACATACATACACACACATAGCCGTCGACCGCTGCAAATTTACCTTGGTGTTGCCACACGCACACAAGCACCATTCGATATTCCGTAAAGTGTTAGAAGATCAGGAAGCCAGAATTGTAAGACTCCGCTGAAGGGAGTCGACAGAAATATCTATTGAGACATAACCCTCAAAAATATCTGCTACAACTTTCTTGATTCGTCCCATCGAACACTGCTTTGCCAGCATTGCTCGAACACTGCTTTGACATCGCTGCTCGCACACCGCTTTCACAGTGTTGCCCGACTTGAACTTTTGAAGTGAACCAGTGGGAGTGAACTGGAACCGGAGGTTACGTGAACTGCCTCTCTCTCGATTGCGTTGCTATCACCAATGCGATTTTCGTTTTGTATCGTTGCCATTCGCAACAACATATGATAAATTTGGTTGATTATCAATTATTTTGAAATTATTTTTTTGAAATTATATTTTAGTTTTAACTTTAAACATGAAATCTTGCTAATCAAATCTTAATTAACAGGGACCCTTTTAGTGGGTAGACCAAACGATATATATATAATTAAATTAAACATTTAATCTACGGCCGCATCAGTTCTTTGGTACCAACGGACTCAGCGATGGATTTGTATTGTGAGTACAAGTAAAGTTATGTAAGTTCTATAATATCATAACATTTTTATATTTCGTATGGCTACCTTTTAAATGAATGGACAGGGGTTTCTATTAAATTTCGATTCGACATAAACATTTAATTTTAAGAAACTTTATAGAAATATTACAAGCATGAAAATTAAATGAAATCTTGAATTAACGTAATGAAACGTAATTACTCTATAATTTTTTTTTTTTTTTGTTGCTTTTGAAAACAATTTTTATTTAAAAATGAATTCTTAATAAATCTATGTATTGTCATTAGTACATCATAATGAAAGAATATCGAGTGTAATCAAATTAGGGGCAATTTTATTTATTTTAGCTCACAAATTGCCAAGGTAGGGAGGGTATAGAGAGCTTATGGACACCAACACCATGTTCATATAAATACTGCGTCGGACTCTCTGCATAACTAATCCGCATACCAAACACCATTTTTGACAGAGCTTATTCCTTGCTTTTTCTTTGTTTTGATTTGTAGATTTTTAGAGTAGTATCTGTCTCCGTGCACTTAAACTTTATTTTTTGTGTCGTAAGTGTGTCATAGGAAAATAAGGGATAGAAAACCCCGACCCCATCCGGCGAGCAATCCACAGAGCGTAGCATAGTGCACACACCCGATTCCCTTTCCCAGGCGAGGCTGTATTAAGAAGACCGGCAGCTCAGTTCCACTGCTTACTGAACATCCTTTACAAGCCACAGTAAGATAACAGAGAGAAGAACAAAGATGAAGAAATATGACTGTTCGTGGTACTCAATGCAAGCAGCATGCACAGCTGAGAGAATATATGCATGTCTGCATCACAAAGAGCGGCTTAAAGCTTAATCAGCGCGCGCGTCGCTCTTATGACTGCCGCTAGATAAAAAATAATTTGAATGCAATCACGCGTCTTTGTTGTTATTTACGCTCACTCTTTTGTTTATGCGCGCGCTCTGCATGTCAAATAATATCCCTATCTCCTCCGCACTCACTTAGCTAAGCTTGCCAAAACGAAGAGGCTGCAGTTAAGGGAATGGCATTGCCTAATTTGTACCACCCATACCTAGCTCTTAAGTGCAAGCGTTGTATGTTAGAGCTCGGTGTCTGTTGCTTAGAGGAATAACTGTAATGCTCTTTCCATTTTAGTTCAAATTTAATGTGAACAAAAAACGTTAATTTTCGAATCAGTGAATTTTTTAATATTGTTTATATTAAGGATAATTGAAAAATCTAATATTTTTTAGATTTATAAATATTTCAATCGAAAATTTAGAGACGCGGTTTTTCCTTCAAGTAGCGAATTTCATTCGTGTGGTGGCTTCAAGTATGCAACGACAATTAAAAGTAGCTTAGCCTAATACAGTTGCCTGGGCCACAAACGGCCACACGCAACACAAATTCGCCGTCGCACAGTGGCGCCCGTAGAACAAGTCAGGTGTCAAAAATCAAAAATTGCATGTGCCTCTAAAAAATATTGAATGAACCCACTTTATAGGAAATTTTCCAACGATTTCAAATCTGCAATCCTTAATGTAACCGGATTTGTTTAGAAGATATAGCTTTTCAAAGTTGTCTGATTTTTTGTGTTACCTAAAAATCACAATTTTAAGGTAAATTGGTCGGCTTTGCGATACAATACCTCAAAAACTGAGGTACGGATCGTCATTATTTTTGGTTCTATTGATAGATCTATTTATTAAGAAAAAAAAAATTTTTTTACTGTTTGTTTTGCGTTTGGCCAGGCAAATCAATATTTATTAACTATCCACTCTTTCACTATTTCTCAACTTTGATGGAAAATAAAAAAAATTATCACATTTTACATCTGCCATATTTTCAAAATAATTTCTTTGATTATTCCTTTATCTAATGCAAAAAGTTTCAGCTGCCCGTTTTTGCCCCTTTTTTTTTAGATATAAAATAGTGAAATAAATATAGTTTAAAAAAAACCAAAAAACACGCTTTTAGAGCATTTCAAACTAAAAAGTTAAAAATAATTTTTCAAATAAGTTTAAAACAATAATAAATGATAAACAGTATTATTGTAATAAATATATATTTATTATTTTTCACTTTTTAGTTCGATGTATTATATAAGCGTGTTTTTTAGTTTTTTTAAACTATATTATTTTTTAATTTTTAGTTCTATTAATTATTAAAAAAAAAAAATTGTAGGTTCTAGTGAACATGAACATGGTGCAGATTAAAATAAAAAATTTTTGTTTTCTCGGCCGTGGACGGGATTTGAACCCACGACAGCTAAGTCCAAGAGCGAAGACCCGGGCCTTAGACCGCTCGGCCAACGAACGAACTTGAGGTAGAGGGATAAATGATAAATAGTATTATTGTAAAACAAGCGTGGGGCGCTTTGTCCATACATCTCGTACATCGAGCGCCCAACGCTTTTTTTTACAATAATACTATTTATCATTTATTATTGTTTTAAACTTATTTGAAAAATTATAATAATTAATAATCCCGTCCACGGCTGAAAAAAAATTATTTTTTAACTCTCCTTTGGACTAAAAGCAAGTGGCTTATTACTGTCAATATATCCCATAACTCAAGTTAGTTCGATGGCCGAGCGGTCTAAGGCCCGGGTCTTCGCTCCTGGACTTAGCGGTCGTGGGTTCAAATCCCGTCCACGGTCGAATGAGTCTTTTGCTTTTAGTCCAAAGGAAGTTACATACATACAAACATACAAGTGAAGCTAATATAAGCGTGTTAAAAAGACATAGTTCCAAAAATGTGTTGCATGCATTTTTGAGCAATTTATGACATATAACCGTGAAAACCCATTCTTATTGTTGTTGTTTCGTTCGTTATTGTTAAGATACATGACTTTTGTTTTTCATTCTGTAATGCTTACCTGAGATCATTTGTCAAATCCTAGTCCCTGAATTCAGGTGCAGTTACAGGATATACAAATAAATTACCAGGTACGCACCGAACACAGAAATTGCGTTAGCGTACAACTAGTCACACATCCCATTCAGGTATGTTCAAAAACAGCAACACTTTTAGCCGAATTATATCCGCAGAAAAAGTTGACCCCGACAGTCCATAAAATATTGGCGCATGGCAAAGATATAATTGAGTATCAGTCTTTGCCAATTGGAGAGCTTTCTGAAGAAGCACAGGAATCATTAAATAAATTTTTATAAAAATACAGATTGCTAAACACTTTCAAAGCATCAAGGGTGAGACAAAATGAGGACCTCTTCAACATGCTAGCAGCATCTTCAGATCCACTTATTTCATCACTGAGGCATGTTAAGTCACGAAAAGAATTAGAAAATACTTATAGTTCAGATATGATTAGTCTTTTAGATATACCATCTTCTACGGATTGTGATGAATATTTTACAAAAAATTAAAAAAAAAAATTAAAAAAAAAATTATTTGTAATTATTATAATATTAATTTTAAATTATAAAACCATTAAAATGAAACAATAAAAATCAAAAAATTTAAATAATATTTTTTTTCCTTCCCGTAAAATTGGTTTTTTCACAAGTTTCAACTTTGCATACCCATAAATAGGCACTCAAAAATCATAGAATTCATTTCAAATGCTCATTTTATATGTTGATTAATTATCTATCAGAAGTTTTTTAAGTTGATCGATTATCTCATTTGGTTCAAAAGTTATGATTTTTGCAACGAAAAAACTCAAATGGCGCCACTGTGCGTCGGCAGATTGCCGATCGGCCTAAAAGCTTCCCTAGCTTAAGAGCGATTTCATTGTTTCTCTTCAACTTACTTAAGATATGTCTACAAACTATCAATATGCTTGTTCTGCTCCAACATTCCGGCCCCGTTGACGAGCTCCAGTCGTCAACATCCATCTAAGGGAAGTGGAGCCAGCTTGTTTACCGGTCGTTTTATGACGCCGGCCGGGGTCTTAATTTCGGCCACCCGCACCTTGGCGTCCTCGCCTGCGATTGCGCGTGTCACGCGCCCGGTGATCCATCGTTGCGGGGGGGGTGCTGTCTTCGTGCACCATCACGACCGCCCCTTCGACCAGATTGGCCTAGCCTCTGCTCCATTGGGCTCGCTACTGCAGACTGAGCAGAGTCTGCCGGATGAGCAAGTGCCCTGGGGTTACTGCTTCCCCGTCGTTGGGATCGCTGGTGTTTGCCACGAGCGGCCTGGAATTGAGCAACGCTTCGACATCCACCAGATGCGTGCTCAACTCGTCCGGTGTCAGCTTGGCGTTGCCTGCTCCTCGCACCAGCCTGTGTTTGGCAGCTTTCACTGCTGCCTCCCACAGCCCGCCGAAGTGCGGTGCCCTCGGAGGGATAAACCTCCATTGCACCGCTCTCTGTGCTGCGTACTCCTGCAGCGTCTCCTCGCTCTGGTGGAACGCAGCTCCCTCAGCACGTTGCTCGCTTCGACAAAATTTGTCGCGTTGTCGCTGTACATCGTCTCCGGCATCCCTCGTCTCCCAATGAACCTTTTGAAAACATTTAAAAAAGCGTCAGTGGACAGATAGTTTACCAATTCCAAGTGGAAAAACGGCAACGTACATTTTTACGGGTGGTCTACCTCTAATCCTGTAGCTCACATGAAAAGGTCCACAGAAATCTACACCAGATACATTGAATGGCCGACCTTCACGGAGGCGATCTGCTGGCAGATTTCCCATGATTTGCACCAATAATTTTGGCTTATAGCGAAATCAGTGTACGCAACTTCTAACAGTTGTAGTGCATGCGCTACGGGCATTGACCACCCAAATTTGCTGCCTTAATAATCCAACAAGAACCTTGGCACCTGCATGGTAGTGCCTAAGGTGCAAATACCTAACGAAAAGACTGACGAATTCAGAACTCTTTGGTAACAACACAGAGAACTTAGCGTCGCACGAAATAGGGCCATGCAGCATGTAGCGTCATCAAGGTTTGCCCCACTGTGCGTTGCGCCCGAGAGCGAAATGTAACAGTGGGCTCGGTACCGCTGGGTCAGGAGTAGCATCACTAACCACAGACTCTGGTCGACGGAAATGGCGATTGGGATCCTCTGGTTCTGAAAATAAATTAGCAGCGGATAAAAATGGTTGCTTCGTCTCTTTGTAGTTTTTCGCCCAAATGCGAGGTCTTAGCTGTTGAGCGACCATCGCTGTATTTACCCTCCCAACCTGGATCATCGTGGTACTTTATTGCTGACGATCCCCATTTATGATTTCTCCTACCCTGTTATGTTTTCATGCCCACCTCAGGAAATAACACACCAACTTATCTCTTCATTTTCTTGCCTTCATAGAATATTCGGAAATTTATTAAAATAGCTTAATTTTATTTGGACCATGCTGGTCGTACCTTCACTTGTACTTCGTCTTCATTTCTTATGAAAATATTTCGCAGCTACATTTATTGTCTAAATAATATTTTTTTTTCTTGGCTGAGAAGCAGCGGGGGATTCCGTTAATTTACCCAAACGAGTAAAATACAAATTTTAATTAAATTAAATAATAATAACTAAATGACTAAATGGCAACCAAAAACAATCAAAAATATAATTGGGAAAAATAATAATGATTAATACATGTTAGTGCAGTATTATGGTATATAAGGAAATTAATATAAAAAAATGAGCATTATTTGTATCAAACCACAAAACTAAACTCTTTGTCCCAACAAATAATTTTGATTCCTTTTTAATAATTAACAATTTAACATTGAGATAATTTTTATTTTTATATTTTTTTATGGTGACTTGATGATGTTGGTTAGTGTACGAAAAATAAGAAACTAAATTTCCCACAAAATTTGTCACGCACAACAACAACAACCATATCAGCGCTTCAACTGTGCAGCATCAAAATGTGTGAGCAGAGCTCAAACACCGATACACGAGTTCATTGCACTTTTAGCGAACAGCTGATTTGGCTGTTGGCGCTCTTATATTGTATTTAACAAAGAAAAAGCAAACACATTTATTAAGTCACTTCTCTTGAAGTGAACTTACATGTACAATCCTCGCTGAAAGGCCTTTCGGAGAGCTGCATTTATCTTCCGGATGCGGTTTGTGTTCTTTTTTTTTTCACACACAAGTTTTTTTTATTTTTTTATTTTTTTAAGTTGGTTTGGGTTGGGTATAGTTTTTTAATTTGTTGGCTTTGCACTTGAATGTCTTAATACTCTTAGTTAATTTTTTTTTTCTCTTTTTTTTTTGGTTTTATACTGCTTGCACTTTTTATTGTTTTTCATCTATATTGTTGATTGTTTTTGCCATTTACAATTATTTCTAGCTATGTAGATTTATATAAAGAATTGATGTTTCTCTTTGTGAGCGTTTTTTTTTTTTTTTTGCACAAGCGATGAATTTGGTGAATGTGGTTTGCCGATTTTTGGCGCTGGGGCTGTTCGATTCCCGCGCAGACGAGGGGTTGAAAAATGGGGCTCAAAGGCTACCCAGTGGGGAGTCGGTGCTCCACCAGCGGCGCAGCTTGAACCGATCTCGACTTTATGAGGCTTTTCGGGCTGCCGAACACGGTACGCTTTAGCAACAGCGGTAGAGCTCGTGCGGGCCCGGATGACGGCGAAATGAGGCTCTTGGGCAGCGGCAAGAATTTTCGATAATTGCATGCACGCACGAGCCAAAGCTGGAAGCTATGAGAAACCCAAGTTGCTGCGTATGTTCAAATTGAACCTAACGACCGTTACAAGCAAACGCCCTCCTACTCGAATTAATTCACATTTAATACCATTTTCCACAGTCTCATGAATAAATGGATTTAATGCTTGCAGCATTGGAGCTAATACTGCCGATTTTTTTTTACAAGTTGAACTTACTGCCGTAAGTTGTGCTTTGGACGACTGCGATCAGCTTCAAGAACCCAATTTTTCTTTCTGAAGCAGATACAGCGTGCGAATCACCTCTAAGTTGCTTGAAACAAAATCGAAGCACATAAGCCATTATACGGACCAGCTTAGAAAACCTTGACTGACGGCTTATCAGTTGCAAAATGCAATTAGAGTCAGCGTCTGATACCCCCAGTGCACACACAACAGCACTTTTTATCCTCTGAAGTTTTAACTTCTGACGCTATCTCAAACTGATGCAGTTGAGGCCATCGATCCTTTTCTGCCATTAAAAAACTTGGTCCATTGAACCACAAGGAACTAACAATTTGTAATATCCGTTCCTAGTGAAACTAAGTCTGCTGGATTAGAATACGTTGGAACGTGACACCACATTACTCCAGTTGACAGCTCTTGGGCTTCTGCAGCTCGATTCGCGACAAATGTACCCAACGTACCCGAATCACGCTCCAACCAATATAATGTGACCTGCGAGTCTGACCAGAAATTCACGCTTTCTATCGTGAATTTGGTCATCGAGCTCGACACTTGTTGCCAAAGTTTGGCCAGCAAAAAAGCTGCACAAAGCTCTAACCGGGGTATTGTTTTTACACTAAGTGGAGCTACCCTAGATTTTGCCGTGAGCAAAGAAACGCCAACGCCTTCATTGTTGACTGTTCGCACGTAAATGAAACAACCATAGGCTTGACTGGAGGCGTCAGCAAAGCCGTGGACTTGAATACTTTGGTACAAAGACAGACACACGTAGCGAGAGATCGAAATTTTGTGCAAATCACGCAAAGTCGTGGTAAACTTGTTCCACGCAGTGTGTAGATTCATAGGGATTGCCTCATCCCGATCTACCTTGAGCCTCCTGCAACAACATTTTTGCCTTAGCGACAATTGGACACAATAATACAAGAGGGTCAAACAAACGAGAGGCTATAGACAAGATGTTACGTTTGGTTGGTTTAAGGGAGGCAAAACTATCCACGTCAAGATGATATTTAAAAACATCCTTTTGAGGTGCCGAACGCATTACAAGCGTCTTAACCGAGCTTTGCTCATCAATTTCTCCACCGGTGTTCCTGTCACCAGACCGATTCTGGCAATTGGAAACCCACTTGGCCAGTGGAAATCCTCCTTCGGACAATATGTCACTAACCTGGCTGCAAATGGTGTCCAGTTCTTTTAAACTGTCTGCACCTGCCAGCATATCGTCGACATAAAAACAATTTTGAATCACTTTCGCACCAATGGGATGTGATTAAGCGTATATATTTGCCAATTCAAATAAACAACGTACAGCCCAAAGGGTGCTGACGCTGTACCATATGTAACAGTATTCAACCTGTATGCCTGTAGACCTTGCGATGTATTTTCTCACCACAAGACAAATTGAAAGTTTCTGTCTTGCTCAGAAACATTTATCTGCCTATACATTTTTGAAATATCGGCGGTACGGCATATTTGTTCAACCGAAAGTTGACCAACGTTGAATACAACTACCTCTGAATCGTTGGCCCCACCATAAGTGTTTCGTTGAGCGAAACTGCTGTTGATGTTTTGCTAGACGCGTCAAAAACAACTCGAAGCTTGGTTGAGGTACTTTCAGGTCGCAGAACGCATTGATGAGGAATGCTGTTCAGGAGGAGCAGACTTCAGAATGGACATATGTCCCAAATCCAAATACTCTTTCATGAAGTCATGATACATATTTTGAGGGTTTCATCCCTTGACAGTTTGCGCTCAAGTCGCAAAAACCGCCTTTCAGCAGTTTGAAAGGACAGGCCAAGAACCTTGGGATCGGTCTTAAATGGAAGATTAACTTGAAAGCGACCGGTAGTTAACCGTTGCACAGTTTTTGTGAAGTGCAATTCACAGGCCTGCTGTTCAGCTGTTTGTTGGACAGCCTTCGACTCGAATGGACGTTGATCCAATTCCCAAAAACGATTAGCTAAAGATTCGAGAGAACAGATAAAAACTTGAGCTACTGCACTATTACTATACTGTTGCCGAGGCACTAGTCCAGTATATTTGCCTGCTACAATCCAGCCGAGCAATGTTTTTTGCATGATGGGCAGCTCGGAATGTAGTTTTATTTGCCCAACGCACAATAATCCATAAAACAATTCCGCTCCCAATAGAACATCTACCTTCGCTGGCTTATAAAATTCGGGATCTGCCAACTGAGATGTAGATATCGATTTCAGTACCCAGCACTCAGCGGAAAACGTGTGGGAATTCAAACGAGATTGAACTGATGCACAAACCTTATTGTTGCTATTAGTGTTTGCCCCACCTACCATTGGGATAGCAAGGGAAGTTGGCTCGCGTTTAAGCCTTAGCCTCTGGGCCATGCTCTCAGACATCAAATCACTCGTGCTGGATGCAACTGTCCGAATCTATCTTTTATATTTACCACGGCGGTAGCAAGAACGACTTGATCCGCATTACGCATGTGACCAACGTATGCCTCTGAAGTTGAGGTTTGAAGTGCAGCTGCCTCACTTTGTACTGGTGTGTTATACCTATGAAGCAAAGAGTGATGAGGCTTTGAACACACACGACACTTCGACGCCTTGCAGTTCGAAACTATGTGTCCCACGGTCAAACAGCTCAGACACATTCTTTGAGTTTTGACGTACTCAAATCTTTGCATCACAGAACTAGCACTGACGCAATGACGGACAAGAATATATATTGTGATCTGCAGACTTGCAATAAGTGCATGCAGACGACGACCTATGCGCTGAGCTAGCACATGCAAATGAAGATTTTTGTTGAGGCTTTCTCACTTCATTGCGCACTTCTGACTTGTCACAAGTGGACTCCTCTGCTGTCAAGTATTGATACCTCCTATTCAACTGTTTAGCACAATCTTCCCAAGATGGCAGCTAATCATAATCAAGCTGTTCCTCAAAACGAGATTTGGTCATATGGTCTACCTTAGCCATGACCATATGAATAATCATTGCATTAGCAATGTCTTTCTCGTCACCCAAATACCATTGCGATGCATATATAGCAGACACTGTATCTATTATCGATCTTAAACTCGATCTCGGTCATGCTTTTCAAATCAAACAATTGAGCACCTGTATCAAAAAATATAAGGCATTTATTGTCGTAAACTGACTTTAGACTAGCAAGGGCCTTAGGGTAGTTACAATCTGTTAACTGATATTGCATAACTACACCCAATGCTTCATCTGACAAACAAGAAACTAAATGGTTAAATTTTTCAACGTTTGTTAATGACGCATCGTCATCCACATGACTCAAGAAAAGGCACATAAAGCTTCTAAACTCCGAATGTTTAACACTAAATTTCGGTAGATGCATTTTAGGCAGTTGAGATCGCTGGATCGAATTCATTGAGCAATCATGTTGTACCTGTAAGTCGAATCGTGGCTTAATTGCATTCATAAACAACGCTTATGTTATTTTTATTTTATTTTTTTAAATTGCTGGTCTTATATATTGAATCTTTTCTAGTGAATTAGAAAACTAACAATAAGTATACAAATCTCTCTCTCTCCCTCAGCTGTGCATGCTGCTTGCATTGAGTACCATAAACAGTCATATTTCTTCTTCTTTGTTCTTCTCAAAAATATTTTTTTTTTTTTTTTAAATTGCTGGTCTTATTTATTGAATCTTTTCTAGTGAATTAGAAAACTAGCAATAAGTATACAAATCTTACAAATAAATCTTAGCTTACAGTTCATTTTTGTTTTTGACTGTATTCTGAGTGCGCGTCCCTAAAAATCATCGCTGGGTTGGTAAGTCGTTACGACGAAGACGGGATCGGCTGTGCAGCCTTGTGAGACCTCTCGCGAGATGATTTGTGTGCGATGAGAGCTTGATAAGATATATTACTTTGTTTTCCTCTATTTCCTCCTTGACTGTTGAGATGTTTAAGTCTTTATGAATGTTTTCGTTTCGAACATACCACGGTGCCCCGGTAATGGTACTCAATATTTTTGACTGGGCTCTCTGGACAATGTCAATGCTGCTGTTGCTAGCGTTCCCCCATAACTGGGAACCATAGGTCCAGATTGGTTTTAGAACAGAGTTGTAAAGTAGGACCTAATGGAAGAGCGAGCATTGATGAGCCAATGGAGGCTATTGGCTTTCAGTTTGAGATGTGTTCTTTTAGCTTCAATGTGTCGCCGCCATGTTAGTCTTCTGTCTAAGTGTACGCCCAGATACGTTACATCGTTTGCTTTTGGAAGTGTGGTGTTGTTTAACGTGAGCGGTGGACAATCTGCTGTGAAAAGCACGTACAGTGTTGGTCCAAGTACGCTGCCCTGTGGAACACCAGCGTCGATACTGTGTTCGTCAGACTTTGCAGTGTTACATCTTACTGCGAACTTCCTGTCGTATAGGTACGACTTAAGCAGCTTTTGTGTGTTGTTTGGGAGCATTGTTTTGATCTTATGCATTAGACCTTCCAACCAAACTTTGTCGAATGCCTGAGACACATCCAGAAATATTGCAGTGCAGTATTCTCTATTTTCGAACGCGCTTCGTATCTCTGATGTTATTCTGTTAACCTGCTCAATTGTTCCGTGCTTTTCACGAAAGCCAAATTGGTGTGACGGGATATGTTATGAAGATTCAGGAATGGATTTATCCGGGACAGCAAACATTTTTCAAAAAGTTTTGATAGACACGGTAATAAGCTTATAGGTCTATACGACGTGGGAACTGTGTGATTATTGACTTTTTCCATCTGTCTGGATAGTGGCCAAGTTTGGTGATAGTATTGAAGAGCTGGGCAATTATGCAGATCGCACAGTAAGGAAGCTCAATAATCATCTTTGTGGTTATTTGGTCACCTCCAGGAGATTTTTTTGGGTTCAGTTGATTTTAATGATTCTAACGATTTCATTCGGGTGAAATTCGAATGGATCATGTTGAAGCTGAGAGCCGTTTGAAGCAGTCGGTAGTGCAAACATATTTGTTGCAGGGTTAGGTTGGAACACTTTTTGGAGATGAGTTGCAAATGTGCTAGCTCTTTCTTCATCGCTGCGAGCCCAGCCGCCTGCGAAGTTTATTATAGGCATTACTGTTTCTGTTGGTGAGCTTAGAGTTGGGTGAGCTCTCCACAATTAGTTGGTTGATAATTGCTCGATGTAACGGCGATGAGCGCGCTCGTCCTCGATTTTTAACGCTTTGGTGAGTTTACGTGTGGCGTCTTTTAGTTTTTGCTTTGCCGATGGTGATCTGTTCGATTGCCAGTCACGTCGTAAGCGCCGCTTTTCAAGAACGAGCTGTTCAATTTGTAGATTTGTTGTCCTTTGGTCGTGTATTGTTTTTGGTATTTGAGGCGTAGCGGTGCGAGCTGCGGCGACGAAGACAGTCTCCAGAGTGTTAACAAAACTGTCAATGTCAGCTACATCAACGAGACGTAGCTTAAGCTCAATGTGTGAGCTTATATATTTTTTGTATCTGAGCCAGTTAGTTGTATGTGAAGTTAACTTACTGGGTCGATTTATGTATTCAGGGTGTCGTTGCAGATTTATTAGGACTGTAGTCTTCTGCCGCTATAAAGCATTCTCCTAGTGAGTTAAAAAATTCCATAAATTGGTCTTCAGATATAGTATAACGCGGAGGGCAGTATACAGCGGCAAAAGTAAGCTGGTTCCCACTGTCCAACTGTATTTTTAGAGATGTGGCCTGTAGAAAGTTTTCAGCAAACTCCTTATAGTAGTGGTGCTTGAGGCGGCTTCTGATCAAAATACCAGTTCCACCGTGTGCTTTACCATCGGGATGATTTGTACCATAGAATAAGTATCCACTTATGTTAAAGTTATATTTGTTTGTAAGGTGTGTTTCGGAAAGTAGCATTACGTCGATGTGC
This sequence comes from Scaptomyza flava, assembly GCA_030179655.1. Taxonomy (NCBI): domain Eukaryota; kingdom Metazoa; phylum Arthropoda; class Insecta; order Diptera; family Drosophilidae; genus Scaptomyza; species Scaptomyza flava. The sequence continues at coordinate 29,980 of JARNME010000356.1, read as the reverse complement.
TTATCGAGTAGGAATTGAGCTAATTCAAGTTTATGCTGTGAGACGCCATTAGCGTTCCACGTAGATATTCGTGTCTCAGCCATTGATTATTTTGACTGTTGTGATACAAGCATTTGTATCAAGAGATTTTGATTACGCATTAGTTCCTGCATAGTTGTTTTCATGAATGACATAAACTCGTTCATTCTCTGCTGCAGGGTACATACGAGTGCTTCGAGGTTACTTTGTTGCTGCTCCTGTGCAGCGTTTGTGCTCACTTGTTTTCGTTGTAAGTACGGTGTGTTAGAGGCAGGAAGAGCCAGTCCGGATCTTAGGGCGCTTGCATAAGTTGCGTTATTGGTTGAGAACTCGGGGCCAAGTGAGGATCTGGCTGCAGATGAAAAGAAGACGTCTGGGTTGTGTTTCGATGGAGTGAAGGTAGTCGGTGCGTGTTGCGAGCGTGCAGTGGTACAGCGCTGATGGATAAGATTTTTAAGTTCCTTGTAGACTTGGCAGCCTCTGTAGTTGGCTGTATGCTTGCCTTCGCAGTTGTTGCAGAATTTTTTGCTAGAGTCTTCTTTGCTTACTGGGCAACTTGCGGAGCTATGCAGTACCCCACAGTATACGCATACCGAGCGCAGTGTACAGTAGGCTTTTGTATGGCCGTACTCTTGGCAGTTCATACATTGTACCGGACCGTTTCGTTTGTGCGGTTCTTCTATGAAGTATTCTATGATTCTTCGGTGAAGTAAAAGCAGAAGTTTGTATATTGAGTGCACCTCGTTTTTTTTAAGCATCTTCGTTTCTGGTTCAAGTTCTATTTTAAAAAGTGGTTGCGGCATCCTATTCCTGTTTAAGATGTTTATGACGGTTTTTTCTCGAAATCCTCTCTCCTGTGGCCAAAAACGGCCACACGCAACACAAATTCGCCGTCGGCAGATTGCCGATCGGCCTAAAAGCTAAAAGCTTTACTTAAGATATGTCTACAAACTATCAATATGCTTGTTCTGCTCCAATAAAATTGAAAGTAACTAGTTGAATCAGTGAGTTTTTCAATATTCTGATTTTCGTATTATCTGTATATACATGCCTTTAAAATTACGTATATATATAAGTTCATATAAAATACGTATTTTATGATGAGTTGAAAAAACTTAATTGCTATTATTAAAATATTCAAATAACGATCAACGTATTTTAAAATCTTTTGTTGTTTTTTAAACACAAGAAAATTAAGTCGATTTTCGACTTAATAATTGAAGCAACATGATACATACATATTTGTCTTCTATTTTGCATATTAGATAATAGTTATATAGACGCTGCTTTAGTGCATTTAAAAATCAAATAAAACCAAGCAGTATGAATATTCTATTAAATTATTATAAAATGGTATATTCAATTTTGTTGAATTCTGTACTTTGTATAGACGCTGTAACGTTGTACAGCGGTCAGGTTTTGACTTATTTTGAAGTATTTATAATACTTACTTGAAATTAAGTTGTTAATGTGTTGTGTTGTTTTTTTTTTTTTAACAAAATTAATAAGTCGATTTTAGACTGAATAATTGAAGCAACATTATATATAGTTGTCTTCTATTTTGCATATTATATAATAGTTATATAGACGCTGCTTTAGTGTATTTAAAAATCAAATAAAACTAAGCAGTCTGAACATTCTATTAGATTAATAAAAGTTGGTATATAAAATTTTATTATTTTATAAGTATACTTACGTATAGACATTGTAACGTTGTAACAATCGTTTTACAGTGAAGTCAATTGACTCACAGCCAAATTAAAGTATGTCTATTAGTGGTGTTTTGGTGACGCATTCAGTTGTTGCCATAATTGGTGATGGATCCTGTCTTTTTAGATCTATTTCCTACCTTTTGTTTGGTAGGCAAGTTTGGTAGTTTTTCAAAATGGAAATTTATTACAAGCATTCGGAAATAATATACATCCTGTAAAAATATTGCGTTTTACCGGTCCATTAATTAATGGACATTTTGATGTTTATATTCCTTTAGACGAAGTATTAACTCAAGATTCTGATACGTCAAGTGAATGTAGAACTGAAAATGTAAAAAATCCTGTTAAAAGACGTAGTCGGTTCACCGGAAAACAGAAAAAGAGGTTAAAAAAAACGTTCATTAGAAAAAAATAGTGATATCAATAGGGATAAGCGCATAGAAGCATAAAAAACATCGTGTTAATAATCCTGATGTTATTAGAGTTGTAGTGAGAAGAGTTCAGACTAATAATCCTGAAGCTCATAGAGTTGCAGTGAGAAGACATCAGGCTAATATAACTGATGCACATCAGGAAAGGCGTTTGCGTGCATGGAGTGTTAAAGCCATGTCTGTCAACTTGGTAGTATGAATTTAATATGCAAACATTGTAATGATTTAAAATGGAAAAATGAGCCTTTCTGTAGCTGTTGCAAGGCAGGAAAAGTTAAACTATCACAAAATGAAAGACTGCCCGATCCACTTAAAAGCTTAATAATTGGTGGACATCCAAAGCATGATCATTTCATTGATCGTATAAGAAAGTATAACAGCTGCTTTCAAATGACTTCTTTTGGAAGTACAAAAATTATATATGAAAGTTGGTCAACCTTTAAGGTCCAAGGACAAGTGTATCACCTAATTGGTAGTGTCCAACCTTCGGCAAATGATGAAATGCAGTTTCTTCAAATTTATTTTGTTGGTGAGGCCTCTGTTGGTAGGCCTCTGCTATCGCCGCCTATGCTGCGACACTTCGCGGCTGTCTTTGTTGCTCTTTCTTTGCTGTTGCTTCGGCCGTTAGCAATCAGTGCTGCTCATCGCTGTCAGTGCTGATCATTTCTGGTTCGTGAACCTGTAACCCAGTTCCCCGTGTCTTAAATATATATATTCGTGTTTTGTCAGCTTAAATTATTATTATTGTACTCTGGTACCTTCGTGGCCTTAAACTAAATATACCTTCGTAGTTAATACAAATATGTACCTAGCTAATGAATTAAATGCTGTGGAGGAGTAAAATAGCTCCTTCACAGTATTTTGTAAAAGGATGCTGTACCCACTTCGCTAGCCGGGCTTATACAATAGTTTGTTTTTTTATTGTGGTTTCCCCAGTAGGCCTTATCCACTTATTGAATTGAATTTGCAATTATTAACAATTGTTAAGAGCTTCTTTATAAATGATATTGGTTGTTTTTCCGTCAGGTGCTAATACAAATAAACTTTTTGGTGAACTGACTCTTGTGCAGGCTACATAAAATTGGCCATGAGAAAAACAATCGTGTCTTAAGTCTAGTCCGGCTAATTTAAGAGTTTGTCCCAGTGATTTATTAATTGTTAAGGCAAAGCAAACTATTAAAGGAAATTGCAATCTTTTAAATTGAATTGGCAATTCAGAATCAGAAGGTATTAATGGAATTCTCGGTATAAAAACCGTTTCCCCTATACCATTGCCAGTAAAGACCATTGCTTCGACAACATTCTTATGAAGGACTTTAACTTGCAATCTTGTACCATTGTAAAGTTTCGGCGGTTTCAAGTTGCGAATCAACATTACAGGTGAACCAATCTTTAAAGTTAATTTATGTAGAGGCAGGCCAGCCGAATTTAATGAATTAAGAAACTCGACGTAGTAATGAACTGCATCTTCGACTTCAGTCGCAGAAACCGTTTCCCCTATACGATTGCCAGTCAAGACCATTGCTGCGACAACATTCTTATGAAGGACTTTAACTTGCAATCTTGTACCATTGCACAGTTTTAGCGGCTTCAAGTTGTGAATCAACATTACAGGTGAACCAATCTTTAAAGTTAATTTATGTTGGGGCAGGCCAGCCGGATTTAATGAATTAAGAAACTCGACGGGGTAATGAATTGCATCTTCGATTTCAGTCACAGAATCAATAGAGTTATATGTCATTTCTTCACTTTGAAATGATTTTAATAAAAACTCTTTTATTTCCAATGCATTGTCATTTCTCGCAGTCAAAATAGCACGTTCTGAAAACCATTCGAGTGATTTTTGAGAGATATTTGTAACATTCGGAAATATTTTTAGTGTGAGCTCTTCAATACTTCACACAAAGTGGATGGTAAAGTTATTTTGCCATCATGGGTTGGAAATAATCCATTTCCTATTTGAAGAAGCATTTCCGCAAATTCACCAGCTATGCTACCTTTAAGTGCTTGCTCGCATACTCTTCGTTAATGCAATTTTCTGTATTTTGGGCCACAAAATTGAAGACTTTACTTACGCATTTATTTCATCTGCTCTTGTTCCTCTGGAGATCACTGGAAGAGTTTGTCGAAAATCACCAGCTAAGAGAACAGTTATGCCACCCATTAAGTATTCACTATCTCGAATGTCTTTTAAAGATCGATCAACAGCTTCAAAGCACCTTTATGGCCCATGGTACACTCATCTCAAAAATAAAATTGAAATCTTTGAGCACAGCAGCAATATTAGATTGCTTTGAAATTGAGCAATGTGGTGTTTCTAAATGAATCAAATTAAATGGAATCTTAAGTGTAGAATGCGCTGTGCGACCAGCATTAAGTAAGTGGCTGCGATACCGGAAGAAGCAACGGCCAATGCAATTTTTATACCCTTAACCCATAAAATGGGTAAATAAGGGTATAATGGTTTTGTGCAAAAGTATGTAACAGGCAGAAGGAAGCATCTCCGACCCCATAAAGTATATATATATTCTTGATCAGCATCAACAGCCGAGACGATGTAGCCATGTCCGTCAGTCCGTCTGTCTGTCTGTCCGTCTGTCTGTCTGTATGAACGCGTGGATCTCAGAGACTACAAGAGCTAGAGACTTCTGATTTTGTATTTAAGTTATCCTTTACCATGAGCAGAACAAGTTTGCTTCAAGTTATCGATAACTATTCTGGTTTCCGATATACACATGGAATCGAAAACAATAAAATATCGAATTTGGAAAATCTAAAAATGAGGGTTGAAATAATGGGTAACGATAGAACTTTTCTGAAAAATTCGTCAAAATCGGTTAAGAAACACCGGAGATATCTAATTTTATCGATAGAAGTTAAGTCAGTATACCAAAGTCAATTCTAAATTAAATTTACATATTTATTGCAACTGGGTTCAGGGTATCTTCTAGTCGGGCTCTCCCGACTGAGGCCTTCTTACTTGTTAATAATGGATTCCATTGTAGTATATCCACTGATTAGCCATCTTCGCCATAAGGAAATAGCAAAGCGTACTGTAAGGCATCGTATGATCGATACACCTCACTTATACGATGTAATTTATTATTATGGCTTTCAATAATAATATCGCGCTTTTCAAATTGCTGACTAACAATAACTAAAGCTATTTCGCTTGATTGAGGTGCATTGTAAAGCCCTTTGTGAGCACCAGCGGGTGTTCGATCAGCATGTATGATCAATTTATAGTCTTTAGTACTTGTTGGTATTTTATTGAGAGCCATTTTTAGATCTTCCTTTACTACGCTTAAATCAACATTTGAAATATTTTTGCAACGTAGTTGAGCTTCCTTTTTATCATCACCAACAAAATAAATTTGAAAAAACTGCATTTCTTCATTTGGCAAAGGTCGGACACTACCAATTAGGTAATACACTTGTCCTTGGACTTTAAAGGTTGACCAACTTTCGTTTATAATTTTTGTCATTTGAAATCAGCTGTTAAACTTTCTTATACGATTAGTCGAAAATCGACTTAATTTTCTTGTGTTTAAAAAACAACATAAGAAATTAAAATACGTTGATCGTTATTAAAATTTTTAAATAATAGCAATTCAATTTTATTATAGCTTATCGTAAAATACGTATTTAAAATGAACTTATATATATACGTAATTTTAAAGGAATGTATATATAGTATATAATACGTAATCAGAATATTGAAAAACTTACTGATTCAAAAAGTAACTTTCGGTGTTATTATTATCCTTAATATAAACACTTTTAAAAAATTAACTGAAACGAAAAGTAACTTTCTTTGTTCACATTATATATGAACTAAAATGCATAACCAATTCTCTTACCATTGTATGCAAAAACATAATGTTGGAAAGAGCATTACAGTTATTCCTCTAAGCAACAGACACCGAGCTCTAACATACAACGCTTGCACTTACGAGCTAGGTATGGGTGGTGCAAATTAGGCAGTGCCATTGCCTTAACTGCAGCCTCTTAGTTATGGCAAGCTTAGCTTAGTGAGTGCGGAGGAGATAGGGATATTAAAATTTATGTTTGACATGCAGAGCGCGCGCATAAACAAAAGAGTGAGCGTAAATAACAACAAAGACGCATGATTGCATTCAATTATTTTATATCTAGCGGCAGTCATTAGAGCGACGCGCGCGCTGATTAAGCTTTAAGCCGCTCTTTGTGATGCAGACATGCATATATTCCCTCAGCTGTGCATGCTGCTTGCATTGAGTACCATAAACAGTCATATTCCTTCTTCTTTGTTCTTCTCAAAAATATATTTTTTTTTTTTTTAAATTGCTGGTCTTATTTATTGAATCTTTTCTAGTGAATTAGAAAACTAGCAATAAGTATACAAATCTTACAAATAAATCTTAGCTTACAGTTCATTTTGTTTTTGACTGTATTCTGAGTGCGCGTCCCTAAAAATCATCGCTGGGTTGGTAAGTCGTTACGACGAAGACGGGATCGGCTGTGCAGCCTTGTGAGACCTCTCGCGAGATGATTTGTGTGCGATGAGAGCTTGATAAGATATATTACTTTGTTTTCCTCTATTTCCTCCTTGACTGTTGAGATGTTTAAGTCTTTATGAATGTTTTCGTTTCGAACATACCACGGTGCCCCGGTAATGGTACTCAATATTTTTGACTGGGCTCTCTGGACAATGTCAATGCTGCTGTTGCTAGCGTTCCCCATAACTGGGAACCATAGGTCCAGATTGGTTTTAGAACAGAGTTGTAAAGCAGGACCGTGTAGTCAAAACTAATGGAAGAGCGATTATTGATGAGCCAGTGGAGGCTATTGGCTTTCAGTTTGAGATGTGTTCTCTTAGCTTCAATGTGTCGCCGCCATGTTAGTCTTCTGTCTAAGTGTACGCCCAGATACGTTACATCGTTTGCTTTTGGAAGTGTGGTGTTGTTTAACGTGAGCGGTGGACAATCTTGCCTGTTAAGGGTGAAAGTTACTTGCTTACATTTTTGTTCGTTTACCTTAATTCGCCAATCTGATAACCATTTTGCCACGTTGACCAGATAAAGGGCTAGTTGCGCTGTTGCTTGTATTGGGCATCTGGAGCGGCTGAGAATAGCTGTATCATCAGCAAGGGTAGATGTTGTCAATCGGCTGCTTATTGGGATGTCTGCTGTGAAAAGCACGTACAGTGTTGAACATCAGCTTCGATACTGTGTTCGTCAGACATTGCAGTTGTTAAGTCATAAACAAGTCAGCACACATTTATATTGTAAGATATCAAATAACTGCACATAGCTATATAAGAATGACACAAAAATTATTAACACATGTAAAACTAGGTCAAGACCATACACAATACGCTACATTTATTACCCAATAAAACTTTAAGCAACACCAAATTATGCTGAACACACAGAATATCGCTGACTGCACAATGCATGCAATATGTCGCAACAGTAGCGGTCAGCCAACCCGGTAGTCGCTAAATATGCTATTCTGCATTGCAAGCAACTGCTGAGTACACAATAACCTAATTTTAATTGACACCACAAAACTGTAAAACTAAGCTATTATTTCCTATAAATATTGTTACTTTTCGTTCATAAAATCAGTGTTCTTAGTACAACCTACAAAGATACATTCATTATTCTCCGCAGTCCACCTGGTTACAAGTGCCAGTTGCGACAACAATTAAGCAGTCAGTTTGTACTGGATGCTAACAATACATACACACCTTTTACAGGTACATTTTGGTGACCCCGACAAAGGACTCCTAGGAAGGATCCTCTCTACAACATATAGCTCGCTACTCCTTCGACCACACCACACGGTTGCGAATAGAAGCGTATCCAGCTCAGGCCGAGCGAATAAAACACTTCCACCGGGTCGGGAGTAATCAAAGAGCTATATACAACAACATAACAAACGTGATTCTGGTAGCTTAGTCATTGTCAACAAGGCGACAAATGAGCACAGAGAAATCACTCGTATTGGAAGATGTCCTAGATGCGCAGGAAGAAATAAGCCAGGAGGTATCAAGGCTTATAAAGAACACAAAAAGGACCCAGCAGAGCGGAAAGCAAAACCTGGCTACTACCAAGCCAAGGCCAAAATCCTTGAGGAAAAGTGGACTATTTTCAAGAACAACAATGTCTTGATCAAAAACTCTAAGTTAGAGGAGTCTCACGCATACCACAAGTTCTCCGAAGAGGTTCACGATTTGGTTCAAAAACCAGAACTTACTTCAAAGAACAAGCTGATATTGCAGATCAGTCTACCAGCAATAGGACGGAACCAAAACCCGCCATTGCTGCAGGAATTGTCGATGCCAAAGAAAACACATATGCCAAGCTAGTTGCATTGTGCCGTCGGCAAAAGGTGATGATTGCGTCAATCAATCGCGCCCTGCAACACAAGCCTGTCAATGCGGACATTGTTAAGTCATTATGGGCAAAAACTCAAGAGGTCTATTTCCAAATATACGAGGAATTTGAGGAGCCAGAAGAGAGTGGCTACAATGCCACCGAGTATTTAAAGGCAGAGGCTGATGTTCGGAATGCGCTTACCAGCAATTCAAGCAGTGAGTGCACTGATAACATCAACATACCACGTATTTCCATTCCAAAATTTGATGGTGATACGCTTAAATGGACGCAATTCTTCGATATGTTTTCGTGTATGATACACGAAACAAAGATGGCAACCATACGCAAGATGTGGTATTTAAAACCAGCGTAGTCGGAGAAGCGGAAAGATTAATCCGTCACATCGATCTAAGGAAAGAGAACTATCTCTACGCATGGGAAATCTTGGTAGATGCCTACAACATCCTAGAGACATCGCATCTAGGGTTTTAAATCGCCTCTTACTGCAACAAACCTGCAGCGACGATGTGAAGTCCTTAAAGGAGCTCCACATCACCACCATAGAGTCATTAGCCTCACTGAAGGGACTCGGGATTGACATCTCAACTTGGGATCCAATCATCATTGCCATCCTCAGAAACAAGTTGGATGGCACAAACAAAACACTCTATGAACAATCATTGGGTAGTACAAAGGAAATCCAGCCACTGGACACCATGCTCCAGTTCCTCGAACAGCGAGTTCGGGTCATGGCTACTGGAAAAAAGGCACCTGGAATCTTAAAAAAGGAGTCAAAGAACGCGACATGTGCAACATCGTCAGGTGCACAAAAGGGATGTCTTTTCTGTAAAAAGACAAGTCATTATTTATCTAAATGTGACGAATTTCGCGCTAAATCTGTCAGCGAGCGCTTAAATTGGGTGCAAAGACAAAGGTTATGCGTCAACTGCTTTAAAAATGACCATAAAACAAAGGCATGCACAAGCAACTTCAGCTGTTTTAAGTGCAACAAAAAGCACCACACTCTAGTGCATTTGGAAAATGTTGTCACATCAGCAGCAGCAGAGCCATTATCACAAGTTGTGGCATCCGCAAACAACCACAACTATAACTTACTTGCAACAGCAAAGGTAGCTGTTCAAGCAACTAACGGACAACAAGCATCATTCAAGGCACTACTGGACTCTGGATCACAAATCAACGTTGTTTCCGAAAGACTTGTGACAATGTTGGGACATAAGCGTCATGACACAACACTCCGGATTGAGGGCATCGGAGGACAGCAAGGCTCGAGTGAATGTCCTAGTTAAATCACTTCACAGCAATTTTACGATGCGATTGGAAGCATTCGTATTACCGCATATAATTTCGGATCAACCTGCCCAGCCGATCAACACGGCCGATTGGGGCATGCCGAGCAGTTACCACTGGCGGATCCAAACTTCAACAGACCAGGCAAAATCGACATGTTGATTGGAGCAGAGCACTGTTTTTCAATATTGCTCCCACAACAACACAAAATGTTCCAGTCTGGTCCAATGATGCAAAAAACCGAGTTCGGGTGGATCATTGCTGGAAAAGTAAATGCTGCAAGTAAGTCGTCCGCCATCTGCGCAGTTGCAACAAGTGAGGAAACAAATGCATTAATGGAACGATTCTGGACATTAGATAGCTTGGATACAACAGAAAAACACCGAACACCAATTGAAGCGCATTGTGAAAGGCACTTCTTAGAACATTTACAAGTGGCGGTGGACGGCAGATTCATCGTTCAACTTCCATTTTCTGAACACTATTCAGCCCTGGGAGAGTCCATGGTGATTGCGACCAAACGGTTTCTATCGTTAGAGCGCAGAACCTCCGCTGACACGTGGAAGCAGTACGCAGCGTTCATGACAGAGTATGAGAAGCTAGGACACATGAAACAAGTGTCACCGCAACAGATTCCTAAAAATCACTACGTGATTCCGCATCATTGCGTGTTGAAGCCTGACAGCACAACAACAAAATTACGAGTTGTCTTCGACGCATCGTGCAAAACATCTACTGGAAAATCGCTGAATGACATACTGCATGCAGGCCCCACGGTTCAGAACACATAGATACGTGTTTACGGCTGACATTGAAAAAATGTATCGTCAGGTATGGATCAATCCGGAAAATCAATTTCATCAACTGATGGTGGGGCGCAACAACTCGTCGGAAGAAATAAATACTACCGATTGAAAACAGTCACATATGGCACGAAATCCGCACCATTTTTAGCAATAAAATGTTTGAATACTCTGGCTAAGAAGCATATGGAAAGGCTACAGATGGGTGCAAAGGCACTACAACGTGACTTTTATGTAGACGATTGCCTGACCGGCACCGACACAATCGCAGAAGCGAAACAAGTTCAACAAGAACTAAACAAAATTCTTCAGCCATCGGGATTCAAGCTACGAAAATTGTGTTCAAACAATGAACAAATATTGGAGGAAATTCCCAAAGAAGACACAGTTAACGACGTACAGCTCGGAGAAACACTGGAACAGTACAGTGTAAAAACATTAGGCCTTATTTGGACGCCCAAAACGGATCAACTTGGCGGTCGAACTCACAGCAGTGCAGCAACAGTCATTACAAAACGTGCAGTCTGCTCGGAGATGGCACAGATCTTCGACCCACTAGGCGTGTTTTCTCCAGTCGTAATAAAGGCAAAAATTTTCATGCAACGCCTCTGGGAACTAAAGCTCGATTGGGACGACGAGTTACCTACAAGTCTTCAGAATGATTGGAAGGAGTATCGAGACGAGTTGCAAAGCCTCAATTCAATGCGAATCCCAAGGCACGTTTATGATGGTAAGACTCCGATAACGAAAGAATTACACGTCTTTGTTGATGCGTCGGAACGTGCATATGGCGCTGCAGTTTACGTACGCGCAACGTACAGAAACAAACAAATATCTGTTCGGCTACTATGTTCAAAGTCTCGAGTGGCTCCAACTGCAAAACAGTCACTCCCTCGACTAGAGCTATGTGCTGCACTATGGGTGCAGAGCTTGCTGAAAGGGTTCGACGCGATCTAAGCCTCGACAGCAACACAGTGCCAGGATACTTTTGGTCAGATTCTACGGTTGTCCTTTCATGGATCAACGCAGCTGCCGCCACATATCATACATTTGTGGCAAACCGAATAGCGAAAATTCAGGCCTTGACAAGCCAGACTCAATGGCGGCATGTATCATCGGCCAACAATGCGGCAGATGTACTCTCAAGAGGAATATCGGCACGAAAACTACATGAGCACAACTTATGGTTGTATGGACCACTATTTCTGCATGGCTCTCCAGACAAATGGTCAGCCCTACCCAGTATCACCCCCAGCAACCTGGAAAAGAAACGATACATATAAGTCTCGCAATATCTCCATCTACAATAGGTGAAGAATGTACACTTGTAGACACAGCCATTCATTTCACAAGTTACAACGCATTGTGGCTGACATGTTACGCTTCTGCTACAAAAAATACAGACCAGCAACTGTCACTCTAAGCGTAGAGGAATCGAATCACGCTCGAAACGTAATTTTGCGGACAATACAACAAGTGGAATTTGCTGCTGAACTAAAAACGATGCAGCGTCACAACATGGTAGAAAAAAGGAGTTCCATTTCATCGCTGTCCCCCCTGCAAGGATCCGATGGACTTATACGAGTTGGTGGCAGATTGGATCAAGCCCCACTCCCTTACAATGCAAGGCACCAGATTCTGCTGCCCTACAATGATCCAATAGTAAAAATGCTGTTAAAAGATCTCCATGAGGACATATGCATTGCGGTGCCCAAGCCTTACGAGCAACCGCTAGACAACAATATTGGATCCTCAACGACAAAACAATGTCAAGGAATATTATTCACAACTGCGTGACATGCAACAAGGCAAGGCCCAAGTTAATGAACCAAATTATGGGTAATTTTCCAGCCGATCGAGTAACACCAACACGCCCATTTCTGACAACAGGCGTAGATTACTGCGGGCCAATCTGGATTCACCACAAACTTCGAGGAAAAAGACCAGACAAGGCATACATAGCCGTATTCTGCTGTTTCTCTACAAAGGCGGTTCACCTTGAACTGGTAAGCGATCTGACCACAAACGCCTTTTTTGGGAGCGTTGCGACGCTTCTTAGTCGCCGTGGCAAATGTCAAACAATTCATTGTGACAATGCAACCAACTTCGTCGGAGCAAACAACCAGCTGAAGGAACTGAAATCAACAATTTTTGGGGAGAAGGCACAAGCGGAGATCATTAATCACTGCAACAAGAAACAAGTTGCCTTCAAATTCATCCCGCCACGAGCGCCATCCTTTGGAGGCTATGGGAAGCTGCAGTCAAATCGGCAAAGCGACTGTTGGTAACGACAACCAACACGGCGACCCTTACATTTGAAGAACTTAACACGGTGATCGTCGAAATCGAAGCTATCTTGAATTCACGCCCAATAACCCCGATGTCAAATGATCCTACGGACACCACAGCTCTCACCCCAGCGCATTTCCTGATTGGTGAAACACTAACGGCTCCACCCGATGTCAACGCCGATCGCGAAGAGAAATCACTACTGAAACGTTGGGAATTAGTATCCAGAATTAAGCAAGGATGGTCAGAGGAATACTTGCAAGAATTACAAGCGAGGCACAAGTGGAAAACCGTTAATCCCAATATCAAGGAAGGCATGCTGGTCCTTATCAAGGAAGACAACATTCCGGTGATGAGCTGGCCTATGGGACGCATTATAAGACATATCCAGGAATGGATAACCATGTACGAGTGGTTGACGTAAAGACGGCCTCAGGCATTTACAAGCGCGCCATCAACAGGCTGGCGCCGATCTTTTCGGAAGAAGCGGCCAAAAAACGACCTATTATGGAAGAAGAGGATACGGATAAAAAGGATACGCCGGCTGCTCAACGGAGACGGTTAATGTCACCAACCATAACTTCCTCCTTGCTAATTCTGCTTCTAATGCTACCTCTGGTACTTACACAGTCAGTATCGGTGACAAGGTTCGACACGAAACCAGGAGTATATTATGAAAAAATTGGTACAACGATGAGAGCAATATCAGACTGGACCATAGTTATTTACTATGAATTGGATCCATACTGGAGAGACATGAACACGTTTAATTCAGGCATCAAGGAGTTCCAGTACATATGCCCAGAATTAAACAACAACCACACATGTGACGCAATATCACAGCACTATCGACACTTGTGTGATGAATTACAAATGGCAAACGGTCTCATGCAACATACTCGGAAACGCCGCTCCCCATTTGATGCAGTGGGTAATATTGCGAACAGTCTGTTTGGAGTCTTAGACTCAGACTATGCCAATAAAATGACTAAGGTCATAGAGAAGGTGCAAAGGAACGAGGAATTTCTACTGTCACTGCTGAGAAACCAAACCTCAGTACTTGACTCAACCATTAACGTTGTTAAGAAAACAAGGACAACATCGGACAAACGTCTAAAACTACTTGAACAACAAGTAGCCGCCATTAGCCAAAGCAGAGGAAAGTACACTGGCGCACGTCTCACAGAAAACTACGTGGCATTGACAACTCAATTGACATTGCTAGCAGCATCTCTTCAGCGCATGCAATCCGAAATAGTGTACGTACTAACTGGAGTTCACCACCATACAATAAGCCCAATGTTGATCTCCCCTAAACAATTAAGGGATCAGTTGGATCAAATACGGGATCATTTGCCACCAGATCAAATGGTACCCGTGACATCATCCAATGTAATTCAACTATACAGGATTATGCGAGCAGAAGGCACAGCCACCGACACTCATGTGATATTCAGAGTAATATTACCCCTAGTGTCAACATCGATACTCGAGCTATATAATATGGTGCCAATTCCAGTGTGGAACACAACTAGTTGGAGATTGTTCGAGCTAAAAACACCTATTATAGGTGTCAACAACCACAGAGATCAATTCATGGGACTTACACAAGATGATCTACACCGCTGCCGTACAATACACATCGAAAAATACATATGCTTTGATCATCAAGCGGAGTTTGATGTAAACAACCGATGTGAGTTTCAACTGTTTACCAACAAGACACCAACGACGTGTCACGTAACTTACAGAACAACCAAAATGGTATGGGAAAAAACCCAACAGCAGAACAACTGGATCTTCGCAACACATTCGAAAGTGGAACTTCAAGCAGTTTGCAACGGAACACCGTCAACTAACCAACTGCAAAACAGTGGACTACTGTCGCTATCACCTGGCTGTACTGCACGCAACACAGACATTAGCATCAATACCTTTGGCACTGTCACGAGTCAAATAAGACAAGGCTACGCCCGCTTTGGTGACATTATCCAACCAAACATAACAAAGGTACCAGAGACAACTCTCAACATCTCGGATCACAACGCACAAGGCGACAAGGATCTAGATGACCTACAGGTAAAATTGGCAACACTCAACAAAGAAGAGCTGCCCAACCAAATAAGCTCGGTCCAACATCATCACATAGCCGCTTACGCTGCACTAGTTATATCGGTCATAATACTATGTGCATATGCAATGCGGACGCAACGACGATGGACTTGTCCACCCACAGCCACTAGGAACGAAGCAGTCAACCCGTCAGAACCTTCAGCATCCCCAAGACGATTTACACTGGATTTAGAGGATGGTTGAAAACCGTTTCAACGGCCGGGAGAATGTTAAGTCATAAACAAGTCAGCACACATTTATATTGTAAGATATCAAATAACTGCACATAGCTATATAAGAATGACACACAAATTATTAACTAGGTCAAGACCATACACAATACGCTACATTTATTAACCCAATAAAACTTTAAGCAACACCAAATTATGCTGAACACACAGAATATCGCTGACTGCACAATGCATGCAATATGTCGCAACAGTAGCGGTCAGCCAACCCGGTAGTCGCTAAATATGCTATTCTGCATTGCAAGCAACTGCTGAGTACACAATAACCTAATTTTAATTGACACCACAAAACTGTAAAACTAAGCTATTATTTCCTATAAATATTGTTACTTTTCGTTCATAAAATCAGTGTTCTTAGTACAACCTACAAAGATACATTCATTATTCTCCGCAGTCCACCTGGTTGCAAGTGCCAGTTGCGACAACAATTAAGCAGTCAGTTTGTACTGGATGCTAACAATACATACACACCTTTTACAGGTACAGCAGTGTTACATCTTACTGCGAACTTCCTGTCGTATAGGTACGACTTAAGCAGCTTATGTGCGTTGTTTGGGAGCATTGTTTTGATCTTATCCATTAGACCTTCCAACCAAACTTTGTCGAATGCCTGAGAAACATCCAGAAATATTGCAGTGCAGTATTCTCTATTTTCGAACGCGCTTCGTATCTCTGATGTTATTCTGTTAACCTGCTCAATTGTTCCGTGCTTTTCACGAAAGCCAAATTGGTGTGACGGGATTATGTTATGAAGATTCAGGAATGGATTTATCCGGGACAGCAAACATTTTTCAAAAAGTTTTGATAGACACGGTTATAAGCTTATAGGTCTATACGACGTGGGAACTGTGTGATTATTGACTTTTTCCATCTGTCTGGATAGTGGCCAAGTTTGGTGATAGTATTGAAGAGCTGGGCAATTATGCAGATCGCACAGTAAGGAAGCTCAATAATTATCTTTGGGGTTATTTGGTCACCTCCTGGAGATTATTTTGGGTTCAGTTGCTCTTTAATGATTCTAACGATTTCATTCGGGCGAAACTTGATTGGATCATGAGAAGAAGTCGGTAGTGCAAACGTATTTGTTGCAGGGTTAGGTTGGAACACTTTTTGGAGATGAGTAGCAAATGTGTTAGCTCTTTCTTCATCGCTGCGAGCCCAGCCGCCTGCGAAGTTTCTTATAGGCATTACTGTTTCTGTGGTGACCTTAGAGTTGGGTGAGCTCTCCACAATGAGTTTTTCGTACTGGTGGTTGATAATTGCTCGATGTAACGGCGTTGAGCGCGCTCGTCCTCGATTTTTAAAGCTTTGGTGAGTTTACGTGTGGCGTCTTTTAGTTTTTGCTTTGCCGATGGTGATCTGTTCGATTGCCAATCACGTCGTAAGCGCCGCTTTTCAAGAACGAGCTGTTCAATTTGTAGATTTGTTGTCCTTTGGTCGTGTATTGTTTTTGGTATTTGAGGCGTAGCGGCGCGAGCTGCGGCGACGAAGACAGTCTCCAGAGTGTTAACAAACTGTCAATGTCAGCTACATCAACGAGACGTAGCTTAAGCTCAATGTGTGAGCTTATATATTTTTGTATCTGAGCCAGTTAGTTTTATGTGAAGTTAACTTACTGGGTCGATTTATGTATTCAGGGTGTCGTTGCAGATTTATTAGGACTGGGGAGTGATCGGATGATAGATCCGAAAGGCACTCTGCACTTATCAGTCTACGCGAAATGTTTTTGGTAACTGCAAAGTCAATCAAATCGGGTAGTTTTTTTGGATCTGTCGGCCAGTATGTTGGTCTGCCAGGAGAAACGTAGTCGAGCTTGTTGTTAGCTTTTATAATTGCATTGTAGAGCTGCTTTCCTTTTGGATTCACTAGACGAGATCCCCAGTGTGTGTGCTTGGCATTGTAGTCTCCTGCCGCTATAAAGCATTCTCCTAGTGAGTTAAAAAATTCCATAAATTGGTCTTCAGATATAGTATAACGCGGAGGGCAGTATACAGCGGCCAGAGTAAGTTGGTTCCCACTGTCCAAATGTATTTTTAGAGATGTGGCCTGTAGAAAGTTTTCAGCAGAGGTGCTTGAGGCGGCTTCTGATCAAAATACCAGTTCCACCGTGTGCTTTACCATCGGGATGATTTGTACCATAGAATAAGTATCCACTTATGTTAAAGTTATATTTGTTTGTAAGGTGTGTTTCGGAAAGTAGCATTACGTCGATGTGCTTATCGAGTAGGAATTGAGCTAATTCAAGTTTATGCTGTGAGACGCCATTAGCGTTCCACGTAGATATTCGTATCTTAGCCATTGATTATTTTGACTGTTGTGATACAAGCATTTGTATCAAGAGATTTTGATTACGCATTAGTTCCTGCATAGTTGTTTTCATGAATGACATAAACTCGTTCATGCTCTGCTGCAGGGTACATACGAGTGCTTCGAGGTTACTTTGTTGCTGCTCCTGTGCAGCGTTTGTGCTCACTTGTTTTGGTTGTAAGTACGGTGTGTTAGAGGCAGGAAGAGCCAGTCCGGATCTTAGGGCGCTTGCATAAGTTGCGTTATTGGTTGAGAACTCGGGGCCAAGTGAGGATCTGGCTGCAGATGAAAAGAAGACGTCTGGGTTGTGTTTCGATGGAGTGAAGGTAGTCGGTGCGTGTTGCGAGCGTGCAGTGGTACAGCGCTGATGGATAAGATTTTAAGTTCCTTGTAGACTTGGCAGCCTCTGTAGTTGGCTGTATGCTTGCCTTCGCAGTTGTTACAGAATTTTTTGCTAGAGTCTTCTTTGCTTACTGGGCAACTTGCGGAGCTGTGCAGTTCCCCACAGTATACGCATACCGAGCGCAGTGTACAGTAGGCTTTTGTATGGCCGTACTCTTGGCAGTTCATACATTGTACCGGACCGTTTCGTTTGTGCGGTTCTTCTACGGTGATTCTTCGGTGAAGTAAAAGCAGAAGTTTGTATATTGAGTGCACCTCGTTTTTTTTTAAGCATCTTCGTTTCTGATTCAAGTTCTATTTTAAAAAGTGGTTGCGGCATCCTATTCCTGTTTAAGATGTTTATGACGGTTTTTTGCTCGAAATCCTTTTTCCTGCAGCGCCTGTTTTATTTCTTCTGGTGTTACATCAGGTTCTATGCCTTTTATTACGACCTGCAGGCCCTTGCAGCTTTTTAATTGATACGTATAATAATTCATTTTTTTTTCGTTTAGATAATTTATGAGAACTCTGTAATTATCTTCCGACTTTGTCTGGACTTTAATTTCTTGAATTTTACCCTGTTCGAGAGGGACTATGTAGAAAATATCTTTGCCTATGAGCTCGATAACTTTGTTAACAAAAGCTCTGGAGCTTTTCTCGCGTATATATATTGGGGGTGGCTTCGGCTTTTTCGTGACAACCCCAACGGCTTCAGAAGGCAGATCATCTGTGTTTTCTGCCAAGATGTGAAATCTATTGCTATTGTATGTAGTATCATTCGAGGTAAATTGCTACGGGTCATTTTTGGTTTATTCGTAGAATTTTGCGGACTTTGCTTTCTTTTGATATAAATTTAGCGATCCATACCAGTCTGCGTAGCCGGCTTAACATTTTTGCTGTTTGCAGTTTGATTTGCTGATGGCGCAGCAGTCGTTGTGCTTGTTGAACGGGAAGTAGGTATCGGTGCAGTTGTGGTTGTAGTCGCTGTTGCGGTACCTAGAGAGGCCGCGGCACTTCCAGTCGTTGCTAAGAGAGACGGGGAGCACGAAAACTTTCGGTAGCATGCTGTGTGCAATACTTCATTTGTTGGATTGGGTGTTGCCGACCGCGCGCGGTCGGATTGCGTTGACTCGATAGATAACAGGGACGGAGACAGTGAGCAAGAACGTTCTCTGGCACGCGCTGTGTAAGAGAGTTCAATTTGCGGGTTGGGGGTAATTGACCGCTCGGGCTGCTCTGAAACTACGGAAAAGTAAGCGTTGCTCAGCCGACGACGCTCGTCTTGCTCGCGTTGTCGCTGGCCACAATTCTCGCGTTGATTCATTGTCTTAAGCGAGGTGAAGAATTTGTTAGTGCCTTTTGTTGTATATGTTATTATTTGTTAAAAGTCAATTGTTTTGTTTGAATTGCAGATTTTTAAAAAGCAATTTGTGCAGATACATTGTACTTAGCGTCTTTTCGCATAAAATATATATTTTATAAGCTTCTATATCACTGCACTTTTGCGTTTGGGAATTTATTAACCGGACCACGATGAGAAAACACGTCTGCATTCGACGACAGTTGCGTTTCAGTTCAAATATAAGAAAACTTTGTTTTGAAAGCCGATTGCTTTCAAAATTTCGTAAATATTACATTTTTTTATACCCAATTAAATTTTCTTTTAACTCCTTAATGAGCAACCTCGTCCCATTGCACATGCTTGGAGGGCTTAAATTTCTCAACAGCATTATTGGAATTCCAATTTTTAACGTCAATTCGTGTAGTGGTAATCCAGAAGGGTTCAAGGAATTCAAAAATTCTTGTGGATAATGAACTGTATCTTCAATATTGTTTACAGTGTCTATCGACTTGTATTTTATTATCTGACCGCTGACTTTTTGAACAATAATATTGTTTATTTCGTTGACAGCATCATTCTTTGGTGACACTATTGCCCTAGAGCATAACCAATGAAAGTTCTTTTCGTGCAAATTCTCGATATCAGGGTATACTGCATCTTTTAAATTTTCCAAATTATGGAGTATTTGGCCTCGAGACTCATCCAGAATAATGTCACTATATCCGCTTAAAGTTGGTGCAGGGAAAATTCCTTCGCCAAGTTTAAGCAGCTGTTGTGGGAAATCATTGTCACTTCCATGAAGATGAGCTCTCGTATTCGTCCTTAATTTTAATGTTTCAATCGAAGTCCATAAGGGAGACGATTTCAAGCATGCTTTGATGATATCTGCTCGCGTACCTCTGTTTATAACGGGGAGAGTCTGTCGGAAATCTCCAGCAAATACAAAAGTTATCCCGCCCATGACTGCAGAGGAGTTCCTGAGGTCTTTTAAGGTTCTGTTCACGGCCTCTATATGTGCTCTATGGCTCATCGTGCATTTGTCCCATATAACTAATGAGGTGTCTTGTAGTAATTTACCTAGAGGCCCATTTTTTCGGATAGAACATATAGATTGTTGCCCAAGATTTACAGACAGCGGAAGTTTAAAAGTAGAATGAGCAGTTTTGCCACCATTCAAGGGAGTTGCAGCAATTCCGGAGGAAGCAACTGCTATTGCTATCTTCCCTGATTCTCTGACCTTAGCAAGTTTCAAATTAGCAAGAAACGTCTTTCCTGTTCCGCCTGCGCATCCAAGAAAATATTTTTCGTTTGGCATTATTCACGCTGTCGACTATAGTCTCAAAAGCTTGTCTTTGATCTGAGACTAATTTTGGTAGGTTTTCAGAAACGAAAGTGGTCAAATCATTTGTATCGTAGTGATGTGCCAATGTATCTTCAACATTGTTTGCTGGACGAACTGAAGAAGGTAATCCAAAATCACTTAGACTTTTGTCATTTAATTGCAACAATCTATTTTCTATTTTTATCAAACCTTCGTTATAAATATTCTCATTGTATGGTAACGCGAAGTCTTGATTTTCCTGTCTGATTCTGTGTCTAACATCTTCACAAAAATCATCTTTGAAACTGTCCCACAATTTGAATGGCTCCGATGGCTGACAAATAAAGTATGACCACAAACAACTCTCTTAGTTGTATTGGACATTGCAAAAGCGATGCTTCTCTTAGAGTAATTTCCCAATAGTCATCGTTTTCTAGCAAACCTCTAGCACGGCAAGCAGCTTGATAGGTCTCTTTGAGAACTCCGCCCACAGTTTTCAAGTGCTGGAATGAAGTTGGACCGCGTACGTGATGCAGCAACATCCTAAGATAAATACACTCAGATTGAGAAGGATGAACACCATAGACTCTTCCTAAAGCAGCATCTTTTTTTATTCCTGGATGGCCAACTACGTTCTCACCACGCTTTCTTCTTGCAAATTTATTATTGGCCCATGTGAATATTGCGGGACTTCGTGGTATAGCAGCGTCTTTGCGAATTCATCTTCATTACAGAGCTCAAAGAAAGCAAGCAAAGTTGTTTTGCGTGGATTTCGGGCCACTTGTTCAGCCGTTTCTGCGGTGAAATACACCCTTTGCCTATTTTCTAAGTGGACAGCTAACTGTAAGACTGTAGGAAAGCGCTCGTGGATCGGGAAATCGAATATTCGCCAAGCAGCTTCAGATGTAATGATGTAACGGCCATTTACGTAGTTTTGTACTTCATCATTTGCGTTTCTGACGCCAAATGTAGCTTGGTCCGATCCTTTATTTATGTATTTACAAATGTATTTGATGGCTTGAACTGAGTGGCAATACTCTACATTTATGTGAGCGTTAAACGTCCTGCACAAAAGTGGAGAATAAGGGACAATCCAACTATTATCTATAGGGTATTTTTTTGTGCAAATTCCGTTATTCATACATGGCGCTTTTAAGTTATGCTCTCCGCATGGTCCGTGCACCATATTTTTAGCTACGATATCGAAAGTATCGGATCGTTTTGTTGGTTGGGCAGTTCCGCAACTATCAGACTATCAATTTCGTCTGATTGGATTTTTGTTTCTAGACAAAACAGCATATGGCAGTGTGGTAAACCTCGCTTCTGACACTCCACACTTTCCATGAAACATTACACTTTGCCGAATATTTCATCTTTATTGAATAATTTTTTTAATTTCTTCATCTTTAAATGAAATACCCTTGAAATTATGTCATGACGATCGAAAGAACGCTGACCAGGTAGTAGTTCCGCTTTAATTTTAGGCCATTCGGGGTTGCACGTAAAAGTGACAAAAAGATCTGGTCTTCCATAGTTTCGGACATAAGTCATTGCGTCTTGGGTTTTCTCATGCAGATAACGTGGAGAACATGTGAATGAAGATGGCAAGATTGTACGTTGAACGATATTTTATGGATCAACATGGTCTTGAATTAAAGCGTCTCTCAGATGAATGTATTCTTCAGTCCTTAACCTCTGTTGATTACGACATATGTAATTCAATCTTTCCGATATCAATTTTGCCATCATGTCAACAATAAATTGACTAAATAGGTTCCTGTAATAATGTAATGGATTAAAACAGTCAGCTCTAACCATCAACCTAAATGCATAAATTGCATGCACGTCACAGTTTTGTTTGTCGCTGTATCTTGCTGTGGAATAGTTAAATAATAACCGTCTTCTCCTTTAACGAACATTAAGGGATACTGTAGTGGATCATACGATCGGTGTATCTCAAAGACCCTTTTCAATTGGCCGTCTCTTCCGTGCAACACTATATCTCTGGGGCCTTTTTCTTCGTCAACCAAGAGAACGGCTACCTCGTTTACAGCTGGAGCATTGTGTGCTGTTAAGCAGATTTCAGGGGAATTTAAAAGCCGCATTATTACTCTAGCATTTGAGAATAGGCGTGAGGAAATTCTTGATCCCAAGCAATTCCTCACTGATGCCTCATCAGAGCTTATTCCAATAATACCCAATGTTTTGTCTGTACACACATCGTGTAAGATAACTTTGAGTTATTTGCGGAATACATAAAATTCCAGCAAGACGAGATGGTGATGCAAGTCAAGTCGCATCAAACACCTATGTCTGTTCTAACTGCTGGAAGAAATATAGAAGTCGTCTATAATCAGCATGCTGAACTCATCTGACAAAAAATGGATGAGTTCCAGGAAAGGGACAGAAGATGGACTATGTCCCAAATAATGGGACTGGAGTGCAATAATGTTAATAAACACACTCCTTCTAAAGTTTCAAATTATATTGAAACTTCAAAGGTGTTGAGAGTGAAAAGGCGATTGTGAAAGTGCAAAACAGGGATGAGTACTGTTTCAAATGGGCTTTAATTTCGGCCTTTAAAGCATTAGATTTAAATAATGAGAGGTGTTCGAGCTATAATGTGTATATTGACAACTCAAAAATCTATGTGAAACACTTACATTAGATTTTGAGGAGCTGGAGTTTCCGCTTCCACTTTCACAATTAAAGTGTTCGAAAGACGGAACTTTCAGTATCAACGTTTTTGGATTCGATGAGGAAAAGTGAAAAGTGGTTGGCCAGCTATATATAACGGAGGTTGAACGTGAAAAGCATATAAGTTTATTGCTTTTGGAGAGCGATGGAAGGGCTCATTTTGTATGGATTAAGAATTTATCAAGGTAAGATTCATAATTTAACAACTTTTTGATAATTTATAGTACTAATAAATTTTCTTTTGTTTTAAACTTTTAGACTGGTTCGCTCACAGGTATCCGGACATGTTAATAGCCTTTTTTTTGCAACACCTGCCTCAACTTCTCACACAACGAGAATTTATGTATGGAGCACCGGATGAATTGCCGGAAGATGGTTTCTACGCTACCAACGGAAAAAAAGGAAAGTCTTAAATTTTAGATGTTCCGATTGTAGTGTATGCAGACTTGGAATGCAAAAGTGAGTGAGAATGTTACAGCAACATATATATATAGCATTCTCATATTATATTAAGTGCTGTGAGGTAGGCTGTCCACCGGCCTCCCCACATTTATATTATTATAATTATTTATATGTTTAAAGCCTTAGACTAAGAACACATGTAATTTATAATGAACCATAGTCTAGGAGACTCTATTATTTAAACATAAACATAAAATACAATTATAACACTAGCACGTAACATAATCTATGATCAGAAGATAAGCAAGAGAGAAAAGGCGAGCTAGCCTAAAAGAACAGGGCAGGCTAGCGTAAGAGAGCAGAAGGGCCGAACAGCCGCATTCTCACGACCCACAACCTCAAATGTCGCGATCCACAGGCGACCAAGGCAGCGATGAAGGCAAGCTCGGGCCGAGCGCAAAACCGGCGAATCAATTTCCCAGTAGAGCAACAAGAGTGCGGACGTGTTTAAGCTAATACGATAAGCGTAAGTAACTGTTAGTGCGAACGTTGTAAAGAAGACGCACAAGACGATTTTTGGTGAAAAGACACTGCACGAGGTGTGCGGAAAAATTCAAAAGTGAGTAAGCTTAAGCAAGCCCAATGAATGGAGAATAAAATCACTCTAAACTAATATAAAACCCCATATGATATATAAGTTATTTTTGTGTAAGACGAGCGAGAATCGCAGCACATATTTATATGCGATTTTATATATATGCACGCGCAGGGTAACAGACGCATTACGTTTTTCGTTTTCATGTAAATTAAATAGTTGGATGACCGGCAGTCACTCAGTCAGTTCGGCATCGCGTCGACGGCATCAGTTCGCGGTACGTTCCCCCTTCCCCTTTTCCCCAGCATTCCTACTAATCGGCGGATCAAGCCCCGATTCTTACGGAGCAACACTAGCGGAGTTAGCAGAGACTGTACGAGTGAACGTCAAGCCCTTATATCCCTGTCTTTTGACGAGTTTCCCCTTCCTCCCCCGCATTCCTTTTAATCGGCGGGTCAAACCCCGATTCGTACGGAGCGGCATTACTGAAGTCAGCGGAGACTGTACAAAATAACGTCAGTCCCTGACACTCCCATCTTTTCGGCCGCGCAGCCTCGGGGTTGCATCGCTTATTTAAAATCGCCTCTATGATAGCTAGCGCGTTTCGGCAATTTATAAATTTCTTGTAACGCGGGCCTTGGCCAGACTGAGATCTGTACCTCGACATAATTCACTACTTTACAAGTGGCGCCCGAGCAGGGACCAGTTAGCTAAAGAGAGGTAATATAAATCGGTAATAAAGCCCCGAAAATATTACCAAAGTTTGAAGTTTCGCGAAAACCCGAAATATCCCATCATACCCTGTTCTGAACACGCGCATCGAAATCGACGAAAACGCAACAGTGCCGGCGTCAATTGTCGCGGCACTTTGGTTTTTTTTTTTGTAACGGAATCGAGCTAAGCCGATCGAAAGTGACGGTGGAAGCGGACGCGCCGATTAAGCGAGCGGTAAACGCAAAGCGACGACTACAATTGTTAGCGGCTAACGGCAAGTTGTAGGTGTTGGTGCGGACAGCCAATCACAAAATGGGATAACGAGCGCGCGATCAATTCGAGTACAGCACACCCAAAATAACCATAAGTGTTTTGTGAAAAGGAAATATCTGCGCACAGTGGGACGAGGATAGAACATTTAATGAACAGTGGAAAAGTGAGGAAATAAAATAATAACAAATTAATAATAAATAAAGTTGAATAAAATTAATATTAAATAATATTTAATAAAATTAATAATAAAGAAAATTGAATAAAATTAATAATAAAGAAAATTTAATAAAATTAATAATATAAAATATAATAAAATTAATAATTAAGAAAATTGAATAAAATTAATAAATAAAATATAATAAAATAAATAATAATACAACTTAATAAAATTAGTTATAAATAAAATAAAATTTAATAAAATTAATAATAAACAAGTAAGAAGGCTCTAGTCGGGAGAGCCCGACTAGAAGATACCCTGAACCCAGTTGCAATAATATATTAATTTATATAAGTCTTTGGTATACTGACTTAACTTCAATCGATAAAATTAGATATCTCCGGTGTTTCTTAACCGATTTGGACGAAATTTTCAGAAAAGCTCTATCGTTACCCATTCTTTCAACCCTCATTTTTACATTTTCCAAATTCGATATTTTTTGTTATCGATATTATGTGTATATCGGAAACCAGAATAGTTATCGATAATTTGAAGCAAACTTGTTCTGCTAATGGTATAGGAGAACTTATATACAAAATCTGAAGTCTCTAGCTTTTGTAGTCTCTGAGATCCACGCGTTCATACAGACGGACAGACGGACAGACGGACAGACAGACGGACAGACGGACATGGCTAAATCGACTCGGCTATTGATGCTGATCAAGAATATATATACTTTATAGGGTCGGAGATGCTTCCTTCTGCCTGTTACATACTTTTGCACAAACCATTATACCCTTATTTACCCATTTTATGGGTTAAGGGTATAAAAAAATTATCATATAAAGCCAACAATAGAGTTAGATCGTATCCCCAGAGCCATGAGTAAAGCATTCACCGGCATGGCGGCGGACTGGTTTTCTACGAGCGACCTGAGGGACGCGTCGTGGGGAGAGTTCCGGATAAACTTTTTGGATTTCTTCCTGCCTCCCCAATATTTTGACAAACTGGAAGACGAGATTAGGGCCCGTCGGCAACGGGTAGGGGAAGGGTATAAAGTGTATCTGGTTAGCCTGAAAAGATTAATGCGGCATGCCGATTATAGTCCCGAACAAGAGCTGAATAGGGTGTACGAAAACCTCACACGGGAGTACCGCTTGTATATGCGGAGGAGAGATTTTACGAATCTAGCCCAATTGTCAAAGATAGCCGCGGAGATTGAGAATATACCGGGTGAGGGTCACGGGGAAACGGCGCATAGCCAGGCGACAGGCTTTAGACATTTGGGCGGACTAGGAGGCGTAAACGATCCCGCAAGGCAAGCGAACCCTTTTCGGAGCCCACCAGCACAAGTACCGTTGGTGAGGAGCGGGCCGGGTAGCCATCCAGTCGCTGAGCGTGAAAAGATTTCGAACGGCATGGTGGGGCATGAACAGGTAAGGCCGATAGAAGGAAGTCGCGTATGTTACAACTGCTCGCAAGAGGGACACTTTGCCAGGGAATGTACGAACCCAAAAGTGTTGTTCTGTAGACAATGCGGTACGCGAGGCATGACTATTGGGGCGTGTTGTGGACGGAAAGCGGTAAACGGACAGCCGCGTCATCCGGAATGGGATCGGATGGGCGCCGGCAGAAACCAGTCCCAGAATTAATATACCCACTCAGCGTCGAAAAGAATCGCATAGTCGCCACGGTGAAGATCGGAGACCGGACGGCAAGGGCGACAGTCGATACCGGAGCTACTAGGAGCTTCGTGAGTGAGGAGTTTCTCAGAGAGATTGAAGCACAGGGGAAGTGTTGGCAGCAACCACGAACACGCATCTAGCAGACGGGTCAAAGGTGGCCATAGATAAGCTGTTACGGATAAAGCTGGGGCTAGTTAGCAAAGAAATACTGATGGACATGCTCGTAATGCCATCCATGTTAGATGATCTAATTCTGGGAATGGACTTTCTATGCAAGATGGGTACGACCATAAAGTGTGGTGAGGCGAAATTAGTCCTACAAAGCGTTGACGCCCCGGCCGAGCCGAGTTACAGAGCCGAAGTGAAGCCTGAGGGGGAAAAGACACGCGGTACGAGAGACGGAAAACGATGGAATGTCCTGGGGACATATCGTAAGGAAAACGCCACGCCAGCCAAGCGAGAGGGCAACCGAGACGCAGTTACAGTCGTCAAGGAGCCATCGCTGGGCCAGCTGGGAAGTACAGGAGTAGAGGCACCTCAGGATGGAGACCCCCAGTCCCAGGCAGGATCAAGGTCAGAAGGCACCACCGTGGAAGAAGCGGAGTGGCCACCAGATTTGGAGCCAGCCACACAGGAGTTTTTGAAAGCGGAGTTACAGCTTTTCGAAGGGCTAAGAGGAGTGTCCCACGTGGCTGAGCATCGGATTATCTTGAAGGATAATAAACCTATCAAGCAGAGGTATTACCCCAAGAATCCCGCAATGCAGCGTGTGATCGACCAGCAAGTGGATGAATTGATAGAAGCAGGAGCCATAGAGCCGTCAAGGAGCCCGCACAGTGCCCCGATCGTACTCGTCCGGAAGAAGACGAACGACTGGAGGATGTGCGTGGATTATAGGCAGCTCAACGCACAGTCAATACCAGACGCGTACCCTGTGCCAAGAATAAATCACATCCTGGAAAAGTTGAGACCCGCCCGTTACATTTCAACATTGGATTTGAAACACGGTTATTGGCAGATCCCCATGGCGGCGGACAGTCGAGAATGCACGGCATTTACGGTGCCCGGTCGAGGGCTATTCCAATGGCGAGTCATGCCATTCGGACTGCACTCGGCCGGTGCAACTTTCCAGAGGGCATTGGATACGGTAATCGGCCCAGAGATGGAGCCTCACGCGTTCGCCTACCTGGACGATATCATAGTGATCAGTGCAACGAAGGAACAGCATTTGGAGAACTTAAAGGAAATCTTTCGCCGGCTGAGGGCAGCAAATCTGAAGCTAAACAGGAAAAAGTGCTCGTTTTTCCGCAGGAAATTGGTCTACCTAGGACACCTGGTAAGCGCCGAAGGGATTCAGACGGATCCATCGAAGGTCGAAGCAATAAGCAATCTGAAGGCCCCGACGAACTTGAAGGATTTTAGACGTTGCCTAGGGATGGCGTCCTGGTACAGGCGCTTCGTGCCCAACTTCACAACGGTGGTACAGCCGATGACACTCCTGCTGAAGAAGGCTAAGAAATGGTCGTGGAATGCGGAACAACAAACGGCATTAGACAGCTTGTACGAAAGCTCAACGTGGTAGCGGATGCATTGTCGCGGGATCCGTTGGAAAAACTCCAGCAAGTCGTATTCCAGCTATCCCCAGGGTAGTGGATTCAAGGAATGAGGAAAAAAATACGTCAAAAATACATACGGAAAATACGTCAAATGCTGCGAGACATGTCAGAAATTCAAGACGGAGCAGAGGAAGCCAGCCGGATACATGCTGACCCGCCAGGTGGCAGAACCAATGGCCATTCTGTGCGTGGATTTTGTGGGCCCCCTACCGCGATCAAAGCAAGGCAACACGATGCTGTTGGTGTTTCACTACGCGTTTACGAAGTGGGTAGAATTGGTTCCCCTGAGACGAGCGACAGCGGAAACGTTGCAAAAGGCCTTTCGCGAGCGCATTTTATGCCGGTTCGGGGTACCCAAAAGGTTTTTCTGCCACAACGGAGTGCAGTTCGCAAGTCGGAGTTTCAAAGAATTTCTGAGTTCGCTGGGCGTGGAGATGGAACATACCGCCCCGTACTGCCCGCAGGAAAACCCGACTGAGAGGACTTACAGGACGGTGAAGACGATGATTGCCCAATACATATCTAGAAATCAAAGTTCATGGGATCAGTTAATTCCAGAAATATCACTAGCCGTCAACTCAAGCATTGCGGATTCGACTGGATTCTCCCCAGCATTCCTGATGCAAGGAAGGGAACCGCGACTGCCAGCCACATTATACGAGGAGAAGACACCAGGCACGGGAAACACGCCGCAAACGCCGGAGGAGAAAGCAAATAGGCTGAAAGAAGTGTTCGACATAGCGCGAAGTAACCAGCAGCGAGCATCAAAGACCATGGCAGGAGTTATAACCTGAGGAGGAGAGAATGGCGCCCAGTCCTTGACGAGCTGGTATTGTTGAGAACACACCAGTTTTACAAAGCTTGTGATGGGTTCGCAGCGAAATTGGCCGCAAAATACGACGGACCCTTCATCGTGAAGAAGTTCGTGTCACCAAACGTTGAACGTCTCGCAAAAATCGGAGAACGCAAGAGGAAAACTAACAGCATCTCACAACTAAATTTTTTACACAGAGAAAACAATGACCACGAAACGAATCATCAACAAGAGAAGGAATCAGGCAAAAACCTTTCAACGACCTAAAAACACTACGAAAATCGCCAGTAGCGGTTTTTTTTCTCGTCGCTTTCGTGAATTTTTTTTTCCATCAAAAAAAAAAGTCACTAACAACTAATCTTGCCAATGTATAAAATTTGTAACAATTTC